>JAWWEE010000041.1:7575395-7642078 GCA_035221455.1 Xenops minutus | reverse complement strand
GGGGGCCGCGGCCCCCCCCGGGGGACTTTGGCCGGCGGCGGGTTCGTGGCGTTCGGGGCCGTCCAGGGGCCGGTGGGGTTGGGGGGGTGGGATGGGGGTGGGGGGGGGTCCGCATGGCTATGAACCCCCCCCCATCTCCCCATCCCCACTTTGCCACGGGGGGGGGGAAGTGGGGGGAGCCACGGCGAGCCCGCCCCACTCGTGACACAGGTGGCTGATGAGCCCGTGCGGGGGGACGGACGGAGCCGGTTTTTGGGGAGTGGGGGGCTCGGAGCAGGTTTTGGGGGGGCTGCAGCTTGCCCTGACTCCCCCTTTCCTCTCCCCCCCCCCACTCCCAATTGGGGATTTATTCTTTGCAATTATCTGTAGGAATCAGAACCTCTTTCATATGGCAGTGGCTCTGCTTCCCCTTCAGTCTCCTTCATGCTCCTACTTAATAAATTGTGAATTTAATGTTTGTTTCCTCAGATCTCCCTCCCAAACAGAAATGTGTCCTGGCTAGGGAGACCAGGGCAAGTGCTGGAGATCTGCTTGGGCAAGAGCTTGGGAAAGCAGTGGGATGCTCCAGTGATAGCTTGGGCACAACCACGGCCAGAAACAGGCAGAGAAAAGCATTTCCACGTGACAAAGTCCCTTTTCTTTCACACCAACTCCTCCAGGAGCTGCTGCTGACCCAGCAGCTCCATCCCTTGGTGCCACCTCCATGTCAGGGTGCCAGGACCAGCAGCGCTGCAGGACCCAATAATGCCCCACATCCCTGATACACCTACCCCTACATAATCTTGTGGTGCCAATTCCGCACCCAAACCTGATGTTAACACCCAGCATTGGCATTCCCAAAACAGCCCACCTCCCACTTTGCCCCTACACGGGATTTTACAGCCCAAGGCATCCCCCTGCTCCCAGCTGGGGTTCCACATGGGATGAGGCAGTGGGGCTGCCCCCAGCACCCACACTCCAGTCCCTGTTAACATCCAGCATCCATGAGCCATCACTGATGGGCCAACAAGAGAGTCATTTCCCCAGGCAGCACCCAAGCACGACTCAGTGCTCAGTGACGGGGCAGAGACACGACATGCAATCCCAGAGCCTTACTCAGCCCCATCACCCAAATTTACAGGCTGACTTGAGATCCAACAAGGTTCCAGACAGATCATTATTTCCCATGACAGCAGCGAAGGTGAACCAGCCGCCTTTTATTTCGGCTTGGAGAAAAATGCTCCTGCCAGGGGATAATTGGGACTGTGTGCAGTGGGAGGCAGTACTGGGCTGCCAAAAAGGTGAAGGCTATTTTAAAAGCAGCTGTGCAGAAACGGTGCAAAAAGCTGCCCTGGGAGCTGATGTGTAACAAGCGCTGCCTCCAGAGGCATCCCGAGCCTCTTGGTCTTTAAAACTTGCTTAGATCCCCTACGAAACCAGGTTTTATTTGGTCTTTACAACCCTGGGAGGTGAATTGCTGATGGTTCCTGCTGGCAAACCTCTCCCAGGCCAGCTCCTGCCCACCCAGCACTCACAACAACCAGGCTGAGCAGTGCAGGAGTCTGTGCCAGGGGATGTTTGGAGGTTGAGATGAAAGGTGCCACAGAAAGGTGTTGTTGCTCAGCTCTGCTAAGAGAGGATTGTGCTGCTTTTATTTAGACACACGCTGGCTGCAAGACACAGAAATTACTTAATCAATCCTTCCCCTTGGCTGGCGTCACAGGCAGGATGGAGGGAGGCTGCCTACGCGATTTTGAGCTGAGGATGATAAATTGCACTGGGATAATGGCAATGTCTCCACCTCCCACCTCATCCAGTGCAGGATTTGGGCCAGGCTTGCCACAGCGGGTTCACGGGCTTGGCCACATTAGGTTAGACTTTAGGAAGAAGCTCTTTACAGAGCAAGTGATTGGCCACTGGAATGGGCTGCCCAGGGAGGTGGTAGAGTCACCATCCCTGGAGATATTTAAGAGACTGGATGTGGCACTCAGTGCCATGGTCTGTATGAGGTGGTGTTGGGTCAAAGGTTGGACATGATGATCTCAGAGATCTTTTCCAACCTAGCTGATTCTGTGATTCTGTGAAAGGGATGTCCAGAGGACATGAGCACTCTGTGGTGTCACCCTTTCCAGGGACAGAGTAGGAAGACAGTGAGGGGAGCTGGGCTCTGCCTGATGATGTAGCACAGCTGAAGGAATAGGATTTCCTCCCCAAAACTGCCACAAAGAGGACAGGCTGGAGGTGCCAGTGCTGCCTGGTCACAATGCAAGACCTCCTGCACTCTTCTGTGCCCCTGCCCTCCATCAGTCAGCAGGCCTGCCAGGACCTGGGACCCTGCAGTGACAGTGCCAGCACAGGCTGCCACTCCACCAGTCTCCCTCACCAGCTGGACCAGGAGCTCTCCCATGCAGGGAAGGGCTGGGAGGAAGTTTCCAGACTAACACTCCAGCCACATGTTTTACAGGATGCAGAAATCTCCCCATGAAACATTTCCAAACAACAGGAGGGCTGAGCACCAACCTTACAGCAACACCTTGCTCCGGTGAGCAACCCTACAAAACCAAACCAGGTCAGCACAGCCAGGCTGAAGAGCAGCCTGAGGGGCTGGGGGAACTCACTTTGGGCACCTCTGTCCTGCTGGCAGCACTGCCCAGGGGACCAGCATCCTTCCCAGGAGCCCATCCCAGCCCCATCCAGCCCCTCGCTCCCCAGGGACAGCCTGGGAGCCACCCAGTCCCCACTGGTTCTTCCTGGGGGCACGACGGGTGCAGACCCCAGTGTGTCCATCCAGCCCAGCTGCCCTCCTTGGGCTTTGCCCTTGCCCAGCTCCACATCCACAGCTGGGATCAGCAGCCCCCCAGTGACCCCTCAACACAGCTCTGCCCAAGAACTCCCACAGAAGGGCTGGGTGTTGCTTCCCCTTTAATTCACCACTTGTCAGGGGGAGGGTTAAAAAAAAATAAATCAATAAATAAAACAACTTAGGATGGTTGAAGGGGATGAAAACCCTGAAACTGCAGTCTGCTGGTGGCTTGTCCTGTTGCCAGAGGAGGGGAAGGGTATCCCCAGCCCCTCTGTCTCCCCACCACCCCATCCCAGCGCCACCAGGTCCAGGTGGGTTCAGATGCAGTCGGACGATGCTCCTGGGGAAGAAAATGAAACCAGAGTTCAGGACATGACCATTCACATTTGGCTGGTGGATGAAACAACCCCCGGAGTCCAACAGCCCTGGGAGGGACCTGTCCCACCTCCTTGGCTACTGCAGAGCTTTGAGAAAAAAGCCCCTTGGTGCCCGTCGTGTGCCACAAGCACGGTGGGGACACCCCCCATCACAAGCAGTCCCTGCACAGAGCCACTTGTCCTTGTTGGTAGTCACGGCAGGGGCAGAGGCGCCGGTACTTGGTGTTGTAGCCGGCACAGCTGAAGAGCAGGGGCTCCTTCTGGAGGTAGCACTCGTGCACGTTCTCGGCCACCGCGGGGTACAGATGGTTCATCTCGTACTCGGTGCTGTCGCAGGTGATGCTGAGCCTGGGAGCGAAGGCAAAGGGGGGTCAGTTCAGTGAGGAGCCTGTCCTGGGGGTTCACTGAAGGGTTTTTGTCCTTCCCGGGCAGGTTCCTTTGCTAAGCATGGGGGTAAAGCTTCACTGATCTATGTCTATGCCAATGGCACCCTTTGGCTAGACTGAGTGCTCGTCACCAGCCCAACACAACACACAGGAAAGAGCAACTTTGCAGCTCACCCCAGCAGCCCAGAGATCACCCCAACCCTTGCATGGGCCACGTATGGCTCAGGATCACCCACGAAAGCCCACCCAAATCTTGTGGGCCCCTTTCACCTCGGGATATTCTATGATTCTTTTATAGCCCCTGGCTGACCAAAAGGTCAGTCCAGTCTCCATGGACACCTCCTACAGCAGCTAACATTTCCTGGGATTCACATGAACTCAGTGGATGCTCAAATGTCCCCTGCTAGCTGGGATTAGCCAGAAAACTGGGGTGGGGACTCACAAATGCCCCGAAGGGTAGTAAAAATACTCAGTGTGGATCTTAACATCCCTCCCTGCTCAGATGCTGATGGAGCAGCAGCACTTGCATTGCCCTCCCACCAAGCCCTCTCAGTCCCTGAGCCAGCTCATTTTAAGTTCTGGAGGAGGATGTGGAGGGGAGAGAGTGAAACCCGAGCCCCAGCTCTAATTTATCATATAAAAATGTCAGTGGGACACGCAGTGCCTGCCTGACCAGCGTGACAGCACTGGCAACGCTCGCATTTTAATTGCCCACAGAGCAGCACGGAGCCCGGTGGCAGATTTATACTCTATTAGAACTTCACTGCTGTGTGTTCAAAATGCAGTTTTATAGAGAGAGACATTAAAAAGGAGAGAGAGGCAGAGAGCACAGAGGAGGTGGAGAGGAACAGGGTGGGAGAAAGGAGGAACCGTGCCTGGAAAGGCTGTTGTTGCCTCCTGAAGCGTGAAGCTGGACAAGCAATTCCCTGCCTGCCTTGCCTTGGGCAGGAAGGCACCTCAGTGGGATTTCCCTAGGGGGTACACGAAGAAAACGGGTGCTGGGGATGGAGGGAGCAAAGGGAACATTGTCTGGCTGTTGGCACCCCCACCCTCCCCACTTCACTGAGCAGGTCCCAACTCACTGGAGAAACACCTCCTCCTTGTTGAGGAACCTGAAGAAGGTGGGCTCACAGACCAGCCCGTGCCGCCGGCACGTCTCGGTGCAGCTGTGCTGGGTCTCTGACACCCACACCTGCAGGGAGTCCACCGGGGGCCAGGCGTGGGGGTCCCGGCTGGCACTGGGGGACCACACCAGGTGGGTGGCATTGGGTGACAGGGCCAGCGGGCTTGGAGGGCTTTGCATAGCAGGACTCTTGGTCTTGGGAGGCAGAGGAGGAGATGACGTGGTGCAGAAATCCTAGTGGGAGACAAGATAATGGGTCAGCGTGCTGAGGGACAGGGAGAGATGTTAAGGAAGGGGAGGGGAGGCTGCTGGTGGGACATGTGGACTTGGGATGATGAGTTTGCTCACCAAGTTGAGGTCATCTGTGTGCATAGATGGCATCTCTTACTGCGGGGGATAAACACACTGGCCACCTCTTCTTCTAGTGCTGCCTTATTCTTTGCATCAGAAAGGCCTTGAGCCAGCCCCAGCATCCCCAGGTATCCTCTACCAACCCCCAGCATCTTTGGTTCCTGACAAACCTCCCCCAGCCCCATCTCTTGGTGCTTTCTGCAAATGGGGCACTGGCTGCACAATGCCCACGGGAGGGCAGGGATGTTCCCCAGGGAGAAGAGGGAAGGTTGGCCAGGAGAACAGAGATGGTGCCCCAGAAAGGACAGGGATTCTCCCCCAACCTGGTGCTGAATGTAGGCGTGGATCCGCTCCAGCATCCCCTCGCAGGTGTACTCATAAGGCAGGTAAGGGTCCACCTGTGAAGGAGAAGAGCAGAGCACAGGCAGCAAGCAGGGACAGCCTTGCCCTGCCCCTGAGCCCAGTGGCCCAGGAGAGCAGTGCCCTGGGCATGGCTCTCTCACCCACAGCTCATGTCTGTCCACCAAAGCAAGCAGGGAAGAATCCTAGGGCTGGAAAAACCTCACAAGCCATAAAGTTCTAGAGAAAGAGGGAGAAGGAGTACTTTGGGTTCAACCTGTGTACTGGTGAAAACGAAGTCACCCTGTTCCATTTCAGCCTCCCTTTTCTCCACTTTGATAAGTCATAAAATCCTATCAAATCAAACCAGTTTCCACGCAGTAGGTCACTTTGAACTAAAGGATGAACTGTTTCAGCCCAAGAAGCACTCTGCAGCTATGGGCAACAGAGAAGCAATTTTAAAATACAGAGGAGGAGGTAGGACTGGTAAAGATGCCAAGCTAATCCAGAGCAAGAGCATCCTGGTGGTGCCCCAGGTCTGGTCCAGCACCCTCTGCTCCTCTGACCTCAGCATGGCTCTGCCTGCTCAGAGAGGAAAGTCCAGGCTTTGCTGCCCTGGTGCTCTGACACACAAAACTGGCCAGAGAAAAGCCCTGGGCTGGGACTGGCTGTGACCAACACAGGCAAAAACATCTCTCTTTTCCCACTGCCACGTTGCTGAGGGTTTGCTGCCCAGCACAGGTGGCTGTGATGGGGTGGAAGCTGCTCTCTCTGCCAGTCTCTTGTGGCACAGGCTGGCATGGGGCAGGGAGGCAGCAGCTGGCTGCACACTGGGATGGAGGAAACACTGATGCCCACGTGGATGTCCATGCTGTCACTGCATCTCCATGTTGATAAATGCTATTTACAGAGTCACCAGTACCTAAACCACAGAGTATTTTTAGTGTGGGTTATGAAACACCAACGATCTTCAGGAGACTCTGCCTGTACTCACATCCCAACACTTCTCTGGCCTGAGAGTCACCCTTGGATCCTGGCATGGCAAACCTCCTCCTCTGCCCTGTGGCACAGCAGTATCCCCCAAACAAGCATGTCCCTGGCACTGTGGGGGCACAGGCTCCAGGGGGAGCAGGCAGGAGCAGGCAGGACAGGCAGGAGCAGGCAGCAGTGCTTGCTGCCCTCAGCAGTGGGGAGAGGGGTGTGCATGGCCACTACCCCAAAGTCCAGAATGATTTTCCTCATGGGAAGAGCATTGCCACAAGGGCTGGGTCACTGATGTCCACTTCCTGCTGGAACAAATTAATTTTTAAGGGACTTTCTGCCCTGGGAAGACATATTTTTCCACACTCCCTTGTTTGTCCAGAGAGATGCTACATGAGCCACAGGATGCCAGTGCATGGAAGGAGCTGGTCCTGTGATCACCTTTCCTCTATGTATCTCTGCAGAGCTTCATGCAAAAGGATTATAAGCAAAACCATCCCGAAGATAATTAATCCAGAAAACACTGCTGCTACTATTTTCTGAGCTCTGCACCTCCAGAATAGTTATTTCCTTTTGAAGTACCCGTCAAACCCAAGCTCAAAGGCTCAGTCTGCTGAGAACCCTCTAAGCATCTCCCTGCCATAAATATCCCACCTGAGATCTCAGCCAGGCTGGAAATCACAGCTGCTCTGTCTAATTACAGATGTGCACACTAATCAGGGCTGACACAGTGACAGGCACCAATCCTGCCTCTGAATTCCTGATGGGCTCTCACTTAACTGGGGCAGAGTCCTCAAAAAGGAAAAATGCAGAACTGCCCATCTCGGTTGCACAAAGCCAGGCTGGGGGCTGGATGCTGCCTGGAACCAGTTTGGGGGAGACAAAGACCCCCTTGCTCAGCATGATCAGTGTTCAGTCTCAGCACTGCCTTCACGGCTGCAGTGCTGGGGGGCTTTTCCAGGACCCTGTTTTGCCAGGCACAGAGCAGATATAACTCCCAAAAACAGCCTCATTCCCCCAAAACACCGCTGTGGTACCCAGTGGGATGGAGCACAACACAGGGGGATGGAGGCAGAAAACCTCCTTGTGCCTGCACAGGTATCCAGAGGTGATGCTCCAGGTGCAATCCCACCTGCCCACAGGCTCCCACAGGCCCTGTGGGTCCAAGGACATCAGGAGGCTGTGGCCAGACCCACTGCAGGCTCTGCTGCTCCAGCCTCTCTCACCCTCAAGGGGTTCCCCAAAGTCTCTCACTCCCCCCTGCTCCCCTCTCCCAGTCTCATTAGGATTCAGCTCATGCACCCAGGACAGATAGGAAATGCCAATTTTGAGAAGATAATTGTTTAATTAAAATCTGACAGGCTTGGCCTCCCCTTCATGGCCACATCCTTAATGGCATTCCCTGTGTTGGGAGCCCAGGATGTCCCCAGAGCCCTGGGAGGGAGGAAGAGGAGGGTTCTGAGGAGGGCACCGCTGCATGCCACTGCCTGGCAGAATGATGCACAGGATGCCATGGGAGAAAGTGGAGGGTTTGGTGAAGATGGACTTTGCCACCCTTTCCCCCAGGGGAGGAAGCACAGCCAGAGCTCTCCAGCCCCAGCACTCTCCATCAGCCAAACAGGATGTTACTGGTGTCCCATGGGGCCACCATCACAAGAGCCCTGGTTTTACAGCCTCCAGCAGGAAGAGAGCAGCAAGTCTCCCTCACTCAAAAGGAAAAGGGGAAAAAAATCCAAACGTCATCAGACAAATCAGTAGAAAAATAATGCAATTCTCTGCTGGCACGTAACAGCAGGCTGGAACATTTTAACCAGCTATTTTCGCTGTGATGTTTAATGCGCCGCTCTTTCAGGCATAGTCTGAAATGTATAATTTTCCATTATAGTCCTGTATGTTTGACTTTAATATAATGATGCCTTCTCCCTTCACTACACCAGAATATTGGGTCTATTAAATTGCTTGTGCCAGGACTACTTTTGACAATGGAAAAAGCTGAAGGCCCAGAAAATGGTGGTGCTTGCAAACCTCTCGCCTTCTCCAGCCTGTAACCCCTGGATAAGAGCTGTAATCCAGCACTGGGACCACCTCTTGGCATCACCTTTCCCAGGGAGACACCATTTGTCTCTCTGCCCCATGTCACTGCGCTGAGAGTTGATCTCTGGGGTACAGTGGTTTGATACTTCCACGTTTTCAATTTTCCTCATAAATAGGTCAGAGATGCAAACCATCAGGGAAACCCAGAACTGCTCCGAGTGCGATGAATGGCAGAGGCAAAGCTTGCCAAAAGCCTTCCCCAGCAGTTGCAGGGTGACCCTGAGTGGGTGCCCCCTCTGAAAGGACAAGAGAGGGGACCACAAGGGCTTTTCTGCGGGGAAAAAACCACACATTGCAAACCCAAGCCACGTCCAAGCCGTGATTCAGCTCTCTCTCTCCAGAAGGAAGTTTCTTTCAGGCAAAACTAGGTTGGTGAAGGATTCCAGCTGCATCCCAACTGCTCTGTTTGCACAAACACAGCAGCCAGCCCTGTCAGCAGAGCCAGTGGCTCCAAGAACACCACAGGAAGCTCTGAGAGCCCAGCAGGAGCTGGGGCAGGGCTGGAGCTCTGGGATGGCACATCCCACCCCGAGCTGCAGCCCTGGGTGTCAGCAGCATCAACTGGGGTGCTGTACAGCCCTGCTGGCAGTGACCTGCCTGGGGCAGCCACAGGTAACACTAAAATATTGCTGAGCAGCAGCAAGTGCACCCCAGAACCAAACCAGGACAAGCTTGTTGTCAGCTTGACTATATCAGAATTACTGCCAGGCTCATGAAATCAGCTCTCAAAGTGGTTCCCAGCAAGCTGGTTTCCAGTCCCTGGCACTCTGGTTCCCAGCAGCCAGCACAGCTGCCACCAAGAAAAGCTGATGGGACAGCATCTCATCCCACAACATCCCATATCCCCAAAAATGTTTTACTGGGTTTTGGCCCGTAAGATGCAAAACCACAGCTGTGGGATAAGTGATTTTTCAGTCATTCGACAACAACAAAAATACTAAATATAATCAATTTCGGGTCAGTTTTCAATTTCCAATGTTTCCACCCATCAAGGAAGGGAAAAATGTTGTGTTTCAGGTTCAATCTGTCTGAGTTGGTGAAGCAAAGGGAAATGCATCATTTCAAATAGGAGCATTCCTTTCAATAAATTGGCAGGGTATTTCCAAACAAAGGCAGGCAGATGGGAAACAAAACCATAGTATTTCATTCCAGTAATTTTCAAATGAAATGTTTTGACAGAAAAAAAATAAATTGATGGTGGTTGTTCTGAAACACAGACAAATTTGTTAGATATTCCAATAACAGAACACCCCATTTCAGGGGAACAAAAAAAAAAAAGTCAGTAAAAATAATTTCTCCAGGCTCTAGTACCTGGCTGGGAACAGCAAGACTGAACTGACCAGCCACCAGATTTCTGCTGCTCCTCCTGCTAATGTCCTTGTTTTCAATTCCTGCTGCAACAAACAATATTTTAAAGACAAGATACCCAGGGATTCCTGGAGCCAAGGCCCATAATAAGGCTTTTAAACCTGTAAGGTAGGTCAATTTTTAGGTTTAATTGCCTTGACTGCATCTCTAATAAAGCAGATCTTTCTATTTAAAAGATAAAAGGGGTGGGAAGGGGGGAAAGAGGTTGCTGTAAGTTATTCACACTCACTCCCTGCTCTGCTTTGGGGGGATTTATACAATGTTTTTAAAAACCACAGAGAGGTGAGTTGCAGGATTAACTTCTTGGAGAGAAGGAATCGCTCCTCTCCAGAGGGACCGTGTGTCACAATGCAAGGGGGATGTCAGTGACTGGATATATTCACTTGAGGCAAATTTAGGACTTCAGCCTTCCAGCAGTTGATGGTGATTCCAGTGGCTGAGATGCTGCATGGGAAGGGACTTCAAGGTGGGGGTCTCTGGTCCAAGAGAGGGAACAGGGAGAAAAAAGAGCTGAGACAGGCGCTTGTTTTTGGGTTAAACAGGGATGGGCACAGCAGCATCACTGTTTAGTGAGTGCCTAGAGCTGGATACAGCAGGTCCCCACACCAGCTCCTCCTGCCCAGTGCCCCTCACAGCACCGAATCCTTCCCTAAAATCCTTTCTGGCTCTTTCATTTTCAACCAGACATCATCATTAGGCATCTAAATGACCTGGTGCACACCCAGCACAGCTGCTCAGGAGCCAGCACAGACCTTCTCCCCCCTCCCTAATTCTCCAATCATTCTTTAATTATTTTAATAGCAGAGCAGCACCAGGCTTCACTACTCTCTTTCTTCTTTTCTGGAAAGGCTGAATTTCTCCTTCCCCCTCCCAAAACAGCTCCCAGCTGCCCGCCCACAGCGTTGCCTTCACTTTGGGGCCGTCTCCAGCCCAGATGGTAGAGGGTCAAGCGCTGACAGCTGGCCCAGCAGCACAGCAGCAGGGATGTAATTATTTTTGATTTAATTCTAATCGAGATATGGGAATGAATGTGCAAAACAACAACTGTTTTCCTAAGTCAGGTTTGTTCCGTCTTTGCAAATTCATAGAGAAAATGAGAGCGAGGTGAAGAGCTGCAGCAATTGCCTGGGATAAGGTGAGAGATCTGGGCTGGTGGCATGGCCACATCCCCTGACTGTCACAGACACTCACCTCTGCAGCCTGTAATGCAGGGAAAACCAAGAATGACAACTCTCAGACCAGCAGCACCCCTGTCCCCCCCAAATCCCACCCAGCACTGCGAATCCTGAGCCCCCACAGCCCCAGGCAGAGTCCTGGTTTCACAGCACATCATCATCCTCTCGAGGGGAGGGCTCATCCCAGGCGAAGCAAATTGCAAGCAAAATGGCTATCAGCATTTTTCTCCCCTGCAGGAAAATTGACTTTAATAATTTGGACAACTTGAAAGGCTCCTGCCACAGGGCAGGAGGTAAATATTCATGAGGGAGCATTTCCAGAGCGGGCTCAGTGGGAGTGCTGCCTTCCCCGAGGGTCCTCATGCACCCCCTTCCCTACATCCCTTCATCCTTCACACAGGCAACTCCTGAAGTTATTCCCATTGATTTGCTCCATCCCAACGCTAATGATCAACAGTAAAGTGGGGGAATGGCAGGCACAGGGAGCCTCTGGAGCTCTCTGGATACCTGCAGGGAGAGGCTCTCTGGGTTTATCTTTGAATCACACCAGATCCCAGCACTGCCACACGTCTCCAGTAACCTCAGCCTCCTGCTCCCAACCTCATTTGCCTCATCTCAGCTTCTATTTGCTCCAACTCTGCCCAGAGGATCCCTCAAAGGCACAGATCTGCCCTGGGGAAACACCTACTCTACTCGCTACCAAAGCAAGGTGGGAGCACATATCCCCCTGTGGCTGCAGGAGAGGAGGATTTCTTGATTTCTTCCTTGCACATGCAAATAATCCCAGAGGAGAAGCAAGGAAAGCAAAGCAATTAATGTCTGAAAGGGAGAGCCAGGCACCAGCAACTGCTGCTGCTGCCCAAACCCAGAGATCACCCCAACACCTCCCCTCGGCCATACCTGGGTCCTCATGATGGTTTTGACAGCAGCTTCAAACTCTTCAGAGTTATTGTAGTCAACAGTCCACACGTGTGGCTTCCCAATGAAGTCTTCAGCATATGGGTGTTGGGAGGACACCTAGAACACACCAGTGCCAGCTGGACTTTGCAATCCCTGTGCTGGAATGGCTGATTTGTCCCATTCATGGCCATGATGGCAGAAGAGCAGCAGGTTCAGGCACAAACACACTGAGTTTTAACCCACTGCACACAGGGAGGTGCTGGAGAAAGGTTTCCTCTGAACCCAGATGGCCCCTGACCTCAGGTTTTTGTGCTAAAATTCCAGCTGGGTCGGGATGCCCCATTCCCAGCAACACTGAAATCCCTCCACAGACCTGAATATCTCCATAATACAGGCACAATTTAACCTTGACCCGAACCATTTGTGCGTCTGGTAGACCACAGCAGCAGAGGGATGTGAAGGCACAATGTCTCCCAGGTTTGCCAGCTCCACAAACAAGGCAGAGAGAAAATCCATGCCCACTGAAGGCTGGGAAAGTCCGGCACAGGGAGAAAGCAGTGCTTGAAGCTGCATCTCCCCGATGCCACAGACAGCCCCCACACTGGTACCCCACAGCCACCCACCTCTCACCGGGTGATTTTTGGGGCTCTACGTGTTTCATTTCAGCCTCACACAGCTGTGAGGCAGCCAGAGCCCTGATCTCCTCTGGGAAGGGAAGAGAGAGGTTGCTGATCAGAGCAGGTATTTTGGGGGCCCCGCAAAACCTCACAGAGGGGCCTGAACCCCTGGCAGCTGGAGGAGGAGAATAGAGCACACCCTGTGTTCTGTTCCCCAGCTTGCTGTCCTTTCTCATTTCTTTCCCAACAGATCGATGTCCTCCTTCCCCTCCGGCATACAAACACCCTGAGGCATCTCACAGCCCTCGCCCCCGGCTGCCATCCCAGCTCCAGGCTAAAGCACAACCACAGCACCCACTGGGATGGGTGATGATAACAGAAGCTAATTCAGGGTGTTTGTGGGGCAGACATGGGGGGCCAGGACAGTGCAGTGCCACTCACCCCCAGGATGGTGCTGCCAAGTAGGGTGGTGGCAGGGCTGAGCTGCCTGGTCCCCCAGCTCACTCCCTGAGCATTGCACTGCATTATCCACTTGATTAATAATAAAAGAGGCAATTTTCTCAAGCCTTTAAGTTTTAAAGAGTTCCTGCTCTACTTAGATTGAATTCCCAGTGACGGGCAAGCCTGGGAGGGATTTTATACCTCTGCAACAGCATGGAGGTTCTGCTGTTCCTCTGTGTGGGCAAAGGGATGTACAGGGGAGCATCATCCCAGTTTGGGAGCAGGGTGTGGATTCATGTGGGCTGGTGGGGAAAGAGCTGGGATTTGTGGTCTGCAGAAGGCTCCCGCACCCCCTTCTCCTTGGGAACCCCAAACCTACAGCAGGACCCCCCTTGCATCCAAGTGCTCCAGATGGAGGTGATGTGACAACAGGAGAAGGGACCCCATCTGCAGGAATCCACACTTGTGTGTATGGAGGAAATCCCACCAAAAAAAAATAAAAGCAATCTCTAGTTTAGCAACTGCTCTTCCCCAGGTTGGTCCAAGCCCTGGTGCAAAGGGGGTGACTCCATCCATCCATCCATCCATCCATCCATCCATCCATCCATCCATCCATCCATCCATCCATCCATCCTCCCATCCATCCATCCATCCATCCATCCATCCCATCCCCTCTCCTGCCACACTTGCCTCTCTGGACGTCGGCTTCCCGCGGAAGAACTCGTGGTTGAGGGAGCTGTGCGGGGGGTTGAACCTCGCCTGCAGGAAAACACAGCCATTGGCGATGGCCTCCAGTGGGGCAGGACCCTCGTAGGGGAACCCAAAGCCAATGAAGAGCTGCAAGGGAGAGAACAACATGCTGATGAGTGAACGTGGCCAACACCATAGGGAAGTCTCCCAAATAACCCACCAGCATCCCTCCCTTCTGCTCTGCTCCTGCACACCAAGCCTCCAAGGGGGTTCAACACCCCATAGCTCAGATGGCCTCAAAACTCCCCCTGCTCCACAGCTCATCTGTGCATGGCAATGGTGTGTTGAGGAGCTGCACGTTCCCCCGTGGTGGTTACAACCATCCCACTGGCTCTGGATGGAGCAATATTGCTTTGCCAAAGCTGTTTGGGCTGGTGAATCAAGAATATTTCCCCCAGGCACCCACTGAAGGCGACCGGGATGTGCCTGCACCCACACGCTCCCTCTGAGAATCCTGTTTGTTTCTATCACAGCTATGTGGTGACAAAAAAAACCCACCCCCCTTAGCAATAAATGAATTAATCAGGAAACTTTGTGCTCTGCCTGCGGACAGTCTGCAAGGAGAAACTCATCAGACACATCTTGATCTGAAACCATGTGCTCTGCTCCCTTCCTGGCTAATTATCCCGGCTGAGAGGCTCCTGGCTGATTATCCCAGCTGAGAGCCCCTACAAGGCTGGGAGGAGTGCAGGGAATGGGGGACAAGGTCCTGGGATGCCCCAGCTGCCTCCTTCCCACCTTTGCCTTCCTCAGCAGCTGCTGGAACTCGTGCTGTGGGAGCAGCCCGTGGTTCTTCACGAACGCCGGGACCTCGGGCGGCCGCTGTGTCTCGTAATAAACCGTGCCATGGATCTCCATGTACTTGTTGAGAATGGCCAGGAACTTCTCCTTGCCCTGGGGAGGAAGGCAGAGGTGTGAACTGCATGGAAAGATGGGCCTGACCTCCCCTTTCTGCAGTTATGGGGGAGATTTAACTCTAAAATTGCTGTCCCAGAGCACCCACGATGCTTCAGGCAAACCCACAGCAAAGTCCACACCTTAACCTCCTCATTCCTCGGAAACACATCCTAGAATACCCCAGGCTGACAGAGCACCCAAATGACTGCAGGATCCATCACCCTGAACATCAGCACCTCGAGCTCCTGCCTTTCCTGCCACCTCCAAGGGCTACTTCCATGTGGAGCTGCTGAATTAAAGGCTTCAGCAGGCTCAGAGGGAAGTTTGCAAAGACCAGAGCTTGCTAATAGCCTCTTATTCCAAGTAACAAGTCCCCAGGATTTTCTTGCTCAGGTTTAATCCTGTTTCACTACCTGGAAAATGAAGGGGGTCATCAATTTTCTTCTTCTGGAGGCTCTCCTTTTTTTGCTCTCCAAAGCAATCTTTTGTTTTAGCCATTTATCTACTGCAGAATTCTCTTGCTTGAAAAAACCACAAAAGGACCAGCCTTTGGATGCTGCATTTTCAGCTTATTCCAGTGCTGCAAGAGGCCCCAAAAGAGCAGAGACCAGGAGGGAATAAGGAGTTATAAAAGGGGAATTTGAGTGAACTGGGTATGTTGCCTTAAAGCCTCCCTGAACGCTGTATTTCTGTCTTCAGCTTCTACCCCTGGACTTCTCTAAGGCTAAAACCAAGCCTTTCTCACCTTATTAAAACTTCAGCTCCTATTGCAAGCTGGAGGCAAGAAGTTCAGAGGGGTAGGAAATGAGAAATATAGGAAAGGCAGGCTTAATGAAATGTTTCAAAATGTCAAAAACATCCTGCTCTGAAAGGCAGCATTTGTTCCAAGGCTGGTAAATAAGCACCTGGCTCCAGAGGATGGAGATGTTCTTTGCTTTTCAAGCATTCAAAAACACTCAAAGTAAGGCAAAATCCTTCTATCCCCTTATTTTATTCCATGGAGTTGCACAAGATGTGAAGCAAAGCCCAGGCAGTCTGGCCTCAAGGGGCAGCCACCAGCAAGGAGCAGTCTCAGCTCCTTCACCCAGTAAAAAATTACCCCAAATATGCAGTTTTGTGGAAACTGATGTTGTTTGTGAATTCTGACTAAAAGGAGCAAATGCTTGTAGCACCCAGGGTGGAGGGAAATGTCCATTCTGAGGTTTTAATTCTCTTTAGTGCCTTCCTGAATTAGCCAAACAAAGCTCAAATGAAACTTCTGGATAGGAAAGGGCAGAGGGAATGGTAGAAAAATTAGACAAGATATTACAGTTCCCCTAAAATGAGATTTAGTGGGTTTCAGTAGGTCTTTTAGGGAGACAGTAAAGAGGAGATGGCATGGCTGGATCCCAGCCCACTGCAGGCATCCTTGCTAATTAGTGGCTGCTAATCAGGAAAGATGGGGAAGGGGAGGAGACACAGCCCCCACTGCATCAACCCCCATCAATCCCGGCAGCTCCAGAGGACCAAGCCCACGTCAAGGCAAAGTCGACTCTGACAAAACCTTTCCTCTCCCGAGAAGACACGCAGAGGTAAAGCCCAGCAGCAGCTGGTGAGGTACAGTACCTGCAACTGGAGCAGCCCCAGGTGGTGCACAGAGGGGGAAAAGAGAAATAAATCAAGAGACTGTGAGAATTAGCTCCTTTTTAAAGCCCTGGAAGGAAAAGAAGCTGGCTAGCTCTGGATAAGACAGGGGGAGCACACACAGCCCCTGTAGGAGATCCAAGGGGGGTTGTTTGGGGGGGACTGAGGGTGCTGAGCCCATACAGTCACCCACCCCTCTCCCCCAGGTGTTACAGGCACGGGCAGATGGAGGGAGCACAATCCCTTTTCACAGGGTACTTGAAAGCAGAGACAAACAATCCCCACCATAACGCAGCAATCATTGCAATTAATTAATGGCAATCATTGTAATTAATTACATAAAATCATTGATATGAAATCCTCAACCTCAGCAGCCTGCTGGGAGGAAGCATCACCCAGAGCAAAAAGCAGGGAATGGTGTCTCACCAGCCTCTCTCTATTTGCTCAGAGCCAGTGGATGTGTCACATCACTCCTGCAGGACTGGGACAAGGATGGTCCTTTACAAACACACCCAGATCTGCACCTCAAAAGCTGTGTCTACAACTGCCCCTGCCTGCCTGGCTTATCCCCAGCACCTCAAGGACACCCACCTTCCAGATGCTGGCCTCCTTCCCGTACACCACGGCCATGCTGCTCACTTTGTTGGACTTGATGAGCTGCTTCTCTGTCTGGTTGAGCTCCTCTGACACGAAGCCCATGAAGGAGTTGTCGGGGGTGTGAGCTGTGGGCACCAAGGGGAGAAGACATGTGGCTGGACAGATGTTTTTTGGGACCTCCCCAGGGTTGAGGATACAGCCACATCACAGCAAAGGGGCTGGGACGAGCTTGGCTCCAGAGCCTTGGTGGAGCTTAGAGGAAAAATGGCACAAATCCCCATCCAAGTAGCTCATGAAATCCAGGCTGCAGAAGCTGCTTAAGCGGCTCTTTACAAAGTGAGGCATTTTTAAGGCTGCCAAAGGGCCTTTATGCAGCCAGGAAAAAGCAACACTTGATTCATGCAGCAGCCAGCGGGTCACTGGGCTCCCTTCAGACAAGCACATCTCCTGTCCATGCCACAGGCAAATCCAGATCACTGAGCTGCCTCTCACCTTTAGCATCCCAGCTGAAATCAAACCAGGCTTTGCAATCAAAACCACCCCATGCTTCCCCTCCCGGGAGCTGGCTGTGCCCTGACTGTGCTGGAGCCAGCAACCCATGGCAGGGGAAGGAGCCTGGTCTCTCTTTCTGTAGCCCAAGAGATGGCCAAGAACACTCAGGAGCTCCTTGCAGACGGGAGGAAGCAGAAGCAGAGCCAGGGAGGATGACCCTGGAGGAGGTCAGACCTGCTCCTGTGGTTCCTGTGAGACCCCAAACCCGCCGTGCCGTGCCCCTGCCCCCCACTCACGGAACATGGTCATGAACTGGGTGGGCTGGAGGTTCCAGTAGCCCCAGTTGGTGCGGTAGCCGCGCAGCGTGGCGTACTCCTCGTGGTTGTACGCCGGCTCCGTCCCGAAGGTGTCGATGACCCGGACGCGGCACCTGCGAGAGCAGACGGGACCCCAGCACTCAGTCTGAGAGAGTCCCACTTCCACAGACAGCTGGTGTCCCCAGGCAGCTTGTCCCTTGTCCTCGCTCCGAGCAGAGGGTGCAGGAGCGTCCCAAAGAGCCCTTCCCAACCCACTGCTCCCTCCTGTGAGGAGCAATTTCCCCTTGCAGGACTCTCAACTCCCTGACAGTTGTGAGAATGATGAATCTCCTGAAGACTTATTAATGCTTTTCCCAATATCCTGGGAATGCTGAGACAGGCATTACCAGCACAAGACTGAGGAGAGAAGGGGAACAACAAGCAAGGGAAGAGCACAACAAGCTGAATGCGAGAGCAAATGCATTTATAATAAAAGCAATAACGCAGCTTGTCATTTTTCTCTCTAATAAAATTGTGGAGGATAGTGGAAGAGATGGGAAAAAAACATAATAAATAGTAGGACTATCAGCACTAAATTAAATCGCATATTTTCCTGGCTGGTGATGTACCAGGGGATGATGACATTTGTCTTGATGCTGAAGGAGCCAGGGACAGGGCTCCTTACAAATCCACAAAGCTCACGCTTCCCTTCATGGTGTGCCCACCCCTGGCTGCAGGCACAGAACTGGAAGCACACATACACACACACACACCCCAGGCACATGCAGGGTTTGGTCTTTTCCCAGTTCAGCCTCTTTTAAAAAGGTTTTATCTTAAACACGTGAGGCTCCAGAGTGAGCAGAACGCCTCGTGCCACGGCAGCAGGGGACACAGCAAGGCACCAGCCAGGCAAAAATCAAAGGTAAAATCAAAGTGTCTGGCTCCTCGGATGGGGGGGCTATCCCGCGAGGTCATTAGCACTGGTCTTTGCTTGCTAATTAACAAAATGGAGAATAAGAGCAGGCAGAGGCTTTGCTTACCTATATTTCTTAAAGGAGAGCCCCATGTGCTGCTTCATCTGTTGGAGACCGTGGTAGTCGGTGTAAATCAGGTCGAAAGGCAAAGGGCTGGTCAAGGGGCAGTTTCCCCGTCCTGGAGGCACCCCTAAGTGACTGGGCAGAAGCAGGAGGGATCAGCACCATGAAAGCCCTGAAGCACGGACACTCATTTCCCTGCCAGGTGTTGAACAGGAGCCACCAACCAGGTCCCTCTTTGATGGAGGGGCAGGCAGATGGTTCTCCTTTCCCCAGTTTTTATTTCCTGGGCCAAAGATTTGGAGAGTCCTGGTCCCTCCCCACCTTTGCACCTGCTCCAGCCCAGTTCCTGCTCCTCCCACATGGACTGTGAGGCTTTTGCACAGCAATCCCAGCCAGGGCTCACCAGCATCTCAGTCACCACACACACTCCCTAAGACCTTTCTTATTGAAGACACCAGATTTCATTTACTTTCATTGCAATCACATCAGTGACAGACTTGTAAAGACGCATCTTTCCTCTCCTCTCTGCCTGTAAGGCTCCCAGCTTGGCCTTAAATTCCCTGTTTCCAGCTCCATATCCCTCCCAGCACACACCATGCACTGTTTCTTTTACTCCACTTCTTACCCACCACATCCTGGAGCACCCTCAGCTTCCCCTTGACTCTGGAGGCACTGCCTGTCCTTGGATGTTGTGCATATTTCATTCATATTTCTCACTTTTGGCTCCATTTATGAAATAATTTAATGAAGCTGAGGCAGCTGAACCCCTTGCTCAAGGACTTTCAGCCTGTTCCTCACAATAACCACAGTAAGCCCCTCTCCCCTCCTCCAGAGGATAAACTGCGTTATGAAAATCCAGATAAACTCGATCAAACTGCAGTCTCTTTATCAAGACCATCAGTTACCTCCCTGCCAGGGTGAGATGTGATTAATCCAGCAAGATACAAGCCTGGTGAACCTGAGGTGTGTCTCCTTCCATTTTCAATTACCTCTGTGAAGCAATGAATCCCTCTCTCCAAAGCTGCTCCACTAAGTGTACCACTGATGTCAGACTGACAGCCCATCTGCTTGTCTGGACCATGTTTCTTCCTTCTCAGAAAAAAAACCTGTGACACCTTCCAGCTTCAGCAGGTTTCTCAAAAATCCTTGTTACACGTACTTGTGATTTCCAAGTGCCAGTTTGTTCAGAAATACAAATGATTCACTCCTCAGTTCTAACACTCTAGTAAATTTTTTTCCCTCCTAAAGACAATAATTCTTCACTCTCATACTGCACAAACACCCAGAAAGCACCAGCAACATCCTCCTGGAAAACCAACCTGCTGAGCTGATCTGGTCCAGCCGGGCTGTCTCACTCCCACCACGCAGTTGTCCCATTTTGTTCTCAGCAAAACCCAACAAGGCTGAGGAACTCCTGTTTTATTTCACAAGTCTGAGCTCAGACACTGTGAAATCTCACCCTTAGCTCCTGCCAAGGCGTCTGTCTTTGTTTTCTTCTGGGCTCTTCACTTACTCCTAGCACCTATTTGGAGATGGGAATTTATCCCAGCCATGCCTCTAAATATTTTTTTAAGAATAAAAGTTCTGGTCAGATCTTAAACTCCCAGGCTTTGAATCCTTCCATCTATGTGAGCTCTCTTATTGTTTCCCTTCTGAACCTGAGAATCCTCTTTCCAGCCCTACCTGTGTTTTATTTGTTGTTCAGCTGAAGCTCAAATGAACCCACAGCCCAAGGGTTCATCCTCTGAGGAGCACTTCCATGAAGTCCTCATCCCTTGCCTAGCCCTTCAGCATTTAACCTACCAATCCATAGTTGCTTCCAGAAGAAATCAATGGCTCTTCCACCTGGGGAACAGCCAAGGAAAACACTTATCACATGTATTTGCTCTCCAGTCTCTCACAGTCTTCCCTAACATCACAAGGGTCATACAGAGCCAGAAGTGGGTTGGCCATAAGGGGTCCAATGAATGGCTCTTGGTCTGCTCCTGTCTGTATCTCCCTCTTCTTCTGAACCTGATCTAATGGAAGATGTCCCTGTTCATTGCAGAGGGCTGGGCCAGAAGACCTTTGAAAGGTCCCTTCCAACTCAAAATGATTCTACGTGGCTTGCAAGCCCTTGTGCATTGAGCAGCAAGATCCTTCTTCCAGCCCCATCCCAACCCAGACCCAGTGAAGGGTCATCCCAAACTTCTGACCGTGACTCTAGAAAGAGTGTAAATGTGGAATAACAAAGCCAGGGAAAACACAGGATTTCAATTTCGGGCGAAGAGCTGCTTTTGCAGCTGCTTCACTGCTCTTGTCACAAGGAATATCGGCATCAGCTCAGGGCAGCCCAGTCGGGGTGGCCGCAGGGGGAACAGGTCGCACTTTTGTCACTTTTATGCATGATTTTACACGACAGAACTGATTGGGAAGATGGCAGGAATAGAAAGGCTCTCACCTCCCACAGCCACCCCGCTAGGATAAACAGGGCAACAAGGAGACACACTCCCAAAGGGGCTGATGGGGAATTTTTAAACTGGTAAAAAAACTCACCCAAGATTTTCTAGAGATGCAATTCTAAACATCACATTTGCTCACACACATGCTGCTTTTTCCTCAGTCATCGGCCAAACAGTGATTTACACCAACACAGCACTGTGGTGAAGCATCTCAGCCAATCTCTAAACCTTGTATTTAACTGAAAATCCCCAAACCCTTACATTTTCCTTGCAGCATATCCCATCCTCCAGCTGGTACATGTCACACAAGCCAGTGCATTACAAAATAATCTGCAATTTAAGAAAGCCCTAACCAAGCTCGATGAGGGGCTGTGGGAGACAGCAATTAGTGTAACTCATAATGAAGCCTCCAAAAAACTTTCCACCAATTAGGTGGAGCAGGTCTGGCTCCCCCAGCTCCTTTCATCACTGCAATCTGCCACGCATCCCCTCTCCAGGTGCTCGGGACTTGCCACATCCATTTATATTCCCAGTGCCATGGCTGCATGGCAGGAATAGCTCCCAAAGCGGGACCAGTGCCTTTGAGCAGAGCAGCTCTCCATTTACTCCCCTTATCCTCCCTAAACACTTCATAACCACATTTTAATATGCCAGTCATGCAAGTCCAGGCTGCACCTCTGAGAGGGCAGAGGGGGGGGATTTTTTTTTTTTAGATTCCTCCTTATTTAAACATTCTTTATTCAAGCTTTCATCATTTGCCAGTTAAGTCAACTAATTTTCTACTAAACCCAATTTCACTCATGGTTGGAGTGCAATTTCCCTGATTTTTCCTCGTGCCATGTACTATTAATGGCGCTTGAAATTACGCAAATAAAATTGATGAGCGCAAATGCTGCTTTCTCAGCCGGCGCAGCCCAGAGACCTGTTTTGGAAATCTCTTGATCCCAGCTCCTGGAGAAATCTCCCCTCCAAGGCCAGCCAAGGATGGTGACCAGCTCATGGCCAGGCTCAGCCCCTCCAGAGCCCTAGGTGGTGATCCAGTGGCTCGTCCCATCCCCACATCCCGGATTAGTGCATCGCTCCTCTCCGGGAGGGCGCAGCCGAAGCCGCTTCAATCCCATGGAAGCAAGAGCCGAGCTCGCCTCTCCGCCAGCTGCCTCCGCCAGCTGTGCCTACTCCAGAATAAATCTACAGCAGCTTCTTGTCCTGCTATTTGCCTCTTAGAGGTACTTTAATCAAACCAGGGGAGCGCTCCCTCCCCGAGCGCGGTGCAGGCGCTCTGAAATCAGATGGCTGCGGGGTTATCTTTACATCCCATTGACCTATTTTCAAATTAACCCAACGTTTCTTTCCACTTTATTACTCCTGGTGCTGCAAAGTCCAGCACTAAATGGATCTCCTGGGCATCTCCTGGCAGCCTGGGCCAATATCCTGTATTATATTTAATTGCATCTTCTCTGCCCACATCTGCTACCATCAGCAAGCCGGGCTGGGGGAATGGAGGAGAGCTCCCGTCCTCGTTGCTCCCTCACCTTCTCCATGTCTGCCAGAGCCCAGCAAGCACAGGGCTGTTATCCAGGGGTGAAAGGTGTCAGAGCCGAACCCAAGCAGCTCCCAGGGGTCTGTGACAACCCCATCATAAAGGACTTGGAGTGCAAATCAAAGCCCACAAGATGAACATCCTACTGCCTGCCCTCTGCTCCGAGCTCTTCCGCCTGCTACAACTGACACTTGGTAGAAGTGAGGATTTCCAAGCAATTGCAGCATGATTTTTAAGCCACCTGCAGTGGTTTCACCTTTCTAAGGTACACTAGGACTGTTTCTCAGGCCCATTGTTGATCTTGTATGGCACAGCCCTACCCCTCCAAGGGGGAAGTTCAGCAATCTATTTATTTATTTCCAAGGCCTGGAGATGCAAAGGAGGGTGCCAGAGCACCGTGGTAAGAGATTCAGCAAATAATGAAGAAACTTCCAAGGACAGGAGGAACAAATACTTGGGCTCCTTTGGAGAGCAGAAGAAACTGAACTCACATGTCTGTGGTGCCTGGGGAGACTTTGGGACAGACAGGCTGCCTCCTGCTGTCCCAGCTGCTCCAGCAGCTCAAAAAATAAGGAAGAAATTCTTCCTTGTGAGGGTAGTGAGGGACTGGCACAGGTTGCCCAGAGAAGCTGTGGCTGCCCATCCCTGGACGTGTTCAAAGTCAGGCTGGATGGGGCTTGGAGCAGCCTGGGCTAGCAGAAGGTGTCCCTGCCCATGGGATGGCAGGGGATGAAACAAGATGATATCGAAGGTCCCTTCCAACCCGAACCATTCTGTGATTTTATGAAAATGAAGGCACAGTTTTAGCCAAATCTTTACGAATATCACTACAGCAAATTCAATTTCTACCAAGACCCCTGCCTAACCCACCACCTAAGACATGTCTGCTGGAAATATGTCCCGATTAAATTTCAGACTGAAGAAGCCACTGAAGCTCAGACACACAGTGCTGTGTCCAGTGCCTGTGTAACCTCTTGGCTCAATCTTCATCTTCTCTGGCCTTGCAAGGGTTTGCAACCATCAAGTACCCACAACTATGGGTATCACCTTCAACTCCCCCAAGCCCTGTAACCAAACATCCAGCCTTTCCAAAGCCCATAACAGCCTTTACTCAGCCACATCCCAGCATAAACATCAAAGCCTGGCCAGAAAAGGAACAACCCAGTGGCCCCATCAGCTTCCAGAAACACTCGCTCTCAAGTACCAGGAGCACCTGATGCCACCCTAAAGAAGGTTCCTCCCCACTGGTGCAGAGCTGATGAATCCCAAAGCCATGCCATGCAGCTCCATCAGGATCACACGCACCTGGTCACTTCTGGCTGTTTTCACAAGCAATTCCTCTCTCCTGCACAACAGCAGGGCTGTGTTTGCCAGCTGGCGAGGGGAGGTGAAGCAGTGAGCCTGGGCATGGGGCAGGTTTTCATGGGAACAGATGCAAGACAGAGAGATGGCTTCTCTCTGCCAGCAAATAATTAGAAATGTATTTGTCTGGACATTGTGTTTCCATCTGAATGGCTCTTTTTGCAGCATGAACACACCTCAGTGAGCATGGAAAGTTCAAGAAAATAGCAATTCTAACTGTGTGCCAGGCAGTGAGAGGAGAGTGGTGGCAGCAGGAGCTGAGTCTTGTCCTGCCATGGTGCCAGTGCCAGTGCAGCCCTTCCACACCATCCCTGCACAGGGAGGGTGGCTCGTCACCCAACCCACACACTGGCCACAGCTACTGCTGGGCAGGGAAAGGGCTGCCAGCACAGGATACAAGCACGTGCTTAAAATCAAGTGCCTTGCCAGGGAGGGTATTAGGAGTCCAGAACTTGACACAGGAGCAATTAAGCTCCGGGAGCACTTTGTAAAGCCCTGACCCCAGGAGGCATCAAATCCCATTTTCTTTGACTTTCTGCCCAATTAATTTCAAGGGGACCATGGTGAAAAGCACCTTTCAGCATCACTGAGATCGGTACTCCTGTGGTTCCAGCAGTTCACAGCACCACAGCCCTATCTCCCCAAGCCTCTCCTTTAACCCCACAAAAGCAGCTGGAGATGCCAAGATGTCCATTCCCATGACCTAAGGATGGAGGCAGGAGCTGGAGATCCCAGCAGTGCCTGTAGTGCCCCTTCTCCTGGGGGAAAAGGCTGAGCAAATCCTTCATGCCTGACCCCTAGGCACGGGTGCTCCAGAGGAAAAGTCTCAGCTTATTAAAGCTTTTGTGCAGGCAAAGCCCTTGCTCCAAAGTGCTTCTTGTAATTTTCCAACATCTACTCATGAGCTGCCTCATTATCAATCCAGCTCAGGGCTTCCAGACACTTCCCACTCCTCCCTTACCAAGCAGCACACACGAATATCGGGCTGGATTCTCACCTTCCTGAAAGCACTTTTGGTCTACGAACACAGCACAAGGGGTCTTCAGCAAGAGTAAAGTGCTGGCACTCAGAATTGGGATGTTTCTTTCCTTCAAGATAGGGCTCAAAATGCTGCTGGCTGCCAACCCAGCACAAATCTCAGATGGAAACAGCTCCTCTCTCCATGTTCCAGCTCAACAGTTTGCTTTCCTCCCAGGGAGCTGCACAGAGAATCACAGAGTGGTCTGGGTTGGAAGGGACCAGAAAACCCTGTGTTTCACCCCTTGTCTCTCTTGCATCAGAAGCACCTCATAAATTCACTGAGAAATGCAAAAAAGGACAAATACCTGAACTTAGTACAAGTACAGGAGAAAAAAATCAGCCCCTGGTAGGACATAGCAGCAGAATTCACAGCTCTTTAAGGTCTACAGTGAGCAAAAGATAAGCCAGATACAGCACTGTGATCTCACAGGGGCATTTGGACAGTGCCAAGCCATGGAGCAAGATTCCTAGAGCTCCTTGGCTCCACTCCAGATTAGCATTGGTCCCCTAAACCAGAGGAAGAACCATTAAACACTCCTCATCCTTGTCACTGAGCATCTGCTGCCTTCCCCATCAGAGCCCCTTGGCAGGAAGAGGTGTCCCACACACCCAGTCACACTCCCAGCCTGTTTTCACCCACACCCCTCCATCACCAGTTTTTTTGACCAGGGCCTTACTTCTTTCTCCTCCTCGTTTGCCTGATGCCCAGCACTCCAGACCCAATCCTGACCCCCACCTCCAGGCACTGCTGCATTGCAATCAATACAGATGCTAATAATGAACAGCTCTCAGATAACCACTGGCTGAAATGTATGCAGGCAAACCTTCCAGGGATCCCTTGCCAATGATCAATACTCACAGAAGAATCAGCTCAGAAATTTGAACAGACAAAAAAAAACCAAACGAGGAGAGAGGTTAATCCATACTGAATAATTTATGAGTGAAGGCTGTGCTGGGCAGGAGCAGCTACAGCTCCCAGCCATGAAAGGAACAGGGGCTGCCAAAGAAAAATACACAAAAAGTGGATTCAACATTTCACACTGCTGAAGCAAAATATCCCTGGAGCATAAAATCTCTGAACCCATCCCTACACTGGTGCCTGCCCTGCTCCAAAGCTCAGCAAGAGACACCCAGGATGGGAGAGGACAAATTGAGCCCCAGTCTACAGGAGGGGAAAGCTCCATCCACTTGAGCATCAACCCCTGCCCAAATCTGTGGCTACAAGTGAAGTCCCCTCCAGGTTTTAACAAAGAGCCCAAGATTAACTGTTAGCATGACTCAGGATTAATTGCATATGTCCTGCTAAGCCTCCCACTCGCTCCTGGTCAGGCAAAAGCTTTTCCCAATACTCCTTAGAGCCACCAGCCCTAAAGCAGGGATGTTGCTGGAAGATCTGCAAGGACTGAGCAGGATTGCTGGCATCACTCAGTCCTCCCCTTGGGCAGAACCTCTGCCCCCTTTCTGACAGCCACATTAACCCACCTCTTGATGGGCTGCAGAAGGGTCCCAGTGAGAGCTGGGACCAGTCTCCAAAGGGACAGAGGGGATCTGGTTACAGCTCCAGGTCCTGCCTCAGCTCACCCCAGCCCCAACAGTATGAAAGTGGGCACTTAACATGGGTGTCCAGCATTTAAAATGTCATCAAAGCCAGGCACAGGACACATTCTTGGGGAGGAGGGGACAGTTTCTATCACTGGGACACAGAGAAGGGCAAGATGTGCAGCCCCAGCCCGGCTGGCTCACTTCCAGTC
The DNA here is from genome assembly GCA_035221455.1 of Xenops minutus. Lineage (NCBI taxonomy): Eukaryota > Metazoa > Chordata > Aves > Passeriformes > Furnariidae > Xenops > Xenops minutus. The sequence goes on along the minus strand of JAWWEE010000041.1, from coordinate 7,615,338 downwards.
TCAGCTACAAAGGGGAAGGGACAGAGCTGCCGTTCCCAGGCATCCCAAGGGACACATCCAAACCCACGCCAGAGGAGGAGGTCTTATCACTGCCAACTGATGTGGCAGCTCCCACGTTTCTGAGAAAGGCAAAATACTACAGGCAGCAACACAGCTCTCTCCAGATCACTCGCAGAGGGAAACAGATGCTGCAAACCCCCTGTAAGACTCACCAGCACCTTCCCCTCCTTCTACAACCACCACGAGCTTCTTCATTAAAAACCACGAACAAGAACCACACAACAAGAACATAACCCTCCCAACCATTACCTTCTTTCATCCTTGGGTACACAGGTATTATTTAGCACGTCAGTTTAGCTCAGCACACCTTGCAGATCACTGTGATGCACACACGCCTCTTTGAGGAGCTGCTGCCTCTTGCATTATAGGACCAGGATTAATTTTTTGAGTTAATTAGTCAGGAGCTAATTCCGTTCATTAATTCTGAATGCCACAGGGGCTGGGTTGGGGGGTTTTTTGGCTGTTTTTCTCCAGGACTGTTGGTTTTTTTCACTCCCTTTTCAGCACGGCTCATTATGCAGCTGATGCTGGCTTAGCATGTCCCAGAGCCTGCCCAGTCCCCGAGGCAGCCTCAGGCTCTCCTTGCCTTATAACCCATCTAATCTTCATTTTCTCTGGCACTTGCCCTCCACTCAGGATGTCTCACAGGAGGCAAGGAAACCTTGTGAGGTGACAGGAGGCAGCACTGTCAGCCCAGTAATAACAAAACTGCATCAGCAGAGAGGAACATGGCACATGGTTAGCTTCTCCCTTTTATTTTCCAACTAGTATTGGTCCCTCTTGGAGACTCTCACCCTGCATCATCCCATATTCCATGGCAGAAAAGGCCCATCCCTCTGTAGAAAGTGCCTCCAGCAGCAGCAATTCCCCTGCAGGTCCCCAAGCCATCCCAAGAAGGAAGGGAGAGAGAGAGAGGAAGGGGAACACTTGCCCCAGTACAGCACCAGCACTGCCCAAGATGCAGGTCAGAGAAAAGCCACCTGCAACCTTTACTGAGCTGGTGCTTTCACACAAGACCTCAATACAACCCACAAACACACAGGGGGCAGACCTTCTTGGGGGGGCCCAGGCACCCAGAGCACCCAGCACCCACCTCTGCAGCTCCTTCAGGGAGACTGTGACCCTCAGGCTGTGTCCCAGGAGGAAGAGGGCAGCCAGGATGTCTGCCCACTGTACCATCTCACCCAGAGGGCCCCCCTTCAGCACACGAGGGCTGAAAACATCCCCCGACTCCTCCGTCAGGAAGCCGATATGGATCAAGATCTGGGGAGACAAGGAGAGGGGTCAGCACTGGGAAAAGGGGCAATTTGGGTTTTACAGCCCAAAACGACTTATGGTCCCTGAGTCCCTCCAGGTCCTTGGCACACAGTAATAATAGAGCAATCAGGTATGAAAGCAAGTGAACTATGTCCAATTAGCAAAGACCAAATGGTCAGTCTGCCAGCTTGCCTTGACTGGTGCTCTGTGTCCTGGCACCAGGCTCACACTCCTGATGTACATCCCAGTCTGAACCATGGACTGGAGACAGATCTCCCAGTGCACGGGGACCAAAGGGAAGGGCACCACAGATACACCAGTGGGAGGGCCAGCAACCTCAGCATGTCCTCAGAGATGTGCCAGACTCCTGCCCACTGCTGATGGCTGGCTGCCAGCAGGACACTCTCCCACCCACCACGACCCAACCCCACAATCCACCCCACTGTTCAGCCACACCAGTCCTGCCACATCCCAAATGCACGTGGAGTCGTGTCCACGGACAACAGACCGACCCTGCACACCCACATGCTTCCATTAATGAATCTTCCTCCCAGCTTGTTCCCATCCCAGCTGCCTCCACTGCCCGTGTTCCCAAGGGCTCAGCTTTCCCATCCCCACACCACGAAGCCCCGCTGGGCAGTGTGCTCGTACCTGTTTCTGGTCCCTCTGCCGCCCCTCCAGCCTCTGCTCGAGGCGCCGAGCCGCCCGCAGCCACTGCTGGGCAAGGTGCCGGATCCTCTTCTTCATGAAGCTCAGGGACTCCTTGCCCGTGCCAATGAGCTCCAGGAGGTGAGCCAGGTCGCTCCGGAAAGCTGCCTAGGAAAGGAACACGCTCTGCATTGGGAGTGTAGGGGAAGCAGCCGGGAGAGGAGCCCTTGGGCTGCCCCAGGGGTGCTTCCTGCATGGACAGCGTTCCCCAGAGCCACCACAGCTCCTCCACTTCATGCACCCAATCCCAAAGGTCCCCCTGCACCTGGAGAATCTCATAACATCCCAGGTTCCTCAGGAGTGGAAAGACACAGACATGCTGGAGTGGGTGCAGAGGAGACACAAAAATGATCAGAGGGATGAAGCACCTCTGCTATGAGGACAGGCTGAGAGAGTTGGGGTTGTTCAGTCAGGAGAAGAGAAGGTCCAGGAAAACCTTCTTGTGCCTTTTCAATACTCAAAGGGGGATTCTAAGAAAGATGGGGACAGACTTTTCAGCAGGGCCTTTTGTGGCAGGACATGGAGTAATGGCTTTAAACTAAAAGAGAGCCAATTTGGGCTGTATGTAAGGAAGACTTTTTTTACAAGGGGGGTGATAAAACCCAGAGATGTGAGGGATGTCCCATCCCTGGAAACATTCACAGCCGAGTTGGATGGGGCTTGGAGCAACCTGGCCTAGGGGACATGACAGGAGATAGGACTAGATGACCTTTAGAGGTCCCTTCCAACCCAAACCATCCCGTGACACCGTGAAAACCCCTGAGAGGCACCATGTTGCTCTGGGAACATTCATTCGCAGCTGACATCTCCCCCCAGGAGCCCCCAGAGTGGCAGAACAGGCTGTGCCCACCTTACCTGCACGCGTGGCAGCGGCGGGGGCGAAGGCACAGCCGCCGTCTGGTTCCTCCAGGGCAGGGGAGGGCAGAACCACTCGACCTCGCTGAGGTAGATGAGGAACGAGCACTCGGTGCCGTCCACGCCAAAGAACGCATAGCAGGGGTCAGAGGTCCACCTGGCCCTCATCCACTGCAAGGGGGCAAAGAAACACCTGGGGCTCGTGCTCTGGCCAGGAGGGGATGGGGCAGCCCTGCCAGCTGTCCCTGCTATGGCAAACCTCTGCTCTCCATGGCCTTCATCTGGGAGATGGAAATGAAGGGTGGATAAAGGGCTGCAAGCACAGCAGTGTGGATGTTCACCCAGCTGGTGCCTCCAGGGCACACAGGGCAGAGGAACAGAAAGGTTTGCTGGGGGCTGCCTGGGTTTCTAGCACTGGTTCCAGCACCAACACATGCCTTCCTTGGGGGCATAACCATTAATCCCCAGGAAATGCTACACCACAGGGATTTCTCCTCACTAGCTTTGCTGGGGAGCAAGATGAGCTGCTGATTTCATCACCCTGGGCACAGTGGGGCAAGGAGACAGATCTGCTGTCGGTCCCCAAGGATGATTTCACATGGAGGAGAAGAACCAGAGACCAGAGCAGCTATTTATCATCCCCCACAAAGGCTCTTGCCAGCCTCTTTCTAATTCAACTACAAACACAAATCTACTCAGAGACAAGTCACTGCAACCAATATGTAAAGCACAGCAATCACCAGGGGAGGAGATAGGATTACAGCCTTCCACAATTACATTACATTCTGAATTTACTCAAGTCGTGGAGGGAGAGGATGCCTAGCACCAGGGGAAGAGAAAAATACAGACCCCCCTGTCATTTTCATATACCCTTCAGCATCCTTTCAGGGACACTCAGCTCTGCAGAAGCCTGAGCTTGAAGCAGGACGTTGGGAAGTGGAGGGAAAAGGGAGATGCTTTTAATTAGTTCATGTAAATATGTTCTCTGACAAAGCCATCATGGTCTGGGCCAAATGCCAGGCTGCATTCAGGTGTAAAGAGCAGGTTGGGTCAGGCAGGACATCCCACTTGAGATGGAGGTCCTGGCCACCTGCATGAGATGCTCTGTGCAGTGCTGAGGTTACTCCCCAGACACCAGTGAAGGCTCCAGATATTTAGAGATGATGTGATAGTGCTTCCTCCTGACTGTGCTTCTGGCCTTAAACACAGAAACTGCAGGCAGGGAGGGCTGCAGGCAAGGGTGGTCCCACAGAGCTGATCATGCTGCTGCCTGAACACCTCTGGGTACTGTGGCCTCAGTGCTTTGCATGACTCAAACCAAAGGAACAAAGCTTATTATTCGGGGAAAACAAGTTACATTTCTGTAGTAAAGGCTCCCAGAGGAGTTTGGACACCTTCCTTGTGTCTTCTTTACAGCACAGTCCTGCTTTGCTTTATCTTTGGCTCTGCTCCTCCTCCTGCACCTTTTCCACATTAAAGTAAGCAGTTCTGTTTTGGAAAGCATCCCCTTTCCAACTTCCCTTCCAATTTAACCCCAGGGGCTGTTGTTTTGTGTCCTTCCCAGAAGCTTCCATCCCAGGTCGAGACCTTCTCCCACACAGAGAACCCCAACTCACCTCCACCTTCCCAGCACAGTCAGGGTACTTGGGGTCCCTGGGCACCTCACACTGGTCCCTCCTGCCTTCCATCACTGCGGAGAGACAAATTGGGCATGAGGAGAGCTGGGATGTGGCAGTGGAGCAGCTAGAAAAACTCAGAGGGTATGGGATGTGTCTGGCAGCCCCCAATCATGTCCATCAGCACCACAGCTGCCAGTCCCATCCCACTGAGTGGAGCAGGACACCAAGATATGAAGCATCTTCCCCAAAAATCAGGGAGGAAACACAGGAAATCCACCCTGCTTCCATGCTGAGAGTGTTCCCCTTTCCTAAATCTCAGCAGGTCCATTTACAGCATCCCCCTCATGCCCTCAGGCTGGTCCAGACCCCAGGTCCCACTTAGCCATGCTCCTGTAAGCAGGATCCAAGGATGCTCTTAACAGCCTTTATGCCGTAAACTTGCAATAAGAAATGTCCTGCTGAGCTGCTGAAAGAAGACTCAGCCATCAGGGTCAGCTACATAAAGGGGCTAAAAAGGCAATAGGAAATTTTCTCCCCCTGTGGTTGGGTTAATAAAAGCCACCACCTCTCCTATAAGCCCTCCTTTGCCCATAACTGAAAAAGCTCGAGGGGGAAGAGCCAATGGGAAGACCTTCCACCTAAACCCCAGGAACCATGCAGCCAAGTGGAGAAACATCTGGAGAGCCCAGCTGCCCTCCCAGCAGTGCCAGAGTGGGATGGGAATGTCCCTACCGGTGCCGAATCCCATCAGTCCCTAGGAATTTGGATCCAAACCACCACATTTCTCTACCCAGGTGTTTGTGTTGGCATTGTTCCTCACCTTTAATTTCGCATTTAATTTCCTGGCATTTATACCTGACAGCCAGTCAGATTTGTCACCGCTCCTCCCCCCTGCAGGCAGGAGTTTCCCAAGGAAGGCAACCTCAGATCTGCATCCGCTCCTGGAATTTTTACCAAACCTTTTGTGGTTGGCTTGGCTGGATCTTCCTATTGCAACAGCAAAGCAGAGGTTTGGAGCACGGGGACCCCCAGGGACACTCACCTTTCCCATTGAGGAGGCTGTTCCGGAGAATCTGATCGACTTTTATTGCGATGTCTGAGACGTTTTGAGCTATAGCTTGGATCCTCTCCATCAACCCAGCTGCTGGCTGGAACCTGGGGAGGAAACCAAACTGACCCTGGAAACCTGATGCTTCCAGGGCTGCTCAGAGCAAAATTCAAGCCCTTGAAAGCTCCCAGCAGGTTAAACTCAGCTCCAGGATGCAACATGGTCCAGCATATACCAGGCAAAGAAGTCACTGCCATCTGAGAGGTTTTATTTAAAACATATGTAAATCAGTATTTATATATAAATTCTGCCATTTTTCACAGTGTCCTGATAAACATGAATGTGCCCGTGCATTTTATGTGGGGAAATATTAAATAGACTGGAAAAAAAAATTGTTTTCCATATTTCAGATGTGCTACATTTGAAAATTCTCTGCTCTGATTATTGGCCTTGCCATGCATGTAGGAAGCCGTGCTGGGAAAACAGAAAATGGAGAAAAAGAATAAAAATACAAGAAAAGAAGGTAAAACCAAGGAGGGCTGGGGAAGCTCCTGGGCCTGGAGCAGACTGATGCAAAACACACAGGACACATGGATAGCCTAAGCCAGCCCATCTACCAAAACTGAGGGTTGTTTTTTTCTCCCAGGTAACAGAGAGATAGAACAAGAGGAAGCAGCTTCAAGTCACACCAGGGCAGATTCAGATTGGATGTCTGGAGAAACTTCTTCAGTGGAAGTGTGGTCAGGCATTGGAACAGGCTGCTGAGGGAAGTGGTGGAACCACCGTCCATGGAAGTGTCCCAAAAACATGCACATGTGCTTAGGGACACGGTTTAATGGTGGGTTTGGCATTGCTCGGTTAACCATTGGACTCAGTGGCATTAGAGGGCTTTCCCAACCTTAACAATTCTGTGATTCAGGTGAGTGGATTCCCAGGAGCCCATGAGGGAGCAGCAGCAAGGGCTGTGCAGGGACAGGGTGCCAGGGCAGCCCTGCAGGAGCCAACAGGCACCTTCCCACCAAGGCTTCAGATCAGGCTCCGCCAGCTGGAATAGCTGCCTGTGCCTCTATGGAATTGAACCTGGCAGTCACTCCTGTCCTGGGTAAACAGCCCCATTAAACCCACCCACATCACACACTGTGCAGACTGAACTGACAGAGCGCTGTGAAGGGGCTGGGTGTCAATTAAAACCTGGTGTAGTATGCAAAAGGGCAAAGAGAACTCCATCCATCAGCAGCAGCGTCCTGACAGGCTTGACAAGGAGTGAGCTCTCCCCCTCCAGCTCCTCTCCTGCCACTTCCACCACAAACAGCCACCACGTCTCGACGAGGAGGATATCACAGTAAATAATTTCCCCTTCTGCAGCATTTGGGTCGTAAGTTTTGTCTCCTGCTGCCACCGAGATCATTATAATACAAGGAAATGTTACATGCAGTGAGCAAAACCAAAAGGGCTACCTTGAATACTCGTGGCACAAAAAATATGTGCTGATGTCAGGCCCTCTGTGGTGGAGTTTTATGTTTGTTCTCCGGCAGATCAGTGAACCCGAATGCTGGGATTTAAAGTACCTCTGTCCTCAAGGCTAAAAAAATCCTGGTTTTATGAACCGACACTGCTTCGGTTGTTGATTTAAAGTCCATTCACCAGCAGCAGGCAGCCCACATTTTTCCTTCTGGCGTGGTTTACGACCATCAATATTCAGGCTGCATAACTCCACAGGGAGCCACCGATCTTGGGCTTTTAAGAAATAATAATTAAATGCAGAGGACACCATTGCCCCCGAGTCACTTCCAACCTTTGCAGAGAATAAACCCCAGGTATCCTGCTGTAACCACTGCAGCAGGGAGGTTGCTTGGGAGGCCCTGGGAAAAAATACGGGCACAAAAATAACCTGTGATAAGCTCTGCTTATCAGCATAGCTCAGAGGAGACAAAATTCTCCTGGTCTGAGGGCCATGTGGTTCAGCCAGGCCTGAAAGCTCTCAAACCCCCATTTCTGCAACTCTTTTTCCACCAGCAAGCAGCTGTCAGACCCTGCAGGTGATGCAGAGGCACTTTGTAAACAGCTGGGGTGGGCAATTTAGGAGTAAACATTGCATGGATCCAGTGAATTTAGAGCCAGTGAGCCCAAACTCCTGATTCCAGCAGGAGAAGGATGTTGGCTCGGTGAAGATGCTCCCCAGGCTTCTCCAACACTCCTGGTAATGAGAGAGGATGACTACAGACAAGGCAACCCTGCTCCCAAACTGCAGAGCACCCAGATTAGACCACAGTCCAGATTGTGCCTCTTCCCAAAAGCTGTCCCAATGTGTCTGAACCTGCTCCCAAACACACAAGTAATCAGGTGAATCTCAAAAGTCAATGGCAACCTCAGTCCCACATCCTCTCTGATGACCTACAGAGCTCAGCTCAGCCAGGGCTGAGCACTGGGCACCCATGAACACGCTCAAACCAAAATTAGGATCATTATCCTAAATAAATGGCTTTCTTCCAAGGCTCAGTCTCACAGCCAGCCCAAGTCCTGCCAGAGCTCCAGCCATGGTGCCGGTTCCACCAGGTGACGGATGTGGCCCAGCATCCATCACAGCTTGCCCAGCCCTTGCAAAGCTCCAGCTGCTGCCCAGACACAGAGATTTCACCTCAGAGCCCTTAGATGTCAAATGTATGCCTGAGCATCACAGTGGGCACTTCCAGTTCTCCCAAACAAGGCAGCTCTGTGGGCTTTCCCCAAAACACAAAGGGTTACTGCAAAGCGACACCAAAAAAGTCCACCACGACTCTTGGCACGTAATTAAAGAAGATGGAAAAAGATGGAAAGCATCCCTTCAAAAGCAGAAACCAGGCTCACGTCCCCCAACACTTGCATGCTCCTCACCCTTGCTTTCTAAACTCGCTCTCTGCAAACCCCCATGACTTTGAGCAGGGGATTTCATGCTTGGGGTGAAGAGCTCCCATGTCAGGAGCACTGACAGGCCACGGTGTTTGTACCTGCCGGGTAACAAGACTCTCACTTGAGCAGCAAATTTCGTGTAAGGCGTTAAGGAGGTGACAAGCAGGTTAAGCAGAAGTTACATCACCTATCAGTGCAGTGATTTGTCACCCGGGCAGAGGACAAGGAGATGAGACGTTTAAAGCAAAATCTCAAACGCAAAAAAGGTTTTCTGTGTCTCATAGGAATTTGATGCCTTGTTCTTAGCAACTGGAGACACTGGGAAGGACAAGGTAAGAGGTTTTATTGTGCTCAGTGATAGCTAAGCAGAAGGCAAATATGCCAGCAGGTGGTTCCATCCAAGCACGGCCACTGCCATGCCAGCAGAAAGGACTCCTCTCTTCCAGCACCAGCACTGCCCAGGGAGCAGATTTTTGCTTTTTCCCTTCTTGCTTTTTAGATTTTTCCATAGCGACATTAAACCCCACTGAAACGTGCTGGCACTGAGCCAGCTATTGAAACTACACTAAATTACTATGGCTTTTCTAGAACAATTTTTTCCCTGGGACCTTAAAACCGTTTACTACAGCAAATACAGTACTTTTACTCCTAACCATCAATATTGATTTCGTCTTTATTATTTTCAGATTTATATTTCCCCGTGTTGATTAAGATTCAGATCACACTGTGCCTTATAATGCTCTGTATACAGTATTCATCTCGTTTCAAAAACTGCTATTAAGATGTATCTTTCCCCACTGGCAGATCATTTGCCATATAATATCGCCGGAGGCTGAATTTTCCTTCACTTTTTTATGCATTAATTTGGTTCCCTTCACTTCGTCTCTTGTCCCCAACCCCTCAGCACCAGCTCAGATTCAGCCTGTTTATCCCCTTACAAGCCACTGTGTTTTTATGGCCTTTTATAAAAGTGGCATTATGAAAAGATGAATCTCTTTCTATTCGCGTGCTGTCTTCATAATACAAGCCCTAAACATATTTGCTTGCTCATCCGATATTTCTCGTTATTAGCTGGTGAAAGCCGTGGCTTTGGGAAGACCAATACAGATGGAGAAAAGCAGATGTTCTGAAGATAATACATCAACAAATTCAACATTCACACAGAGCAGTTTACCAAAGGATCTCAACTTGCTCACTACAACGTCTGCACTGCCATTTGCCTGAGCATGTTAAAATGTTTTGCCCAAACACCCAAAGCAGAGCCGAAAGCAGCAGGGGAGGGTGCCCATGGCTGGTGCTGAGCTCGTGCTGCTTCCCTGCTCTGGGGACCACTAATCACCCACTGCCATCCAGCCCCACAACAGCCTCACTTTCCAGGACAGGGGGCTGAAATCCCAGAGGCAGCACTGATGGGATGGCAAAAGGGCCTTTCCCGTCCTCCCAGTTCCTGCTGCAGCTCTTGAGGTGTTGCCTGTCAAACAGCTGGGGTATCTCCTGGAGAAATGAACCCCAAAGGCATCTCCAGGTGGTCACCCTGAGGGCTCAGGCTCCTCTCCCTATCCATCCATCCCCATCCCCTCACAGCAGAACAAGGGCACAGTCACCCAGCAGGTGCTGGAAAGCTGAGGTGACCCAGGGACGAGGAGAAAAGCTTTCATCCAAGTGCTGGATAAGAAAAAAAAAAGTGATTTACGTCTCCAAGATGATGGAGAAATTAAAAGTTTTGCTCCTTTGAAGTAAGGCAATCCAAGTGAATCTTGTCAATGCTGGAAGTAAGTTTTTTTGGGGGAGATTTATGCCATTGTATGTATCTCTACATCTTCTCTGAGATGGTTTTCATCCAAAAGTCCAGGGACCAGGGCTGCCTTTGTGGGAGAGGGCAAGACACAGACACAGAGAGGTTATTGAGTGGACAATGCTCTTCCTAAAATCTGGATCACAGTCCCCTGGCACTGATGACCCCAAGGACAAGTGTAGTGGGAGAGGCAGCAGTGGCTGGGGCAGGTGCCCCACTCAGGATTCTCTGCTGTGTAGTTTCTGTCTGTTGGACTTGTAATCCTGGTTTTAACCCTCACCACTCCAGTGCTGGAGCTACTACCCAGAGCTTGGATAAACAGCCTTGCCTTGGTTTGAGCTGGTGGTCCCCGTGGGGAGGGCAGCACACCATGGGCCGTGATGGGGAGTGCAGGGAGGGTTCCAGGCTCAGACCTCCAGGAAGCAGAGCAAAAGCCCAAAGCCCTGGTTGTTATCAGCCTGGTAGAAATTTATAGTAACATTAGGGGAAGAAAAGGGCTGGGGTTGAGGCACAGGACTCGCTGGAGTGGGCTCTGCCAGGTTGCTCAGATCCTCGGTGCCTTTCCTGACAACAAATGAGGACAGGGATGCAGCACCTGGCTGTGCAATCTCCCCAAGAGCCACATGCCTGTATCACTGAGAAGTGGGTTTATTCTTCCCAAGCAGCTCCAGCCAGTCAATTGGATGAAAAATTTAAAATTAAATAAAAATATTTGTAAAAAAAATCAGAGAAGAGAGTTTGCTTCCAGTGTAATTTCTGGGATGTCTGTAGACTGCAATGTTTTCCAGCTCAGGGCTCAGAGAAATAGCTTAATCTCCCTCCACAAACACCTGAATGAGGACCTGAGTTTGCTCTGGCCATGGTTGTGCTCACAGGGAAAATATGCCAGAGAGCAAGATTTGGGATGGGAGCATTCCTTGAGAACTCATTCGAAGCAAATACCAGATGATGCATAGGCAAAGCCCTGCCTGAACTGCTCCAACACCAAGTTCCATAATAAATCACTTAATAAGTACCAGAGTGTTTAACTCACCGAAAGACTTCCATTTATTTTCATTTCAGTTGATCGTGGGTGATGTTTCTTATACAAACACTTTTCCAGAGGACCAGACCTGAGCTAACCCAAAGCACACAGCTGCACAACTCACAGGAGGACACACACATTTTAGTGAGCTGTCAGTAAATTCCATGCAAAAATTATGAAAACAAACTTTCCAAACAAACCCAACACAGGGAGAGCTTGCCAGCAAAGTCTAACCAATATCATTAATTAAAATAATTTATGAATGCCACAATTTGTGGTCACAGATCCCTCCTAAGCAGAACATGAAGCTGATGCCACAAGCCCAAACCTTCATTTTCCTCCTGACTCCCAGGGCAGAACCAGACTGAGCCACAGGCCTGGACAGCAGTGGGTTTATTTATGGAAACTCATGAATCATGAACAGGAAGGTTGCAGGAACATCGCTTTGTTGGGGCATAAATCAGATATATTTATCTACAGGCTTGAGTAGCCTGATGCAGGCTGTGAGAAACCACCTTCAGTGAGCTGGGAAGGCATTGCCAGCCTCATAGTCTTGACTAAAAAGGGTCCTGCTCAAAAGTGAGAACAAACCCACCCGTTCTGGTGATCACAATCCCTGGGGCAGGTGATCCCCTGGGCAAGACCCAGCCCCCAGCCTCACACTTCCCTTGCCAGCTGTTTCATGCTCACGCTCTGTTTCATTTGAGCAGGGTTATTTTGGCAGCCCATGTTCCCTCTGCCAGCACTGCAGCCTCCCCAGGCACTCCTCCCTATCGTGTCTGTGTCCCCCCAGCTAAGCTCTGCTCAGCACAACAAACACCCAGTAAAGCTGCACTTTTATCACCGGACAGGTTTTTCCTTCCCCACGGGCTGCTCCACCCTGTGACACCATCTCCCCTTGTCAGTGCCCTCACCAAGCCCCCCAGATGGGGAGAAGATGCATAGAGGGGTCCAAGACCACTGCAGGCTCACCTGGGTAGCCAAGGACCACGGCATCTGGCAGTGATTTCACACCAGCCAGCTCACCGATGGCAACAATTCAGGAATTAATAGAGCCAGGCTGGCAGGATGCAGGAACATCATCCATTTAGTGTCATATTGCGAGACTTTTAATTACTGGGGGAATATGGAGTCATGTAATGATTACAAGAACAAATACTTAAAGTGTGTGGAAATTAACTGAGCCTTGGCAGTAATTAAGCTTGAAGATTAATCAGTCGTTAGCAAATAACACCCTTTGCAGGCTAACCACTATGTGGGGAAGAAAGATGACCAGGGATGGCAGTGCTGCAGACCTCACCATTCCCCTCTGCCATGTCCCTGTGGGATGACAGGGGCAAGGGCAGCCCAGCTCCTGGAAAAGGGTTTATCTGAGCCCCAACACTGTCAGGTTATGGTGCCACCTTGGGTCAGCCTCTTCAGACCCCCTCCTTGCCTTCCTCCCTTCCCAAGCACTTTCCAGCAAGAGATCAACACTTCCACTGCAAACTAATATTTCCCTTGCCCAGTAAACAGCTCTCCAGGAGGCTTCCATAAGTAGTTCTAATTTCCTTCCCCTCTGATGATTTACGAGGGTTGCATTCAATTAACAGCAGTATTGATTTTTCTGCAGCTGACTGGCAGGCTGCTCCCCCTCCTTAGGGAATCCATCCCTTCCCTTCCCAGCATGGGCAGGGCACGGGCAGGATGCAGGCAGCAGGAAGACCAGGGAGGGCTGGAGAAGGGGTCCAGCAACACCTGGGGCTCACAGGTGCAGCCTGTGTCCTTATCCCACCATGACACCCCACAAAACACAGCTCTTCTAAGGAGGATGTTGGGCATTCAGGTTATCCAAGAGTTTTATCTAAAGCATTTCAGGAGGCTGGTGGGCTACATAAGGAGGCACCTGGGTGGTATTCCACCAGACAGCCCCTAAGGAGGAGGAAAGTTTCTGGAGCAACATTCAGCCACATAAAGCTGCCTGCCCTGGCAGCTGGGAGGTTTTCCAAGGCAGGTCATTAATTCCACCCCGTATATTTAAACTTCTCCTTGAGCTTTCCAAGGGGTAGAGCCACCCCAGCCCTCCTCTGGAGCGGTACAGGGCTCATGGACTACTCCACAAAGCCCACCAAAGCCTTCACCTCCTTCCTCTCAGCCGAGGCTCTGCAAAACCAAGCCCTCCCAACTTCATCAGAGATCCAGTGTTAAGCAGGAGAGCGCTCTGTAAAAACAAGAATTAATCCACTTTTGCACAAGTGGAACCGCAAAGCCCCCGCTCGCGGCTTTGCTGAGCGGGAAGGAGACGAAGGCGGCCGCCCTGCAAGCCAGAGAAGCTTTGAAGACTAAAATCCCTTTGAAATTAGCACCCTTTAATTGTATTATCTTTCGCTGACAGCTTCAAGTCGGTCACTGGTGATCAAAGAGGCAGAGACTGGGAGGGAAGGAAACAAGCCCTTGGTGGAATCCTGGGGTCCTAATGAGGAACAGCACCCGGGTGCCTCCGTGGGGCTGATCTGGCTCTGGGAGACACTGCTCACTGCCAGGGTGGTGTGCATTCCTCCTCAGCACAGGGGGCTCCAGGTTACCCCCAAAGGAACAGGGGCCTCAGCACAACCATTCCACAGGGTCTCAGCCCAGGTTTTGCACCAGACGCTGTTTGATCCCTCCCGGGATGCTCCACTCAGCTCTGGAGAGCATCCATCAGAGCAGCAGGGTCAGCATGGAGCCAGGCTCTGCTCAGAGCAGGGTGACAGACAGGGTGTGTTGGCTCTACACCCTTCCAGCTGCCTCAAATACCCTGCAAAGGGTGGCAGGGACTGGGACGAGCCAGGAAAGGGCACTATGGATGAGGGAGCACGAGTGGCAGCAGAGATGGAGCCACTGAAACCCAGCACAGCTGTAACACTTCCAACACGCCTCCTCTGACCACAGGCAAACTCAGGGCTGCAGGGAAGGAGGGCAGCACTTGGGAAAGGACTCACAAGTGTTTGCAAATGCTGCCAGTGTTTTACAGACTGTCACAGCAAGAATCCACCCACAAGAAACACCCCCTCAGTTGTTGTTTCACCTGGAGTGGCTCTTCCCAATGACCAGAACCTGATTTCAGTGGCCAGGGGAGAAAAAGGAGAGGTGACAGACCTGTTTGGACACAGGATCAAGCGAAGGGACTTGAAGTCAGTTGATTTATAAGGAGCAGAAGGTGACTTATAAGGAGCAAAAGGTGATTTATAAGGAGCAAAAGGTGACAAACTACTTTTTGATTTTCTACTCCTGAAAACTAAGATATATAATCTCAACTGCTCAGGCCCATCTGAGCACACACACAAAACCTGAGGCTGTTTTGATGTCAGTCCATAAGCTCCCACCCTCTCTGGTTTTCTCAAGTGATGGCCTTGGAGTCACCAGACACAAGGCAGATCTGAAACCCCAACTCCCCATCTGTCAGCAACCACTGCCAGTCCACAGAAATGCTTTTAAGTTTATCTTTTGGCCGCTGGTGTACAGAAATTACCACCACCTGAAATTACTGGTTCCTTTAACACAAGATTGGCCAAGAAAATCATTAAATGTGAGCAAGCACCTTCCAGTGGCTGGCTGTAATAGTCCAGTCCATTCCCCTCCAGGATTCCTGGTGATCTCGTACACTTGGGTACCAGCCAGACTCATAACAACAAAAATCCCCAGTGCCTGCCATTACCAGGGTAAATTATGGTTTTTTAGTGGCTGAAATGATGCTACATAAAAGGCAAGACCAGGCACTCCACGGCTGCCTGTGCAGCTCTAACTCAGGTGTGCAGGCAGGATGGCAGAGCTCAGCCCTTAATTACAGGCTCACTTACTCTGTTTTCCACTACAGGAGCAAAAGGGACTCGTAAGGAAAGCGAGGGAGAGAAATGGAAGTGATGATGGAGAAAGGGAGGCACAGGAAGCCTGGCTGACTGCCGAGCACAGCGATGGCAGAGGTGGAGATGGGAATGCCAGGTGGGAGCAATCGGGATGCATCCCTGGTGGCACAGAACAGGGGACAGCAGTGACCACTGCACGTCACATCCCTGCCACCCACCTGTGACTCCACCTGAACCAAATCCACGCTGGCACCTTTTCCACATTGCAAAGTTTGTCCCAGGTGCTGCCCACCTCGTTTTTTTCATCTCTGCTCCCCTGCCCTTCCAGCCACCATTTTTGCAGGTCTTGGCATGGCACTCAAATCAGTATCAATAAATGTTTAAAGGCTCCCAAAGCACAGGGAAGTGACTCTTTAGCAGATCAGCAAGTACAACAGGAAGGTCTGATGGCATCTCTCAAGCTGCTGGCCAAGGTGTGCATCACAATGAGCCAGGGCACCACTATAAGCCCTTCTGCACATTTTAAGCCTTGCTCAACTCCAAGGCCAAACACCTCAGCCCTGGATTTCAAATAACAATCAGCTCCACAGCTATCCGAGGAGTACAGGCACAAAGACAACATCCTCAGCTCGCTCTGGATTTAATGCCAGAGGGAACACAGCCCATGTACCAGCTGCTGCTCCAGCCCTCAGAGAGTCCCATCTCCAGCTTCACCACAGCAGTGCAGTGCAGAGACACCCTCCCACACTGCAACACTAGCAGCCAGGACAAGAAACCTCAAAAACCACATTAAATTCTGAAATCCCAGAGGAAAAGGGTTATGGAAATGCCAAATAAGACTACACAAGATCAGTCCAAGCCCCATGTCCCCATGGGCCCCACACTGAGCCCCAGCTCAGCACACTGGGGTCACACAGGGTCAGCACGGGGCACCAGCACGGCCGACTGACCTGTCCAGAGGGAATCGTGCTTCCTCCCCCTTGTGGAAGTCAGTGCTATTCTCCAGCCTGGCCAGGATGTCCATCCTCTTCATCAGCATCTCCAGCATGTCGCTCATCCGCCGCAGCACCCCTCGGGACTCCAGCGCGCCCATCACTGCAGGCACACAAAGAGCGAGTGAGACACGGTCACGATGGGCACTGCTGTGTCCCACCCAGAAGATCCCCCTCCCCAGAGTTTCAGCCCCAGAAGTGCCTGTGGTCCTGTGTTCTCCAGCCCCACAAGTGGACTCAGTGGCACATGGACCACATCAGTGCTCTGCTGTCCCCAGTATTCCCTCCCTGGCTTTGCCAACAGAGCCCTCATCCTGCCCAAGGAGAGTGAATCCCTGTGCCCAAATCCAGCTGGGCTACTCCAGCTCCTAACAGCCAGCAGTCACACCAGCCCTGGATCCAGCCTCCTCAGGCATGA
Organism: Xenops minutus; assembly: GCA_035221455.1. NCBI lineage: Eukaryota > Metazoa > Chordata > Aves > Passeriformes > Furnariidae > Xenops > Xenops minutus. The sequence continues at coordinate 7,598,849 of JAWWEE010000041.1, read as the reverse complement.
ACTCCTGAATTATTCAGCCTGTCCTGAGGGCTTATGAGAAACTAACTTTATTCCCAAGCACTAACCAAACAGCCTTTCATTTTGCACTTCTATTTTTCACTCTCCAAGACCGACCTAGCCCAGCATCCTGCCTTTGACAGCAGCCTGGAGGGGATGCTTAAGGAAAAACATGGGAAACTGAGAAAATAGGTGGTCCTCCCCCAATACATCCTCCCAGCAGCGCCGGATTTTCCTGTTACAGAGAAGAATTTATTTTCTACCCAAACCTGCTATGGGGTGGGTGGCCCAGCAGTGGAAATAGCTCTGTCTCAAATGCTGCACCTCAGCAAATTCCCCACAGCAGGAAAGGCCCCCCATTCCCAGTTCCATTTAACACTCCTATGGGTTTGCCCAGCACTGACCTGCTGCTGCACTGAAGGCACTGGGGACATATACAGGAGCTCCTGGCTCCCGGTTTGATTTGCCATCTAGTGACAGGCAGCCTGAGCCTGGAGCCAGGGAACAGAAAATAAAGCTCCTGTTTCATCTCAGCGCGGCTCATTTCACGTTGGTAATAACTTAATCAGTGCATAATCCCCCAAACCTCTCCCGTTTAGCTTATCTCTGCCGTGCCACTCACATGTGCTTTTCAAGAGGCAGCACATAAATTTAATTTGGGGAGCAGCAGGAGCCGGGCGGGCAGTGCTGGGAAGGTGAGCGCCCGCCGGACACGCTGGGTGGCTATCAGGACCTGGGGACACCTCCTGCGTCTCCAAACATGCACAACCAGCCTTGCAAAACCAGAGTGTGGCTGTGCTGGCACATCCCTGGATGCCCCACCCTGGCACAGCACCCTGCACCCAGCTCAGCCAGGGTGGTGGGATGAAGTGGGGCATCCCAATGGCACTGTGTGCCAGGGACAGCCCTGGCTTCTCCTCACCACAGGAGCTGTCTCAAGCTGCTGAGCACATCAAACGGCACAAAGGCTTGAGTGTAAGGCCTGGAGGGTTTGGGTTTGGGCTGAGAGCAGTGTATGGTTGTGGTGGGGTCCTGCTCATCGCGACAGCTCCTGCAGAGCTGCAGCCCTGGCTCCATGCCCGCTGCCCCAGTAATCCACCCACTGACTCCAGCTCCAGATGCTGCACCGCTGGAGTCAGAGCTGCCAGGGGTTGCTTTCCAGCTGTGATGGAAGCAGGCTGCACTGGCACAGGCTCTCACCCCAGCAGGCACTGGGAAAGCATCGGATCACTGTGGCTCTGTCGCTGTCAGACACAGAGCATGTGAACACAGGGTTATGAGCCAACCCTTAACCCCTCCAAGAAGCTGACACCAGGCCAGCCAGACCTTGCCAAAGGCTGTCTCCCACGCTCAGCTGAGATTATCTGCAACACATTATTTTTCCTGACACTATCTAACAAAAAGGAAGAAACACTGAGAGCAAAAGCAATTCCTCAGAAAAACCCATCACCATTCAAGGAGACCCAAACTGGGCTCTTCCCCAAACATCCCTGCAGTCCCATGTCAGGAAGTTGGCAGCTTCTACATGAACTGGTGGGTGCCTGAGCCCCACTGGGTGGGTTTGGGAATGCAGGATCCACCTTTGCCAATCCCACCAGGAAGGTCTCCCAGTCCTCTGGATGAGATACAAGCCACAGCCTGTCCCACTGAAGAGCAGCAGTGTTAATGAACTTGCAATTAAAAGATGCTATGGGGGGAAAAAACGTGGAAACTTGGACCCTGGAGCTCCATTTTAACTGAAACCACTCCAAAAACATTGAGCAAATCAGGCAAAGGCACGGTCAAAGAAAACAGAAAAGCTCTGAGATGGGCTTAAATCAGAAAATCCACACTACTTATTTGCCCACAGGCTGAGTCTACTCCAGGGACATCCCTCCCACAGCCAGGCTATGTTCGTGGATCACAACTTTCAGCACTCTCTGCCCACCCTAGGACTGATTATGCCCCAAATGGGGATTTCTACTCAGAATTTCCTCCTGCTCTGACATGCCAGCATGGCCAGTAGGTCAGAGCTTAGACCTTGGACTCAGTTTTTGAGTGAGACAGAGATTGCTCATCCTTCTTGGATGCTCCTGTGCTGGTGAGTGAAGCTGGAGGTCAAGAAAGGGATCCCAGCTGATTTGTGGGGGGGTCAGGTTGTGATGATTTGCTGGGAGGGCACAAGGATCATGCCTGGGAAGGCTATGGAGATGACCAAGAGCTGCTTTTGCAGCTCAGACTGAGCTGTCACCCCAATCTGTAGCCGGGCTGCATTCCCTTCATTACTGAGGCTTGTTCAGTGGTGCAGCTCATCTGAATTTTAAATGGCTGCTCTAAAAGCCTGGGCAGAGCTGGTCCCTGCTGAAGAGACCTGGGGGCTCCAGAGGGGTTTGGGAGGGTCCCAGGAGCCTAATGCTGCCCTGGGCAGGGGCCAGGGAAACCGAGGCACAGAGCTCATGTTTGGAGGAGGCAGAAGTGAACTGATTGCTGTGCCAGCACCCAAAGGTGCTCAAGGCCAAGTCCCCACCGCCCAGACTAAGGTCCCCAGGGATCACCTGGGGATGGAGATGGAGATTTCCTGCTGCTCAGGCCACATCCACACTCCACAATCCAGGCAAGGATGCCTGCTCTGAGTCTTCAGCACAGAAGCAGAGCTAACAAGACAGCTCTGCTCCCAAATCACTAATGAGGGACAAGGATATTCCCACTGGGGAAGAGAACAGTCTCCCCCTGGATCCCAGAGAAACCAGCAGCAAGTGGAGCTGCTGAGTCCCACAGCTGAGCCCCCACCACCAGCCTGCCCCTTCCCAGTCCTCTCACTGCCTTCCCTGAGACTTCCCCGAGATTCCCCCTTCATGTCACTGCCACCATCCAATTTCCCAGCCGGTTTCGAGCGATTCCAGGATGCTTTTCAACAGCAGAGCTCTGAGCTTTGCTGTCAACAGCGAGCTGAAATACTCCTCCAATAAAGAAATGAAAAAAACCCCACCCAAATCCTAAGTAAAAATAGCAATAAAAAAAAATCAAAAATCCCAACCTTCCCTGCGTTATCTTTTGGGGCACCCTGCCAGAAAGCAGAGCTGTGACACGGCACCATCTCCCCCAGCCCTCCCCTGGCATTTGGAGATGAAGTCGAAGCTTTTCCTCCTCAACACCTCTCTCTTTCTGTTCCTGGTCTTTGTTGTTGTTGTTGTTCCAGCAGCTTAAGGAGGCTAACAACGACCTGACATTTTTGGCAATGATTATTACATCTCTTGGAAAGTGTGTCTCATTAAAACCAAAAGAAAGGAGGAAAAGTGCTGAAGCGACTCTTTTGAAAATGCAAGAGCCAGGATTAATTTGTTAACCTGAAGCAGAGACACGGACACCTGCCAAAGGGCTGCTCAGCTGCCTGAGCCATCCACAGGGATTCAGGGGATGGCAGCAAGCCCAGCCAGGACCCTTGGCTTCTCCCGAAGCCAGTGATGAAGATCCCTGAAGACACTCACAAACAGCACTGCAGGCAGCCAGCATAAACCCAAACCTGACTCAACAGCGTGAAAACCCAGTGAAAGAGTCCTGCAAACCACTTTCTTTAAAAAGAAGGCAACCAAGGTGCTAATTACAAAGGAAAAAAATAATCTAATTTCTCTTGATAATCAGCAGTGACGGGAAAGAAAATACAAGTAAACCTGATCGACAGATTAATTGGAGTTTGCTAAAGTATGACAGGGGTTTTGACAGTTTTCCTGAGTGGCAGCCACGCTTTCAAGGCAATCACTGAACTGACAGAGGTTTTCATAGCAGCACTAGGAAATAATGATTGCAATCAATCATATCTTACCGGATTTCATGAGACATGCTGGTAAACACAGCAGAGGGAGGAGAATTATTTATGGTGCTTCAGAAGAGCACACAGCTAAGTAATTGGATGAAATCGGGGGAAAAAAGGAATGCATCCCCTAAGGGTGCTGTCTTGTGGAAAAAGGAATAGTTTCTCTGTGAAACCAGTGGAATAGTCAACAGCCAATATGCTCAAATTTGGATGGTTTGAAACCCAAGGGAATTCACTAATGATGCACTTCTCTTTAAAATACCTTCTTGGAGTGAAGACAGCCGTGGGCAGGCGTCACCCTCCCACACTCCCTGCCACTGGAACCTCCAGGAACGGGAGTGCAGGGGAGTTTTGCTGCACGTGCCAACCTGAATGCAAGGGTGAACTGCAGTGTCAGATGGCTCGAGGATTCAGTGACCCTAGTGGGTCCCTTCCAGCTCTGGATATTCTGTGATTCCATGACTGCAGGAGCAGAGAGCAGCTGAGAAATCAGCATTTCATGGAGCATCTCTGCGCTGGGACCAGTGGGGATGATATGAAGGGACTCTGGCAAAGTCCAGGTTGTGCCCCAGGGGGAGGAACAAACAGGAGGGAGTTTCCTTTCTCAGACACTGTGATTTGGGCTCCTGAGCATCCTCCCCATGCCATCCCACCATTGCTCATGCTGGGAGCCATCTCCATTTCACAAGCACGGATGGAGCGTGTAGGATGTCACCCTGTCACACAGGTTCACGTGGGGCTCTTGGATGTTTGGGCTGAGGTTTTCAAAAGGAGCCAAAACCCCTCAGGAGAACAAAAATAGCACTCTGGGGACATGATCCCTTTAGCCACTTGGACTAATTCAGACCTTCTTGCCCTGCAGAGCTGCTGGACCCTGATGGCAGCTCCCTGTCCCTGGGTCACTTGGCCTCATCCTGCTCTGGGGGGCTCACGATGCTCAGCATCAGCTTCATGATGAGAAGATGGGAAAGAAAAACATTTCTATCCAAGGCAAAATAATTTTAAGGGCAGCAAAAGCCTCCCTTAACTATCACTGACTGGGGAGAGCAAGGCACAGCCTTGACCCACATCTCCACAGCCCCATGTGGATGGCACCAAAGCACCTCCCTGACATTTAAAATGCAATTCCACACTGTACCCCAGCTGTCAATAACATCACTGGTTTGAGGCTGGTTCCCCCCCTGCTCAAACATCAGTCACACCCCTGCCTGGCAATCTCCCAACAGCCAAATACTCTGGTCCGAGAAGGGAATTTGCTCAGAAATGGTAAGACATTACTTATGTCCATTGAAAATATCAGCTGAATTAATTTCAATCTAAAGCATCGTTTGCTTTGCTTTGGTTTTCTCCTTTAAAGAACAACTCCAGGCTACTTAAACCCCTCAAAAGGACAAAGCTATTTTGAAGGATTTATTGGAGAAGAAACTGGAGGATCCCCAACAGGGCGCAGCCAGACCCAGACCTCACTGCCCAGCTCCTCAGGTGGTGGCACCCAGGGCTGTCCCCAGCCCATCCTCCCATGAGGGCACCCACCCCAACATCCTCCCAGGGGAGCAAAGCCCCAGCCCTTCACTTCTCTGCCCCTCTCATGTTCCTCTATTTACTCTCACTATTGATTTTGATTCAAGCAGATTAAAAGACCGAAGAGCCAACTACCCAAGGGCTAACCCTGACATATAATCCATTACAGTCACAGCCCAGAGACACAGCACTAACTGGAAACAGGAAAGCCCAAGGCCAGGCCCAGGCTGGCAGTGATGGTCACTTCCCATCTCCATCCCTTTGGGGAAGCTGCTCCAGGGAAGGACGAGGTCCCACTGGGTGGCTGTACCCCTCAAGGGCATCCATTCACCTCCATGGGCTCCCATGCCAGCAGCAAATCCACCCACATCTGCCATTAAACTTCTATGGGTTCCTTAATTTACACAGAGAAAATATGGACCTCCTTAGCCAGTGCCTCAATAGAAAAAAGCCCCAGGAGCTGCCACACACCTGGAGGTGCCCAGGAAGCACTTGGGGGGCTGCCAGTGAAGTGGGCACTTCAATACAGCTCCAGCTGCACCATCAATCTGCTGCTGAGCCACTGCAAACACCAGAGACAAAGGGGTTCCCTGAACCAGCCAAATTTAACAGCCTGAAGTCACTGGCTGGGAAAGTAGAACGTGTCCCACCTGCCTGTTATCACCTGCTCCTGGATTTATCCATCCCCTCATCTGCTGCACTGCAAATGTGCAGCCTCGGGGTGTTGTCACTCACTCTTACATCCATGGGCAGGCAGAGGTTCTCAGCTGGACCTCCTGAACACACCTCAGCCTCCACCCGAGGTCCCACCAGCCCCCTCCAAGCCTGCACAGAGCGTGGACCGACCCCACTGGGTCTGGGGTCTTGTTCCTCCCTTGGGGCAGCCCTTCAGCTGCAGGACCCCAGGCTGAGCCTGCAGAAGGGGCTCCTGATGCTTCTCTACCCCAACCAGCTCCCGCTGTCCCTACATTCAAAAGGAAATGCCTGTAGGAGCAGCCTGCAGCTCTATCTCCACCCAAACACCTTCTCTTCGCATTTCCATACAAATAAGAAAAGGTAGGAAGCTGAGCAATACAAACAGACACTTACACTCCCAGCCAGGAGCATTTCATTGCTGTAAAGAAGAGCACAGGGCTGTTTACCCTGAGCTTTTACTGTTTCTTACCTCCTCACACACACCAGAGACCTGGTGTCCCCTCTGGTACAGGGGGACAGACCACAAGTCCTGCCACAAGCCATCACTCTGCAGGGAAAATGACCTGGACCATCTCCTCCTCTCCCCAGCAGCCCCAGGAGATGGGCTGGGGGAGTTTGGGAGCTGGGGAAGAGGAGATGAATACACACAACCTCAGCACAAGCTGCAGTTCAGCTTTTTTTTTTCTTTTCTAGCCCATCTTCTTCCTCCTTTTCATCCCCCTTTAACTTTTTCTTTTTAAAAAGTAACAGCAGGGAATTTTCAGTCGCTTCTCTATTGCCAGCCAGCACTATTTTAAATTGCATTTTAAGCTGTTCTGCAGTGCTTCAAACACCTCACACTGCAGGAGAGGCTTCCAAATTACAAGATTAACATCGATTTTAAATTGCTTCCTAAAACACAAGGGCTCCAGCGTAGGGATGGATCAAGGGCCGCTGCTGGAGCAAAGCCCAGAGGACGTGGGAGCTCGTGGGGCACGGCTGGACCCCATGCCAGGTTGGATGCTGTTGGCACCAGGAGCTAAAGCAGACACTGGTTTTGCAACTGGGAGCCCCAGTTCCAGGTGAGGAGCAGCACTAATCCCACAGGACAGGGAGAGCCCCAGAGAGGCTCCACAGACCTATGACCAAGGGGTAAATTCCCATTTGGGTTCTTGGTCCTTACGAGAGAAGCTTCTCTCCAAGGGCACCAACATTTACCTCAACTGGTTCTTCTCCTAACAGTCCCCATTGCTGATCCAGGGAAAATTCTACTACAAGGAGCCAGTGCCCTAAGAATTGCAGGAAAGGATTCCATCCAGCATTTCCACACTCCAAAAGCAGCCAGAGAAAGGTTTCAGGAGGCTCAGCAGCACCATCACTCCTCCAGCCCTGCACATCCAGCACTCAAACCCACTGCCGTATTTACAGCTGTCCCAAAACGTTCTGCTTCAGAAACAGCAGAACTCACTCATTTAACATTTCCAAAATGACTACCATTTTTCCTTCAGCCAAAAATATTGGCCAAACAGTGCTGGGCATCCTGCCACTGTGCCTCCAGGGGCGAATAAATCATCCCCTTCCTCCAAACCCATCAATCTGCACCCAGCCCAGTGGCCAGATCCTTCCAGCAGCAGCAGAGTGGGGCAGCAGCCCCAAGCAGAGCCCACAGGAGCTGGGGGACATTGGCAGAGCCATAGGATGAGCCTCAGCTAATCTCTGCTCGAGCTGAACCGAGCCCTGGACTCTCATTTAAGCCAGGGAAACAAATAAATCAATGGGAAAACCCAGCTTTTACAGAGGCTGCTATGGTTCCCACTGTGCTAGTTTTATTTTCTGAAGTACCTGCTGCCTCCCGGGCTCCAGATGAATTTTGATTTAGGAGTGAAAAGGGGTAATAAAAGCATAAAAAGCCATTAACATTCCTCCTGGCCATGGTGGGGTGTTGGCTCATCACACATTGATGGAAATGCCATTTGACTTCCTTATGAGCTATAGAAAATCAATTAATTGATTTAATCATTCCCTGGGAGTCACTGCTTATGGATAACAGAGCATCAGGGCTGCAGGATGCTGCTCCTGCCTCCTCTGACACAAGAGTAGCAGGGACCAGGCCACTGCCCATCCCTGCACCAAGGTCTTCACCTCTGCTCCCCCACACTCCTGAGTTCACACTTCCATCTTACACTCAATTTGGTGACATAATTTTTTTTCTTCTCTTCAAGCCTTCAGGCATCCAATTCTGAGCTGCAATTCTATTAAAAGGCACTTCTTCAGTAAAAGACATGTTCATAGGGTGGATTAAGTCTTAACCACTACAACAGCAGCCCTGACATTTCCTTTTACCCCTTTTTGCCCACCCAATCTGCATTCTTCTTCCCCAGTACAGAAGGGGGCAGAAACCCCCAGCGTCATGTGGGACCCCACAGATGTCTTTATTTTCCTTATTTTAACAGCACTAATTTCCCTGCCTGCAACAGCAAATCAATGAGAGCATTAAAGTTTTATACTTCCACTTGTAACTCCCTATTCAAGCATGGGCTGGGAGCACAGAGTGTGTTCCAATGGGGGATGCAGCACCATGAGGCAGGAGAGGACATAATGCTCTTAATCAACCCCCACTTTCTCCACCCAGGTAAAACAGTGGTCTGCTCCCAAAAGAATGCAGATTAAGGACACCCCTGTGTTGGCCCTGGAGGTGCAATCCCAGCACGGTGGAGCCAATGGCACTCACAGGTGCTGTGTTACCCAATTAAATGAGCCCCTGGAGCAACCAAGCATCCAGCAGGAGGTGGCAAAAGCAATGTCTGAGGCAGAAAGCCCTCACCCTGCATCTGGGTTCTCCATTAACTCCCTTCTCCTCACCAGTGCCTGGACAACAAGGAAAGGAGAGAACAGTCCTGAGCGTTGGGAGCTGCCAAAGAGCCATCCCCACTGCGCCAGGAAAAATCAAAAGCCCAGCAGCCCCAGCACAGCTCCTCACCAAGGACATGCTACCAGTATCAACCACCTCCACTTGGCACCAACCACACAGCTCCTCACAGCATCAGCTGGCTGCTCCAGCCTCCAAGGCTGCTTGGAGTGGCTTTGGAAGGGATGGATGCAGCGAGCCTGGAAATGAGCCCCAGGCACTGAGGAGCTGCCCAGCACACTCCTCCTCATGGGTTCCCCTTGGCTGGCACCCACAGGCTTCAGGAGCTCTGGATGCAGCAGCAGGAAAAGGAAGCCCTGGGGACAAGCAGGATCTGCATGTCCCAGCTGGTGGCAAGGAGGTGACACCCACCTGCTGACCCACACCCTCTCCACTCCTGGGAAAACGGTCTGGGTAACAGCCCCACAGGCACTGCAGGAAGGGGTGATCATAGAGGGGCAACTCCTGCCTTTTGAGAGAGTTTTGCACAAGCAAATTCCGGATTCAGACCCTGAGAAGAGCCTCATTCCCCCGCCTGGACCAGCATCCAGCATCCACTGATCCTGACAAGCTGCCTACAACCCGCTGCAGTTACCCAGGGCTGCTCAGCAGACAACATCAAAACATGACACAAGCAGCCTGGGAGAGGGTTATAACTCACTCAGGAAGAAACTGGGAATAATTAGAGCTTAGTCTGCCGAGTGGAGCCTGCCCGGCTCCCTCCCTCCTCTGCCTGTGCTCCCCATCACTGTCACTTGCTTACACGAGTCTTCACAACTGGTTCTCCTGTCACCTTCGCTGTGCATTCAAGGCAGCAAGATAAATTTATAACTCACATGGCTTTTTGAAAGCAAAGGGAACACGAGCATCCCTGGAACCACAGGTCTGTGCACCATGTCTGAAGGAAGCAGCAGTCCAAGCCCTCCCTCCTGGGTGCTCTCTCCAGCCAGGTCAGGCAAGAAAAGGCATTCCTAAAGCCACAAAGCAACTTTGGGGTATTTTGCCCAACACAAACTCCTGTCAGAAGAACTGTGTGCTCTGCTGAGAAGCAGATTGGGATCTGTCACAAGTGGCAGCAACCCAGGTTTGCAAATGGGTCCTGAAATTACCTTTCCCAAGACAGAGGGAAGTACGGTGGGAGGGTGAACACATCTGTGTTTTGCTTTAAAGCTCCTTCAGGCTGAGCAGCTTCTCACTGCAGCCAGGACAGAGCCAAACCAAGCTGTCTCCTCCTCTGCTGCCATCCCTCATGATGAGAGGATACACAGCAGATGAGGATCATGGACACAGATCCTCCTCCTCCTCCTCCTCTCCCAGCACAGCTGACTGTGAGGGAGGACAGCAGGTTATTCAACTCTCTCTGAATGTTGGCAAATCCGAGCTTGACCTTTCCACATCTTCTGTGAGAACAAATGGTAACGTTACCTGGCCATGCTAAACCAGCTGGGATGCTGCTGGAGCAGAAGGAAAAGCAGCAGAGACAGGAGCAGGAGCAAAGGACCCCTCTGAGGAGATGATGGAGATTGTCACATTTCTCTTTGGCCTCTTTGCTGCACTCCTCGGGGAGCAACTCAAGGGATTGGAATGAGATCCCATTGCTTCACAGTACTATGGCCCTGAAACGGTAAAGATGCCCTACAAAACCCCGAGAAACCTTCAACATTACCTTTTGCAAGCAGAATTCCTACCCCTCCACCAACATCCCTGCCCTGGAGAGAAACAGAAGCCACAAAGACCAAAGCACACAGCTGTGCTGCACCATCTCCCTCTCACCTCTTCTGTGTTCAGAATAAATGGAATAAATCCCTTTAAGCAGGTAGGATTCCAGGAACTGGAGCAAGCAACAGCTGTGGGAGAGGCAGAGCACTGTAGCTGGAACACTGGAGGGGTGCTGGGTTTGGGGAGAACAGGGCAGGATTTCTGCCAGGTGATGTTAAACACCATTTCCAGTGCAACACACCTTGGCTGGTGTCTCTGAACCTCTCCTGAGTGTCCTGTACCCCAACATGGCAAACCAGAGCCATTCTGGCACCCCAAGAAAGCCACAGTGCTCAGCTCCCCCCATGGTCTGCACACAGGACGAGACAGCCCAAACCCGTAAGGGGGAATTCCCCAGCAAACTTTCTCCATAACTTTTCCAGATTTATTTTTATTCCCTCAAAAATGAACATGAATGATCAAATCTCAGAGTTTTTTGCAGCAGAAGTTGTTCTCTGGCCACCTGCACTTCTGCTGTGCCATGGGCCAAGGGGAGTTGTTGGTTCACTGGCCACCTCCAGGCAGATTCCAGTTTGAGTTACCATTGCCCAGCTGCAGAAAGTCCCAGTGGTGTAGGACTGGGGAACCCCCTGATGCAGCCTACAAGCTGTTTATTATCCCATCAGGGTCCATATCATGCAGCCCTGAGGAGATCAGACCCCAAAAGATATTTTTGGCAACCTAGGAAAAAGTACAACAGCCTTGTAGAGGATGTGCTTCACCCCTGCTTGCTTTTATTTTCCAGCTTATGCTCTAAAATCAGCTCTCCCCCACCCTTGTCCTTCCTTGATCCCATCCCCACTGATCCTTTTTCCAAAGCAGTTGAGGAAGCACAACACAGGAGCCCAATTGTGGTCACCAACAGGAAAACAGCTGGGGATGCTGCTGGGAAGCTGGTTTTGGTGGGGGGAAAGGCAGGTGCTGAGCTCTGCAGCTGAGAAGCAGGAAACACTTGAAAAGAGGTTGAAAGGACAGTTGTGGGAACAGTAAACACACAACTCCAGTTGCTCAGCAAGCCACCACTTTCCAAAAACGTCAGGATTCAAGGACCTCAGTATGAGAACTGCTGTGCAGTCCTCACAGACCCCAAACACCTGTATCTATATGAACCACTCAAAGCCCTTCTATCAAAGTCCCACCAAGGTCAGCTGAAATTAAACCAGACCACTCTTGCAAGAACCAGAAGCCCAGTGGGAGAGCAGAGCTCAGCTCCAACCAGTTCAGGATATCAGGACCTGTCCTACACATCCCCTGGGTCTGCAGCAAATTCCTCCAGCACCTCATACCCAGCCATCCAGAAATCAACAACAAGGGGAATCAAGAGGCTTTGGATGTTTTGAACCAGCTCTGGCAGTTCTAAGCAATATTCAAGCCACATCTAATCATGTTTTAACACTTAATAACCTATTTTCCTCTGCTAATCCCCTGCAGCAGCAAACTCCACCAGCAGGATGTACATTCCCACCAAATCCAGCCTGGAGCATGGCCACGGGCAGGGGAATCACTGCCAAATCCCTCCTGGATGCAGTGCCAGCACCAGGATCACAGATTTTGGTACTTTTTCAGGGTCAGCCCCTTGACTCCAGCAGTAAAACAACCCAAAGAAAGATCCTTGGGAAAAAAAAAAACAACAAACAAACCACCAAACAAATTCTAAAGAGCAGGAAAGAAGAGGGCACACAGAACTCAATCTCTTGAGTCTAGAGTCCTTCCCAAAGCATCTCCCACGTTCGAAATTTATAGACCTCTCTGTTCTCTTTTTTTATCTACATCTTTGTTTGCAGAACAAATTCTCTCGGTGGCCATCTCAAAACAAAGGAATCTTTGTCTGTGTTTACCTGACAGCAGCAGATTAGGATAAAATAACTTGCACTTCAGAAGGGTTTTTTTTATTTAGTGTTAGGATGCAAAGCCCCTGCTGCATCGAATCACCAAGCAGAGAATCCATCTGAGGAATGATTTCTGGCACACACCGAGAAACTTGGCTTTGGGAGACAACCACTGAGAAAGGGATTCACATACAAAAATCAAATTTTAAATGGGATTAACTTTTGGACTGTGACATTATCCATTTCTCCTCTTCACGCTCCTGCCACACATCTATCTTTATTTTGGTTATAATCGGCTGCTCGCACAGTTCAGCAGCCAACAGAGCTCTGGGCAGGGCTGGGGCATTTTCATGTTTCCCCATGGATTGCAATATCTGAGGTTCAGGGTTGGGCTGGTCAGGACACCTGGGGAGGAATAGGAACAGCCCCAGCCTAAACGAGACCATTTATCCACCAAGGATCTCTTGGATAAAAATTATTTTTAAGCACGTGATTTTTTGACACTCCCCAGTTCTCTGCAGCCCCCCCAACCCTGCAGGCACTGAAGCACAGGAGCAGCATCCCAGCTGAGCCTGGCAGGACACGAGAAAACAAGGAGCAGCACCAACAGCCACAAAAGCCAGGATCAGTCCCAGGAAGGACCACAAGAGCTGACACTCACTAGCCACAAGCCCACACTGCAAATACACCAGCTCTCCCACCTCAGAGGGCCTGGGAGAGCATGCTGTCAGCATCCCTTCAACATCCATCAGATAATGAATAATGCTCAAAAGGACCCACAGACCCAGAGGTTTGAGTCCAGGAGAAGAGGGGAGCAGCAACAGGGACCAGGCTTCTTCCCCACCAGGAGCCCAGTTTGGAGATATTCAACCCTGGGCATGGCAAACCTGAGGCCACACACCCAGGAACTCCTCCAAAGCCACCAGCCCTGAAGCTGTCCAAATTTGTGGGAATATCAGCCCAAATTCCACCACTCCTCACACCAAGGGCTGATCAGCCCAGTAAAATTAACCTGCCCCTCCGAGCTCGCCTTCAGCCCAGCACTGTGCACTTCACAGCGACAGTAACAACCAGGAATATTTCTTGTGTTTCCTTGGGATCCATAACACATGTTAATTAAATGGCAGTTTGTTATTCCAACAGACCTTTGGAGACTTCACAGTGCTAATAAAGCAGCACATCCATTTCTGTTGCCATCCTCCTGATTTCAGTGTGCATTCCACACTCCTCCATGTGATCTCTGCACGCCCCCAGCCAGAAGGGACCTCTGGAGTCCCTTCCCCAACCCTCAGCTCCAAACAGAGGGGGTCAGACCTGCCCACAGCCTCAGGACAGCCAAATGTGTTCTCAGAGTCCCCAAGGATGGAGTTTCCCCACCCCACAAGTTTCCCAGAGCCTTTGACTCCCCTTCTCCCAGTGCACCAGTGAGGCTGCCCAGTATGCATCATCCTCCCTGCCTTTTTCCATGGGTGGGATAGTTGGCTTTTCCAGCCATCAGAGCCTCTCCCAACAGCCACAACCTTTCACAGGTGACAGAGAAGGGTCTGCAGTGACCTTGGACAGCTCCTCTCTTGGACATGCCTTGGTCTGGCTTTGCTTTGGGGGTTGCTCACCCCACGTAGCTGTTTGCAAGGAGCCTGGCTGGGAACAGCTCCATCACCCGGTGAGACAGCCAGGCCCTATGTACCAATGTCACAGGAAAGGCTGAACACAGTGTTAAAGAGCTAGAAAAAGCCTCTCAGGTTGTACCTGCCAAGCCCTGGGGACAAAGAATATAACCCTCTTCCAATTTGGCATCCTTTCTCCAGAGACAGAAGAGAGGATGCTTTGTGTTTAACAACAGTGTGTGAGACCATGAATGAACCATATCTTCTCTAATAAGAAACACAGCAACAGCCAAATGTGCAGCAATTTATCTGGAAGCAGTACTTTCCTTGGCAAATCCACACAATAAAGGAAAAAAATTGGGTTTACATTGAATTTTTGAGCTTTCTAACAAAGCAGGACTTGCCTCAGCCAGTTAGAAACCTAAGAGACCAAAACCTCGAAAAACTAAAGGATCTAGATCGTAATTTATTTCTTTTCTTCTTTAAATTAGACCAGGCATTATGAGAAGGAACATTCAACCTGTATGCACCACCTCAGAGCAAAGCAGCACCTCTGCCAAGCAGCCAGGCTGGTGCTCAGAGCCCTTAGCAGAGCTGAAAGGGCTCAACACAGGAAGGTGAACCCATTTACACATCTTGATTTAATCACCTGAAGCAGCAAGCACGGAGAACTCAAAGGTGAGAGCCTGAAAAAGGAGGTTTCTTTTGATCCAGCTCCAGCACTGCGCTGACATTGGACCCAGTAAACCAGACACACGAGGAGGGAATCAGTGGACTCAAAGGTCTGGGTTAAACTGATGACAAGAATAAAGATGGGAAAACTACTCCACTCCAAGGCAGCCAGAAAGGGGATGAAGAGATGAGTAACTGTGGTTTTGCCATCGTTTCACCCCAACTTTAAAGTCCTCTGGGGTGACACCAGGTGCTTGTGCAGGTTTCTGGGAACCTTTGCTGCTCTTTGCAGCACAACCTGTGCCACCTCTCAGCTCCCACTGGTCCCTCTTTGCCTTTCCTCCAGTTCCCTGCAAACTCCCTGGGGACACTGGAGCTCTCCTGGGAGAAAGAGCAGCTGTAACAGTGGCACCTTTGATTCCAGACTCGGGAATTTTTCAGCACCCTTCTCCTTACAAGCCAGGTCTGGAGAAGAGGGTTGTCTGGGGGCTTCTGCCCACCTTCCTCATGTGCCACTTTTCATCCTGAGAAGGAAGAAATCCCCCTGTATCCAGGTTTCACTCACCAGCCATCCTGGGAGCTGTTCTTGGCATGGGGACAGGGACATTAACATATCACTCACCTTCCTTACAGGGGCAGGTACCTTGACTGGCAAAATATGAAGAAACACTGAAAAGCATTGACCCTGCAACCTGCTCCAGTTCAGGCCAAGGTCACCAGGAAAACACCAGTCCCTCAGAGAAGGGATTTAATGGAGCTGGTGATGGGATTAGGGGAGCAGAGAGGGAGGAATGTCAGCCACCACGTGCTCCATCCATAGGGAGAACACAAACCAGTGCCCCAAAATCACATTCCAGGTGAGGCTATGGAGCTCAGACCCCTCCATGCTGTTGGTACAGGGGAAGACAAGACCATGGTGGCCTGGCCAAGCCTATCTCACCCTGCTCAGCAGAGTTTAGGATGCGAATTTCCCTCTGTGCAGTTCAACTGACTGGAATCACAGAGGAAAAGTCAGGGGGAGGTTCAGTTTCTGGGAGCAGCATCCTCCCAGAGCAAGGGCAGGACACGACTCTCCCACCACAGAAGTTGTCTGCTGAGCTGACTTCACGTCTTACCAAAAGAGGAGTTTTAAAAAATGTAACAGAACACACACTTGCTAAAAATTAGAATATTTCTCTTCTATGTTTCAGTACATCCATAAAACCACAAAGGCCTTTTATTTTTCCCTTCCCTGAGGAACCATTTCCACTCCCTGCAGACCAGAACTGCTCAAAAGCCCTCCAAGCACCTGAGCCAAATCCTCCAGAGGTCAGACCAAATGCAGACCACACAACAGTTGAAGCCTAAGCCCACTGTTTCCCCATCCCTCTGCTGCAAGCCAGGATCAGTACCCACACTCCAGTATTTGTCCCCACTGTGTCACCCCTCTGGATGTGAACACAGCCAGGTTTTAGACACGTGGCTGAAAAGTGCATGGCAAGAAGGGCCAACAGGACCCTGAGCCATCCTGACATCCCCGAAATGGGCCAGGATGGTCCAAGCACCATCCTCCTGCATCCTTGGCACCGTGCACATGGGGGTCACAGAGCATCCCAGGGGGCAGGACGGGTGTGGGGCTGTGCTTACCCTCGGTCCGGATGGTGAAGGGCGAGTCCCCCAGGCGCTTGGCTGAGAACTGCCCTCCCAGCGAAGTCATTAGGAAGCACAGGGTGAAAAATCCAATGCCCAGCACGAAAATCCTGCGGGAGAGAAAGCAGAGTTGGAGCAAAGTGTGATGAGGAACCACAGCTCGCTCCTGGGACAGCCCCACCACTCTCCATCCCTGGGGTGAGCCCTCTGCACAGCAGCAGGAGCCACTTTGTTTTGGGGTGTCTGACACAATCCCAGCTTCCCATCTGCTCCATGCCCATGGCTCACCCCATTCAGCCAGGGCAAGGAGCATCTCTGCAGCCCCAGCCCCACGAGAGCACACAGCTCCTCACCCCAGCCATGCCCAGACCCACACATGCTTCACAAAGAGCCCCAGGGGCTTCTGCCCAAACCCTGGCACCGAGCTGGCAGGTTTTGCCTGAGAACACCCTCCCCAATCCCTGCAGCCTGTTCTGACAGGCAGGTCTCGAGGGGCAGTGGAGCATTTCCATCTTCACTGGGGAAGCTGAGCCAGCCCACGACTGCCCGTACGATGCTCCACTAGATCCAGCCCAGTAACCTTGACTGCAGGAACCACTACAATGAACAGTACTCATGTTCCTCCTGGGAGAGTCCAAAGTAAAGAGAAGCCTTGTTAAAGAGAAGCCTTGTACTGTCCCTTCCTCCCAAAGGATCTTAAAAAAAACCCTTTTTCTTTTCCTTTTAACAAGATCTTTTGTTCCCCTGTAACTGGGCCACCAGCATTTGCCATTGTGTCCAGCATGGTCCGTGCAGCACGGGCAGCCCTGTGCACAGAGGGATGAGGAGAGACCCACCCTGGGACCATCCCATCACTGCTTTCTTTATCCAGGCTGGCAGGAAAGCAGCTCCCACGAGGAAATTCCAGGCAGGATGTCGACCTGCACGTTACTCCCATCAGAGCTCGTGGTCACCTCCAGCTATGCAAGAAGCAGGAGCTCTCAACATTGCTCCTGTTCAGGCCAAATTCAGGCCAGTAAATTTTTGGGGGGTGAAAAGGCTGGAGGCAAGACCCGTGTGCCAGCAGGAGGGTTATTGGGCACCAGGGAATAGAGCAAGCTGTGCCAAGGGACGAATGCCTGGCCTCCTTCCACTGCTCAGAGATGCTGCCATCACCTCCAAGACTCCGTGGAGGTGCAGGATCCTCTGACAGACACACGGGAAAAGCCCTGGCAGAGCCACTGCCAGGGGCCATGGAAAACAGCTCCCAGAGCCACAGGGTACCAGGGATCTCAGCCACCAAACCCAGGGAACATTTCAAGGAGGAGGAGGAGAAAAGACAACCACCAGCCAGCCTTGTGAAACAACAGGTTTGTTGTCCAGTAAATAAATTGTATGTGGGAGAGGGAGCTGAGGAAGCCCCT
This sequence comes from Xenops minutus, assembly GCA_035221455.1. Lineage (NCBI taxonomy): Eukaryota > Metazoa > Chordata > Aves > Passeriformes > Furnariidae > Xenops > Xenops minutus. The sequence continues at coordinate 7,581,057 of JAWWEE010000041.1, read as the reverse complement.
AGGGGTGTGTGTTGAAGCAAACCACCAAGGACAGGAACCAGCAACTCTCCTTTACAAGCTCACAGCATTACCCACAGGGCTCAGGAGCTGTGCAAACAGACCCACAGCACAGCCATCCAACATCCACACCAGGCTTTTTAGGAGAAAGGCTTGCTTAGGAGCCCCCCAGCCCTCCATCTAAGCATTACTACACAGTTAAAAGGCAGAGAGGATTAGGAACCAGCCATCGACTCTGAGCTACAACACACCAGCATCACAATTATCTGCCACTGAAAAGGGCTGGCAAATAAAGTGACCTGCTTCAAAGCCCTTGTTAGCAACAGGAGATGTTGTGGAGAGCTCAAGTACAGGGTCAAGCAGCTCAAAGAAGGACCGGGCTTCCCCAGGGAGATCTCCTGGAGGAGCTCCTAAGGCAGCTCCCTGCTGTCCCAGCACAGCCTTGCCTGGAAAGGCACCTTCACAGGATCCCAGGAGCTCCCTATTTCCATCCCACCAGCTCTGGCACTGCTGTCACACAGACAACACACATCTGAGCCCCAGACCCAGGGCAGCTTCACTCTCAGCATCACACAGTGCAAGAACAAAGGGTCTCCTCTACCTGCTCCAGGGAGGATCAGCCTTGCTTACAGGAGACAGGCATTTAACCCCTGCTCTCAGGGATCAGCCCTGCCCCATGCCCAGCAGATCAGGGGCTCTGGAGGAGCAGCACTGTGCAGCTCCCCTACCCTCTTCTCACCTCCCACCTAATCAAGAGGAAAAGCAACCCCTTGGGCTCCTGAGCTTTAACAAGCTCTGCCAGCAGCACACTCAGCACCAGTACAAACACTTCCTGACAGCCAGGCCAGGAGAGCTGACCCACCCGGGAGAGGGGATGCTCAAACGTGTCACTAAAACTCTCTGACACCCCTGTGCAGGCACTCCAGGAGTGAAGCAGCTCACGTCCCTTTTATTTCTGACTGAGCCTACCCTGGAGGGGTGGAAAGTGGTTTAAACAAGCTCCATAAAGCATCATGCACTCCACTAATCTGGACTCCCATCCCTAAAGGTCGGGCTACAGGCATGGCTGGAGTGCCCTACATGCAGTAACCAGTGGAGCACAGCCATGCCCTCCCCAGATGCTGATAAACCATCAAGCTGCAGCATCTGCATGCAGAGATGCCCATGGACCTCAGCCCTGCTCCCAAAGCAGACCTCAGAGAAGGGTTTCCAGGGAGCCGTGGTCCAGCTCCAGCAAGGAGGTGATTGTGGAGGCAGCAGAGCATTACTGATGCTGCAAAGCAACATGGCGTCCCATAAATAGCCTGGAGAGGGGGTGATTTGGGGACATTAGTGCGCTCCCATTATCACACCCTGCTCCCAGCCACACAGCGCAGTGCCGGGTCTGGGAAGGGCTCTCAGGAACATGATGGAGGGGTTTGCAGCACCCAGCTTGGCTTTGGAGGGCTGACTGTGTCCTTAGAGAAGGAGGGGGGTAACACTGTCTGCCACAGCACTTCCCTGGCTGGAGAGGACAAGAAGCTGAAGAAACAAGCTGAAGGAGGTCAAAGCCCACCAATGCCCTGCAATGGAGGGTCCTACCAGGGAGCACATCATGGCCCAAAACCCACCCAAGGCCCCGTCCTGCTGCCAGCTGCCCCCTCCCCCAAGGGACATTTTAACCCCAAGCATCACCTGACTGAATGCTCAGATCTGATCCTGCCCTTCGCTCTCACCCCTCCCTATTGACAATATCTTCATCATTATGCAAGACCTTGTTTATGCTTTTTAATCTTCGTAATTATACTCTGGCAAGGAGTGATGGTTAAACAGCAAGCAGAAAGGAAAAGGGGAAGGGAAGCAAAAGGGGAAGTAAACAAAAAAGGGAAGAGAGAAAAAGGTACAAAGGTGCTCTACTATCTCACAAGAAGACAAAACCTTTTTCATTTTGACTGGATTACAGAAAGTAAGGGAGACGCAAGATGCTTTTTCCCTCAAAACTGAGAGGGATCAGAGCCTACCAGGAACTGCTGTGTTTGGGAGAGAAGTGGATCCAGCCCAGCAGTAGTGCTCCAGGGAGTAGAGAGGGGGCAGGAATTAGGTCTCAGCCTGAGAACCCCATCTCTTTTACTTTTGCTGATCTTCTCCAGGTGATTAAAAATGCTTGGCCCAGCCTTAATTGAGCAGACTCCTTATGCAGAAAACAAATAACTGTGAAGTAGGGAAAACGTACCAGTCCCCAGATATTCCAAATTGTCCAAAGGCACTGGGTCTTCTGTCCCAAAATCAAGTCTAACTGCCTGAAGACTGTGGAGCTCCAATGAACAAGTAACATCTATCCTGCATGCTGGCTTTGCCTGTCATCCCACGTCACATCTAATTCATCTCCCAGGCACGGTTCTGGTGCCAAGTTCCTCTCCACATCCTCCCCAAACTGAAATGTTCACAGTTCTGAGTTCTGGCTTGGTGCCAAAGGAGAAGGAAGCCAAATTCCCTGAGTCTTTAGTGAAAATTGGAAGTGATGCCCCAGTCACGGCAGATTTTGGCCTATGGGACTGAAGGCTGGTTGTGACCAGGAGGGTCTGAGCACTGAGTTGGGAGGGGATGGGGGGAGAAAGCACCCAGCAGGACGGGCTGTGACACTGGGACTGTGTCCACGGTGCCACATCACCAACCTGGCACCCACAGGGAGAACACTACACAGACACACAGGGAAACCAAGGGCTACAGAGACAGGTAACATCTTTTATCAGAACAGATTTTCAACACCCAAGTCTCTTGAGCCCAGAGGCTCAGTTACCATTCCTACCAGCAGCAGCAGTCAGTCAGGTTAATAAAAGATGATCCCTCTCCTGTAAACCTTTTTTGCTCAGAGCCTGACACCATCACAGCGCTGCTGAACTGATGCTCAGCCATGGGCATCGTCCTCCACAAAGGGGACCAGAGTGAACTCTCTCACCGTTGTTGCATCACACAGAAAGCCCCCAGCTTTCATTTCCAGCTGGCAAACTTGCCTGAACTCCCCAAGCTCTACAAAACCCAGAGCTGGGCAAGCTGGACCAGGGCTCCGTGGTGAATTCTTGACTAAAGCTGGCATCATGAAACACGCACAGAGAGATTTGCTCTCTCTTCCCTTCCCCTTTGCCGCAGGAGCTCTCCCACAGCTCAGGGCTTTGCAATGCTTTGCTAAGCATGTCTGGAGGGTGGTTAATGAAATGTTTTGGTGCAAAGGATCAGGTTTCCTGTTCATTGTTTGACGACAACACCACTACCAGGAGTCTACACCAGGCAGGGGATCGCACCACAGGATTCCCTGGAGCAGCGAGGCTTTGCCCAGCCAAGGAACCGATTTACATCCTGATTGTCACAATCTACACCCACTCCTGTAGGTGATCCATATCAGCTGAGAATGTGGGGTGCTGATTTTAGGGCAGGGGTGCTGATTTGTGCCAGGTTACAGCTAGAGCAGGGCAGCGCCAACGCTTGTCCATGCTGGGCTGAGGGCAAGGTGACACAGGACTGTGGCATGGTGGTGTCACACTCAGCATGACAGCAGCATGGAAGGAGTGCAGAGGTCCTGGACACTGTGGGATAGCTGGGAGAGGGTCCTGGGAATTTCTGCTCTTACACAGAGAAAGCTTAATTGTTAACAAAAGCGACCCCACTGGTTCTCATGGAACAGATACTGGTCTGTACTGGTTTGAGAGTAGAAGCCAGCCAAGGCACACAGACAGGATGGTGCAAGTGCTCCACACTGCTACAGACAGCAGGAACCCTCCAGTCACCACAAAGCCCTCATCCACACACATCCTCATCTCCAGTGGGACTTGGTGATCACCCTGGGACACACTCCTTGTGCTCCCCCACGCTGATCCCAGGTCTCTGCTGAAGATGCGTTTTCCCTGTCCCAGGGGTGATGTCCAGGGCACAGGGGACAGGGATGCTCAAGCCAGTCACTTCCTCACTATGGACTTCAAACCCAGTTAAGAAAACAAATAGGCAAGCAAAGAGCATACCACGGGGTGTGTGTCCTTCTCATGTCTCTGTCATTCCCCACTCCACACTCAGAACATGCCTGAGCCCTGGGGACCCTCACACCTCTGCCAGCACTTTCTGACATCCCCTTGGCCAAGTTCCCCAGTCCCAGGGCTCTGCCGTGGGATCCAGCAGCAGGAATCCCTCCAGGCAAGCACTGCAGAGCCGGGCAGACGCCACCTCCAAACCTGAGTGCAAGCGAGGGGCACAAGCACAGCCCGTTCTCCCTCTCAGCTCCGGGCAGCAGTCTGGGCTAAGGAAAAACGGAGCGAGAAGATCCCTCCGGTGATCCCAGACCTCCAAATACAGCGGGGAGCGCCGGCAACTGCTGGGCTGGGCTGGCCCCACCTTGAGCCTCGTCCCACGACCCTCTCTGTGGTGCCTCTCCCCATAGAAAAAACAAGCAACCAGCATCATCCCCCATGCGTCTCAAGCCTGAGAGTAACTCAAACGCATCTCCAGTGAAGCAAGGAGGCTGGAGAGCAAGGACTGAAGAGGGGAAGCGAATGTATGAAGGCAAACACGGGGAGTTACACCAAAAAGCAATAGGTTAGAGCCGGAGCGTTTCAGGTTTGCACATCAACCCCAGCCCCGCTGCCAGTTCAGGGTGGGTTTCAAAATCCTCATCAGCACCATCATCAGAGGATGATGACCAGATGATGACCAGAGGAACCGAGTCCCTCCGAGCGCCAACACCTCTGAGAACGGGATTTAAAAAGCCAGCGGCGAACAGTCCTGCGATAACCCCAAAGGCACGGTCAGGAGCGGTGAGCCGGGGGCCAGCGAGAGCTGCAGGACCGCAGGTTGACCGGCTGGCAAAGCCTCCTGTATCCCTGCCATCCTCACCTGCGCTCAGCCCCCCGCACCGACCCCGCACCGCCGCACCCCGCACTCCCCGCAACCCCCTCCGCACCCGCGGGAGCCGAGGCAGAAGGAAACACCAACTTTACCTAAAGGGTCTCAAGGTGACGAGGCATCTTCTGACCATTATCTTCCCATCCGCGTTGACTGTGATCATCGTTCGAAGTTGCGCGGAGGGGCGGGGGGGGCGCGCTGCCCCCGCACCCCCCGACACGCTCCGAGGGATGCGGCGGCCGGGGCTCAGCGCGGGGCTCCGCGGGGCCGCATGGCGGGGGGCGGCTGGGGGGCACCTGCCCGCCCTGCCCCTGCCCTACCCCTGCCCCTGCCCCTGCCCGGGGCCGGCCGAGCCCATGGCCGGGCCGCTCCGCTGCGCTCCGCTCCGCGCACCCCGCGCCGCAGCCCCGCTCCGCCCCGCACCGACCCGCACCGCCCCGCGGAGCCTCCGCCGGGCTCCGCGTGCCATCTAGCGGCAGCCCGGCCCCGCGGAGGGGGTGTGCGGGGCGGGGGGATGTGCCCCGAGGAGCGGGGATGCTCCCAGAGGAGCGGGGATGCTCCCAGAGGAGGGGGGATGCTGCCCGATAGGGGGGATGCTGCCCGATGGGGGGGATGCTCCCAGAGGAGGGGGGATGCTCCCCGATGGGGGGGATGCTTCCCGAGGAATGGGGATGCTCCCCCATGGGGGAGATGCTCCCCGATAAGGGGGGATGCTCCCCGAAGAGGGGGGATGCTCCCCGGGAAAGCGGGATGCTCCCCGAGGAGGGAGGATGCTCCCAGAGGAGAGGGGATGCTC
>JAWWEE010000041.1:7531486-7575295 GCA_035221455.1 Xenops minutus | reverse complement strand
GGGGGGCTGCTCCCCGAAGTGGGGGACTGCTCCCAGAGGAGCGGGGATGCTCCCCGAGGATGGGGGATGCTGCCCGATGGGGGGGATGCTCTCAGAGGAGCGGGGATGCTCCCCGATAAGGGGGGATGCTCCCCGAAGAGGGGGAATGCTCCCCGGGAAAGCGGGATGCTCCCCGAGGAGGGAGGATGCTCCCAGAGGAGCGGGGATGCTCCCCGAGGATGGGGGATGCTGCCCGATGGGGGGGATGCTCCCAGAGGAGGGGGGATGCCCCCCGAGGAGCGGGATGGCGTTTTGGAGGGGAGGATGGATTTTCGGCGGACAGCGCGGCCGCATCCCGGTGCAGGTGGCCCCCGGCGTGGGGACCACGAGAGGTGGGGATGGCCCTTTTTTGGCGAAGTGGGGGGGTCAAGGCAGAAATGTCACCCCCGTGGGTGCTGTTTGCTCTTGGGGGGGGGTTGGGCCGGGCGAACCTCCTGTCTGGGGAAAAGGGGTGTCCGGAGTCTGGCTCTGACAGCACCAGCCTGTGGCTCTGCAGCCCCATCCCCATGTTTTCTGTCTGGGGGGCACAGTCACATCCCACAGTGTGGCTTCCCAAAGTCCTGGGCGCTGCCGAAAGGAGCAGGGTGGTGTCCTTGGGAAAACAAAGGGGCCGGGAGAGCTGAGGCCGGAGAAGCAGCTGCTGAGCTCAGCAGAGGTGTTCCCAGCTCTCCTGTGAAAGGTGACAGGCACAAAAAGCCTCTCAAAGCCGGCGACTGAAAGGAGGAGAATGTGCCCGGAGCCCAGGGACATCCCATTGCCAGCCGCAGCCGGCACGGGTCCATCCCACCAGCGGTGAGGGAGGGGATGTCTCACCCTGGGGTGAGCACAGGACTGCAGAGAGCTGGAAGGAGAACGCTGTTCCTGGTGTGCACATCTGGCCAGGCTCCAGGACAGGACCAGGGGTAAGGCTGTGGTCTGGGGGTGCTGTGGTGCCAACAGGACCCTCCCATGCCATGCTGGCCCCATGGCTGGCTGTCCCTCTCTGCCCACCACCTTGCCACCACAAAGCATAGGCTGACACTGAGGGGAAGCTGCCCCTTTGCCTTCCCCGTTGTGGGACAATCTCCTCCCATGGTCTTTCCCAGCTCTTCTCCATCCACTCTTCCCAGGGCAAGAAGCATTCCTCCAGCCCCAAACACCTGGAATGGCTCAGAGATCTGCCCTCCAAGTGCTAAGCAATTCCAGTGCCCTCCCATCTCCAACCACCCCCTCCATTCTAAACTAACCATGGGCTCCCTTGCTTGTGCACAATCCCAGTGTTTTCCCATGGGACTGATGAAGAGGAAATGCTGCCAGGATTTCCATAGGGATCCCAGACACTCACATTGCTTCCTTCTCCCTGATGGAAACCAGGGGTGGCTTCGGTCAGCAGAGCTCTGGGGAGCATATGCTGCAACAGCATCAGCCACAGGCAAGCTCAGAGATGAGACAGCTGCAAATCTACCACGAAACAGCACTTTCTCCCCATGAAACAGCACTTTTTTCCCAAGCAGAAGTGAGAAGCAAAACCACATTCTTTACGGCTTCAGAAATACAGGTTTTTGTTTCCATCCACAGGGAAGGAGTCATTGCCACAGTGGGTCTGAGCAGGATAATATTGGGCTGAGGCAGACAGACACACAGATTGAGGATTTGCAGAAAGTGTGGCTCAGGAGCAGCAGGCAGTCAAATCCGAACCCTCAGGTCAGCTCTCCCTGAGCTTCAATCCAGGCAGCCCAACATCTTGGCAAGGACACCCTTCTCTGAAGCCCATCCTGTGTGGAACTGATGGATATGGCCATGATGCCCCACTGGGTGTTCAGATCCCTAACTCCAGCTGGGGTGCTCGGTCCTTGCCATTTTGGGTGCAGTTGGGAACATCTGGCTTTCTCTGGAGAAATCACCTGGTTTTCTTCACCTGGCCATTGGGCAAGAAGAGAAGTAGCAGGCTAATGAAGGGTTGTGGGGATCCTGCCACCCCTGATCTCCTTGCCTTCCAGCTCCTGCTGCTCTGACAGGAGACCCTTAGTCCCCATCTGAGCTATAAAACCACCTTAAAACCTGGTGTTTCCCCACTTATTGCCCTCCAGAGCCCAGCTCCAGGCAGCAGTGGGAGGCAAAGCCCTTCATTCCAAAATCAGCTCAGCTCAATGGGGCTGGAAACCTTCCAAATGCACGTAAACACACTGCATGGAGTGGCCAATGGAGCAGCCAAATTGCTGCCTCCAATGTGCCAGGAGCCAGCTGCACCTTCCCAAGAGACTGTGAGGAAAGGAGATCATTCCATCCCAGGGAATGCAGAGCAGGGAGCTACCAGAGTTCCAGTGTGGGGTGAATTCTGTGGGATGGGACCCCCTCTTGTCCCCTCCCCACCTCTGTAAGGATAATACTGAGGTTCTTCTGTACATCCCATAAGCTTTGGATTGTGCCAAGCAGCAGCTCTTCCCTGAGACCAATTGCAGGAAAAGGCTGGGGTATGGTGAGACAGCACACACTGATTTTGTAAGTTTTAAGGGTCAGTGACACTGAGGGGGAGAAGGGACCAGGGAGGAGCTGGTGTCCCCCCATTCTTCCCTTCAGGGCTGATCATGGGTTGGAAACAGCCCCCTGAGGGTCTGGCTGCTCCTTGGCAGCAGAAGGCAGCTCAGCCACCCTGGCTTCCTCCAGGTGCCTCCTGCAGTACCAGCCAGGAAACAATAAAAAATGAAGTAAAATAAAGTACAGAAATCTGCTCTTGGCAATCTCCAGGCACATCCTGGCAGGGTGCTGGGGTCAGCAGGGAGCAATTGCACTCACAGTGCTGGCCAGGGAGCCAGGCAGAATTATCTCTGCTGCTTCCAGCTCCTGCCAGAATCATCCGTGCAGGATCCATCACCCCACGGACAGGAATGTGTCTCTGTCCCTCCCTGGGCCCTCATCCCTGAGGAGAAGCACTGCAGCAGACAGTCTTTTTCCTGTGCTGCTGCTCGAAACAAAAGCTTAATTAACTACCAGCTCGCTGTCTGTTTAGAGGGATAAATCTAAAATCCAAGGATGGTAATAAAGCAGTGAATTATCTTCTTCGGCAGCTGAGAAGCAATGGCCCCAAAAATCAATATGCTGAAGTTGTACTACACACACACACACACACACACACACACGTGTGTGTGTGTTTGTTATTCTGAATCCAGCAGTAGCAGGGAATGGAGAGAACCAGCTCAGCAGCCAGCTGATACCAAAGAAACCAGTGTTCCACCGGTTAGAGCCCCTGACCAGCCAGAGATACACATGAACCATCTCCAGTATGGGCTCCAGCCAGCCACTGCACAGCACTGCCTGTAACTGGGGCAGGGCCAAAGTTCCAGCTCTGGCACTGGAGCATCCTCTGGCAGCTGGGACTCACCCTGCACCACTGGCTCAGCAAAAGACCTTGGGAATTTTGAAATGGGTGTTACCATGAGTCCAAAACTCCCTAGGGAGACACCACTAGGGAGGACACAAAGGTTTAGATCACCACAGCTGGAGAAAAGAGGTTAAAATGCAGGGTGGGATGTAACCCACCAGAAATAAAGCTTAAAATATCGTATTCCTGGAAAGAGCAGACACCTATCACTGCTCAGCTCTGGGCACCTCCAGACAAGCCACACTGACACCAGTGTGTTGGCTTTTGGTGAGTGATACTCATGTGCCAGGGCTCCAAAGGCAAGGCAGAACCCTCCAGAGACTCCCCACTCTCTCCAACCTGGGACCTTTCTTCAGTGCTTTCCAAAGCCTGGGACTTGGATCTGCCCGTGTTTCCTCTTGGAGCCTCCTCTCGAGCCTGAGGCTACTGAGTCTTCATGGGAAAATAATGATCCCAGAGGGGGAGAATCACAGCAAACCACTGAGCTGTAATGTACTACCACAAGCTCCTTCCTTAAGTTCTCCCTACACACAATCTTGCCCTTGAGGTAAGAGATATAATTTGATTGCAGAGCTGCAATGCCCAAATGCTCTGGGCATAAGAACACTTAGTCACCGCAACTTCTTTGCCCCCCTCAAGTGACATTGTTGGGGACAAGGAGCTCTTTATTGATATAAAACGACTTCTCTCCATCACTGGCTCACCCTCAATTACTGCATTCACGCCTCTGCCCATCTCTGTAGCAACGAGGCAGAAAAGCTCCGAGCCTGGTACTGACCTCCTGCACTGCTGAGCATCACCAGCCACTTCGGCTGTGCCAGGGGCTTCCACAGGCACTGGAGGGCCGGGACAGGCAGTCCTGCTGCACCCCTGCTCTCTGCCTGTGCCCAGGGGCAGCAAAAACAGCCCTGAATTTGCTCACATTGGTGTTTGGAGAGAGCACCGAGGAAAGAGCTGGGAGGGGATGGCAGCGTCCTAAAGCCACCTTTGCATCCCCATGCACAGGATGTTCAGGAGCTCTCCAAGGCTGCAGAAAGGGATCAAGAGAAACCAGGAGGGACTGTGGCTGGTGGGACATCTCCAGCAGCAAGCAGATGGATGGCCTTATTGCTGCCAGGGCACTGAACCAGCAGGTACTGAAAATTCATCCATCAGCTTAGAGTCCCTGTGACTGCAACCTCCAGAAGATGCTAAAAGGCAGTGGGGAGAGGGCACCTGACACTACCCTGAGGAGTGTTTTACCCACTGTGTTTTACCCAGGGCTGTTCTGTGGTCCCTGGAGCTGCTCCCTGGTCGCTGGGGCTGTCTGCATGGCTGAGGTCTCAGCAGCCAGGCTGGATTCTCCAAGCCCATTGGATTGTCCATGGTGCTTGGGGAGCAGGAGGAGCCTTCCAGCCCTCAGATGAGCAGGGCTGCTGCAGCCCATGGTGCTGGCAGCACAGCACAGGACACACGGTTCCAGTGCTCAGGTACCTGCTGGATGTGCACAGCCAAGTCAGGTGTCAAACACGGGATATTACAGCTCCCATCAGCACAGGGCCATGTCAGCACAGCCTTTCCTGGGCACTTTGGGAAGCTCTTGCCCTTGCAAGCCTGTCAGCACTGTGAGTCCTTTGCTTCCATTAGCTGCTAATTCACTCAGAGCAAAGGAAAATAATCGAGGTGAGAATCACTCCTCAGCTCCCAATAGGATTATGTGTTTTGAGAGCAGCGGGGAAGCTGAATTTCCCTTTCTCTTCTTGGGTAAAGAAGAGTGCATTTTTCTTACTGTGTTAATTAAACCCAGCAACGACCCTGGCTTCACCAAGAAGGAAACACAGAAGGTGAAAGGAAAGCCTGAACCAGCTTTATCGGTCAGAAAGGGCTCCTGGCTGCCCTGCTGCAAAGGGAGATGCTCAGAGGAAACAAGAGCAGCAATTAAAAATTAAAGAGAGAGGAAGATCTGTGCAGCAGAGAATGGAGATGTGTTTGTATTGCTGCAGTGCATTAAGGGGGGTAAATCCTGACCCCCTCGGGACAGCACAGCCTGTCAGGGGGCAGCTCTGCCCACCTCAGTCCAGGCAGGGAGGAGGGAACAAAGAAGGGACCAAGCCCAGGGAAAAGGAGAGCAGCAGGGCAGGGTGGGAGATGCTGAGGCACTGCCCTTGAAGGGAAGAGAGCATCCCTCCTCCTCTGGGTGAGGTTATTTGAGGCTAATCCCCCAGAGAGCCCCCACCAGGAAGGGGACCAGGGAAAAAGTCAGGGAAGGAGTCAGCCCCGAGGGCTGGATCTGTCCCTTTGCTGGGCAGACTTCTCAGAGGTGCCAGTTCAGGTTTACCTCCCTCTCCGCCTCGCTGTGACACTCAGCTGAGCAGCATTTCCCAGCCTGGCGCAGTCCCAGGAGGACACTCCGTTGCTCAACCATTGAATTAGTATTGAAAGGGCAAGAAAAATCAGCTGGAGGAGCCTGGCTTGTTAGCACGTTAGTTGAGCTCCTCCAGCAAGTGCTGCCTTCCTGGACCTGGAGTATCCAGGTGCCCCCTCCCATCCCTCCCACTGGCTGGATTTTATATCCCCCATGGCCCACTGGGTGGATTTTATATCCCCCATGGCCCAAGGCTCAGCTGAACAAGCTCACTGACCTGGTGGCATCAACGTGCACAATGTGGAGACGTGTTTGAGCTCAAGGTGAAAAGTGCTGCACCACCAGAGATGGGAGGGAGAGGTTATAAACCCCCTGACAGGCTCCCACAGGCACATGGACTTACACAGGGGCCCAGGGTTCATATCAGCATCCCCAGGAGAGCCTGGCAGGACATTCACACCCCCTGCACCGTGTCTGGGGAGCACCAGAGCTGGGAGTCAGTCAGCAGTGGGATGCTGGAGGAAGGCTTGCACCAACAAATTAAGAGGGAGAAGACATGTCAAGCTTCAGCTGTAATTAAAGGAAGTCATGTCAGGGGTTAGAAGAGCAAGAACTCTCCAGCCTTTTAATTACTGCGGGAGAGTCATTGCACAGTGCTCACAGCCCTTCCTGGTGGGGTTTGGAAGGAGTTTTGCTGTCTCTGCTCCATGTGTAGGGTGTACCTGCACCCCCAACCACAGCCCGAGGGGAGCTGGGGGTCTATGTGTCCCCCACCCCGTCTTTGCATCCCACCAGAGGGGAGAGAAGTGCTGTTGTCTCAGCTCCCCCCAAACACCCCCAGGCAAAGCTCTTCTCCTGCCAACACACAAGCACTTCCCTCCATACGTCTTCATCTCACGCTCCATAAACCCATCCCGCTCCCTCTCTCGTTCCTTGGCTAGCAAAGCTCCAGCTCTCCACCAGCTGCCTCAGCTGCCTCATCCTGGGCAGGCTGAGGGAATGCAATGCTGGGATGTACCGTGGCAGCTCCCACTCCTCTCCCCTTGGCTGTCCTCAGGCAGGGTACAGAGCCCACCCCATTACAACTGAGAGGTGATCCAGACCCACTGGCACCCAGGGCTCTGCAGGCTCCAGCATCACTTGTTAGCACAGGTTCATTGCCCACAGGCAGAGCATTCACACGTGGCATCTCCACACTACCAACCACTGTATCTCACCCCCCTTTTCTCTCCTTTCTCACAGGGAAAAGGGCTCAGCCACTGCTGGTACCTGGGGCTGGCAGGAGATGGGGGACATGACAGGCTGACCCTGCCAGTGCTTCACTCTGGTAATGAGCTGAGCCTCATCTCCCTGGGAGAGCTGCCTTTTGGGGACACTGGAGACACCTCTGTGCTGAGCACTGGGCATGGCAGGGGCAGACCCCAGACAGGGCCTTCCACTGTCCCATTTTGGACTCAGGAGAAGAGCAGGAGAGCCCAGCACAGGCCAGGGCTCCCTGGGGTGCCCTCACTGCAGTGAGGACATTGGGAGCCTCCAGCTGAGTTTGGGGGTTTCTAGCTCCTGCTGGGCTTTGTCCAGTCACCCCTTGAGAGGGGAAAAGCCCCTGCCATGCTCTGGACAGTGCCCAGCCCAGCGCTGATGGAGCAGACTCAGGCACTGGGCACAGGTGGCTTTTGTTATTGAGACCCTGCGAGCCACAGACATCTTTTCCTCACCCTCTCAGCCTCGCTCAGAAAGTGATGCCCCCTCCAGGCACAGGGCACAGCCCCAGGGGATGGTGGTGCTGGGGATTATTTGAGCAGGGGGCAGCTGGGGGCTGAGGAGGAGGCATCAACCCACAGACCCCTCCAGCCAGCACAAAGGGGGTGCTCAAAGTGAATCCTTTGGGTGCCCACCAGCCCTGGCTACATTAGAAGGCAGAAACTGGGAGAAGTCTTGTTTTGCAGCCCCACCTGCACCAAAAGACTTCAAAAATCACCCAGGAAATCATATATTGCCCTGACTTATTCAAATTCATGGAACAACAAATGGAAAGCCCCCAGCTATGGGCTGAGATCATGCAATTAGACTGTTAAAAAATAAACCTCTGAAACCCTCAGACATTCAAACCTGAAAGGCCAGATGAAGAAAAATGTTCACTTTTCACATACAATGAGTGGAAATCATTTTAGATTTTTATTATTATTATTTTAGAAGGGAAATAAGCATATTTCAATCCAGTCAAGAGTGAAATTGAGTTTAACAACAAAGCAATTTCTATTAGTGGAGACCCAGGGAAAAAAAAATACAGATGAATAGGAAACTCACAAAGAAATGTGTCAGACAATGGTGGAATTAGGAATTAAAAGCAACTTTGCTTTGCTGCAGATAATATAAGCACATAATGATCTACCTCACCACTAATGTGCTCCCTTCCCACATAAACACTAAAATCACAACAGTGGAAAAGACTGGGATTTAATTCTGCCCTCCACCCAGCAGAGAAGGGAAAGGGGTGCTGTGCTTTGCTGACCCCCATTAGGGCTGGTTCCATATCCTAGAGAGCACCTACTGTTCCCATCCTGCCCTTCTGCACCTGCTCTACTCCCTGCTGGTGCTTCTGGGGACAGGCAGCACCCAGCCCTTCCATGTCCCCCATGTCCCCCCCCACCAGTGGGCCACGAGTGACCCCAAGGGTCCCCATCTCAGAGCATATGGTGTCACCAAAGGTTCTCTCCAGGATGCCAAAGTGTCACTGTTCCTCATCTCAAAGCATCTCCCTTGCTAAGGATAGAGGTCGTTGGGTGGAAAATGTAAAGCTTGAATGGTCCTAAGTATCAAATCTTAAAGTAATTACTCTGCTCTAAATCTTTACTGGTTTTAAAGATTAACTTCTCATTTCCAATGAGACAGCTCCACTTGTTTCTCCTCAGTAGGATCTGAACAGGATTTGAATTTGCAGACAAAGGGATATTGATCACACCCTATATTGCTAAACAGAACTTTTTGTACCTTTTCCCTTCATTTTTCTTTTTTCCTATTGTTCTTTTTCTACAGGCAAGCCAGTGAAGGTGAACTGCTGCAGGAGCTGTGGATGGAGTCACCAGGTGCTCTGTCACAGAGGCAGGGAGGAATGCAAAACTCAATTTTAAGCAAGTCCTGTTCCCTTTGAAATCAATTAGGCGACTCCAGAGGCCTTTGGTTGAAAGGAGACAGACGGAGGCAATCAAGGGGAGAAGCACTCGAGTAAAAGAACAGTAAAAGCACGGAGCAATTCCCCAAAATGCTGCTGATCCATCAGGTAAGAGGTCTGTGAAGGAAGACAGGATTTTAAGAGCTGATTTTATCCCAGCCCTCCTTCCCAGAGCATGGCTGGGTGGTGCTGCTGAAGGACCCCAGCGGGGTGGGAGAGCTGTGCCACAGCACACAGTGGGGTTCCCTGGGGTTGGATCCAGCCATGGATTAGGGACCCGGATGGGATGATCCATTCATTAGGGATGAGACTTCAGCCAGCCCCTGAGAGCACTCGTCCCCATCCTGCCTGTTCTTCAAGCTCAGCATCCCTCTGGAATGACAGGTATCCAAAAAGTGGCACCACAAGGTGTTTGTGTGACCCAGAGGGGCCCTGGCAGGGATGGGAAATCAATCAAGAACAGGCAGTTCCTCAGGGCAGGAGGGTGTGGGGTTTTTCCCTCTACATTTCGTGACTCAGGAGGGAAGAGGACACTGCTGGCAGAGCTTGTTCCCACATTTACCCACATCAAAGCTGTCTCAGAGCCCATCTCTTCCAAATTTCCAAAATGAAGAGGAGAAAATCAGAACTAGCAAACTGAGGAGCAATTGGAACTACACTTGGCCTTCATGAGGATTGATAAATCTCTTCCAACACCAGTAACTAATGAGACTTTGCTCCTTGCCTGGAGGAGGGAGCATCTCCCTTCCAAACACCTGCAATAAGACACTTGCAATTACTGCTTTGTCTCCTAGAAACTAGTAAATAATTCAAACAACTCTTTTTTTTTATTATTTCTTTCCTTTTGTTTTTCATTTTAATTAATCCACAAAGAATTTTGTCCTCCAAACACAATCACAGCAGCCCAGGAACAGCAGGTATAGAATCTCATTACCCAGCTTCCCAGCCAGATCCTAGAGCCATTATTAATAGAGACTTCACCAAGTGAGGAATTAATAAAACCCGATGGCAAGGGGGGAGGGAAAGACTTTTGGAGCACATCACCCTCCCTACCTTGTCCCTGGGATGTGACTTCCAATGGTTAGAGGTGCCAGGGGCTTTGGAGAGAGCCAGCATCCTGCCTCCTGCAGCACCCAGGTGCTTGGTCCTGCAGCCAAGTGCCACCATCCTCTGCCACTGCCTGTAGTCCAGGAGGAGATGCCAGGCTCAGAACAAGGTGACATCATCAGGAGACCCACCCCAGCACACACA
This sequence comes from Xenops minutus, assembly GCA_035221455.1. Classification (NCBI taxonomy): domain Eukaryota; kingdom Metazoa; phylum Chordata; class Aves; order Passeriformes; family Furnariidae; genus Xenops; species Xenops minutus. The sequence continues at coordinate 7,565,128 of JAWWEE010000041.1, read as the reverse complement.
GGTCACTGCCCAGCCTCTTGTCCAGCTGCTGGCAGGAGGCAGAGTCCAAGCATGTGTTTTCACAGTGCTACATTAATTCTTCCTGTCTCTCTTTACGCCAGCAGCAGCCACAGCCTTGGAGCACTGCCTTGGCACCTGGAATTGCTTCCAAACAGGGTGGCACTATGGAATGCAGAGAGGCCCCTCCAAGTTACCTGCAATGGGAGGAGAGAGCAGGATCATGACCCCAAGCACACCAGCCATGGGGGTAAAACCCAGCTGATTTCAGGGGGTTTGATCCTGCCCCAGTGCTCAAACCCACCCTGTGCTCACGGGTGTCCTGCAGCAACCCACCCATCCCTCCCTCCCTCCCTCCCTCCCAGGTGCTGGGTCTGCTCTCTGGGTGGGTGTTTCCAAAGAAGAAAACATCTCCTCCTTGGAGCACCCACTGTTCCAACAGGGTTTTCCTGACAGGGCAACACTGACTACGGGCATGGACACAAGGAACACCCCTCTCCCAAGGGATGCTGCACACCCCATGCTCACATGAGGACCAGAGAGGGAAATGCCAGTACCTGGTGGCACTCACAGTGACCAGGCACAGCTGGCAGCACACGCACACACTTTTGCACTGTTTTTTCCTGTCTGGATTCTTTTCTCCTTGTTCCCTCAGCCCTGGGCAGCTTGGGCTCCACGGCTTCCCTGCCTTCATCAGCTGCACTTAGATAAACAGCAGTACATTAATAAGCAGCTCTAATTATAGGTGTTAATAGCACTGGGAGCTGGGGGGAAGCACATGAGGGAGGAGGGAGGGCAGTGGGCAGTCTAAGGAGAGCAAGGGGAGATGCTGGGAGACCTGGGCTGCTCAGAACCCTCCCTTTCTGCTGCAAGAAGGGGATGGCACACACCCAACGGGTGGGACCATCAAGCTCCAGGAGCCCACATGAAATTGCCGGGGAAATATCCCCCGTGCTGATTATCTTGAATAATTTACACCGGTGCTATCATGCATTCATATTTTATGGAAGCCTTGCAAAGCTGTGATCATGGTTATTCACAACCATTCACTCCCTTCCAGAAATCTCCATGGGCAGTGGGTGTGGGAAGCTGGAGTGCAAATTACACTTCAGGGACCTCAGCTCCCCCATGGCACTGGGGACAGGGCATGGAGCTGCATCATTCCCAAGGCTGGGATGTGCTCCTCCATCCCAGCATCCATCCCTCCAGTACATGCAGGGGACAGCCACCCCAGGGCAGAGGGGACAGGGGACATTGACTCTCACCACGACCCTGCTCCTGCACCCACCACTCCACAGCCCTCCTGAGCCCTGATCTCACAAAGCAAAGAGGCTTTACAGCCCCAGGGAAGGACATGGCAAAGGCTCAGTTCCCACAGACCCATCCCCTCTGCCCTGGAAGTTACCACACAGCAATACTGAGCAGGACAAACAGACAGGAGCAGCTCCCAGGGTCCCTCTGTCCCCTGATGGGTGGGATACAGGCTGGAGCAGAGAGGACCCTTGGGGTACCCACCACCTGGTGGTGGGCTGTGCATTCCTGCCAGCTCCAGCACTTCCACTGCTTTCCCAGTGGCTGTCTCCCTGGAAACTGGAGCAGAGGTGGGATGCAGGAAGGGGCATTGCTTCCCTTTAGGGAAGGTGGGTGGACAAGCTGCACAGTAATTCCTTCCAGCAAGGGGGGTGGATGAAAGGTCGTGGCTCCTGTGCTGCCCAGCAGGATCCTTTCTTCCTGGTGCTCCCCAAGGCTGTGGAGGGGCATGAGCCACCCTCACATCTCCATCTGCTTTGGGGTCAGGAAGACTCAGTGCCTTGACTCAAAGCCACACAGGGAGGGAGTGATGATCACTGCAGGAGAAGCAAATGACTGTGGGGAGCCCATAGAGCAGAAGGAAGGGGCATGGATACAACGGAGGAGAAAAGATGGGACTACAGGGAAAATTGGAGGAAACCAAGTAGAGGTGCTCAGAGCATGCTGGATGAGGACATGGCCCCTGGGGAGCCTGCCAGCACCCAGCAGAGCAGAAAGTCAACGATATTAAAGCAAAGACACTGGATATTTTCATTCCCTGCAGCTCCTGCTCCTCAGAGGAGAGTGAGGATGTCTGAAACGCAAGCAGAAATTAAACAAGCCTGCTTGTTCAGCCTGTAAAAGGTTTGGGGAGCACAGCAGAAACATGGCTCAGAGGGCAGAAAGGACTGGGTCCCATGTCACACACCACCACACTCAGGGTTTTGCTGTTTTCTTTCCCTTTGGGAACACCCCAGGAAGCTTTGGCTCAAGCCTGAATGCCTCTGCCTGCAGCAACTTCCATCTATTTCAATTAGGGAATCTTCCCTAAAAAGGGACCAGAGGCAGAAAGGGGGAGCCCAGGCAAACAGGCTCTGCCACGCTTGGGCTGCTGCTCTGAGCCTCATTCATCATCTCCTGACCCCACGGGCATGTCCAGCCTCACTGGGCAGGGGACAAGCAGCACCCCAGCACTGGCAGGTTAATCAAGTTTGGCCTCTGCCAGCAGCATCCCACAGACCAGGGAAGAAGGATGCTGGGGACCCAGAGGCAAGGAGGAACCTGGGGACTCACCCAGAACCGAATTTCCTCCAGGAGTTCACATCAAGCTCGATTAGAGCACGAGTGATTTATTGGGAGAGCAGTGATTTTATTAGGAGGCTGCAGTACAGGAATCTGCTGCACCAGGGAGGGGCTGTGAGCAACACAGAGCCATTTCTGGGGCAAAAAACTGCTGGTTTAGTGCTGGGTCTGCTGCACAGGGTCACCCTGGGGGCTGGGGAAGGAGAGCTGCAAAGGAGGCTACCCTGCTGCCAGCAAGCTGAGAAACAGGAGGCAGGGAGGCCACAGCTCAGCTCCAAAACTACAAATGAGCCTCTCTTTTTAAGGTTTTCCACAGAAATGGATTCTCCAGGTTTTGTCTAGAGCAGCCAATCAAACCCAGGGTTGCATCCGACTGCGAGGGAAGAAAAGAAATCCAAGTCTATTAAAATTGATGAAAGATACCTTGACAGTGTCCCTTTAATGTAATTAAAAACGTATTTAAAGGCATGCCAAATGTTTACTAATTAAATGAGCACTTCATTCTGTAGCCATAATGAAAAAAGTAATTGGGATACCTTGAGCAAATCCCAGGTTTTTAAAGAAATAATTACTTTATAGAAAATTAGTTACTAAATTAAACCATTCCTTACCCGCTGTTACTTTGGCTCTTTTCCTCATTTTTGTGCAGTTGAGACCTGAAATTACCTGGGACAGATTTTTATCCTGGATAATGAGTATTTCAAAGGAAACAGGAAAAAAATAAAAAGATGAAAAGTAGGAACTGCTAGTGGGTCCCCAAATGGTAATACATGGCTGGTGGGGAAAACATGACATGCTTGGAACAGCCTGAAACATGGCCAGCCACGTGGCTGCACACCTGGTGCTCTGCTGACAGATCTCCATCATCACACCATCCCTCTGCTGCTCCTTCACTGCCACCAAGACAAGTGAGGGGCACCAGCAGGGGCACAGCCCCCCCAGCTCGGGCACAAACATGAGCCAGACTGCTGTGCTGTCCTTCAGGTCACCATGGTTTGTGCTCAGCACCTAAGGAGGAGAGAGGGGGTGGTTTCCATCCTTGGAGGTACCCAAAAGCCAACTGGAATAAACCTGGTCAACCTGCAGTGGGTGGTTCTGTTTGAGCAAGGGGTTGGACCAGCTGACATCCAAAGGTCCCTTCCAAACTCAGGCACTCTGGGATTCTTTGATGACCAACTTGAGGGGCAGGAGGGTAGGAAAAGATGATCCTGTAGGGCCACACCACAGCCCTGCCTGCAAATTTTGGCTCCATGCTCAGGTGCCACCAAGAAATCAGGTCACATATTCGTGCCCTCCCTGCAAAAGAGGCTCTTCAACTTAGACCATGAATTCTTCCACACAGGATTGTCCCCTTGGGGACCATCTGCAGACCTGACATGCTGGAGCCACACATGCCAGGGCTCCCCAGACATGGCCACTGTTCCACTCTGAACAGGTCTGAGGTCAATACATTCAAAGCCAACTTGGATGGGGCCCTGAACAACCTGGTCTAGCAGAAGGTGTCCATGGCCATGGCATGGGGTTGGAACTAGATGATATTTAAGGTCTTTTCCAACCCAAACCATTTGTGATTCTATGATTCAGAGGGAGGGGGAGGGCAACCAAGCACTCCCACCCATGTCCTTAATAAATACCCATCACATGAGTTTGTCTCCTCCCAACTGCAGACACCCTCCAGAGCAGCCCTGGCAATGATAGGGCTTTTACTTCCATACCAGAGCACACAGCACTAAATTTAACATGGCCCTATAAGCCACCCTGTGCTTGCTTTTCAGCCAAGGTGTGTGTGCTTGCCTCAGCCTGTCAGCTTTACCTGGCTCATTTTGAGAGCAGACACAGACTCTGAACACAAACCCACTAATCTGAGATGACACCAGGCTGAACCCAGAGAGAGGCAGTGAAGGCACGTGGTGTCCAAGCATCTGTGCAGGAGGCAGCAGGCGGCTGGCTCCCAGTTGTGGGGCTGCAGGGGCCTGTGATAGCAGATGGAGAGTCTGATTGCATTTGCTGATAATGGATTAGGAGGCTTTTCTTGGATCTCCACTTTCTCCTGCTTAGCCAGTTCCTTGAGGGGCTCTGCAGGGAGGTGTTACAAGAGATTTATTAACAAGATGAACTGCAATGCCAGGAAAAGCTACTTCTGCAAAATGCACTTTCCCTCTCACATGTGCACAGGCTTAAACCCACCTCATCTGAAAGCACTCAGCATCCTCCCTCCTCCGGGGAGCTCCAGCAGATCTGCTTCTTTCCCTCACAGCTGGCAGCTTCACCAAGGCAATGGGAAGCTGCTGCGCTTCTTGCCCAGCCATCCAACATTCAAAATGTCCTTATTTGCCCACAACAGTAAACTAAAATGACAGAAGAACCTGTGGGTAGAGGTGGTGTGCCCCCAGCACCACCAGCCTTTCCCCAGGGCCAAATTCTTCTTGGCTGCTCTTACAAGAGGGCTCAGGCTCCCAGCTCTGCCCAAGGCTGGGGTGCAGGCAGCTCCTCCAAGACATCCTGGTAAGGGGAAAGATTGGTTTTAACACACACAGGTAGGTACTGGGGAGCTGGGTCTGACTGGCAGGCCAGACTCTTGGCTCAGCTTCTACAGAAGAGATGGATGCTCCTTGCTCACCTTCCAGCCTCCAAAAATAACTGAGTGCTTCCAGCAGCATCACCTGCTCCCAGCTGTCCTTCAGGCAGAGGGAACAGACACACACAGTCTCCTCCTGGGTGCAAGGCAGCTTATTTGGGCTGCCTGAAGGCAGGTGTCACAACTGGAAGCCCTACCTGGCCCCCAGCATGCCCATCCACAGTGCAAAGCAGAGCTGTTCCTGCAGGGATCACTCCCAGCCCAGGGAAGAGCAAACTGAAGCCACAGTGCTGCTGGCCAGCCATGCCTGAGTTATTCCTTTTCCCTGCTTTCCCTTGAACCTGATCCACCAAACACACTTCATACTGCCCCAGGTGTGGGCTGTTTTAGCAACAATCCCCCCTGCAGGTGAGGAAGCCAAGACCTACCCTAAGGCACCTGTCTAAGGCCAGCAAAGGAGCCAGGATTAGAAATCCAAAGCTCAGCTCACTAGACTGCCTCACCTGTACCACACATGGACATGGCCTGAGGTGACACTGCTGAACCTTGGAGACAGAGGTGACCACAGCTCCCCACCAAGCAGGAGCTACAGGGCAAAGGAGTGAGGAAAATGAGATGAAGTGGAGGGGGAGGCAGACAAGAAGCCGGGAAAGTAAAGGGAGCGAAGTGAGCACAGGGGTACAGGAATCTCCCTGCTGCATGGTTAATCTTATGCTTCACTACAAGTGAAATTAATTGCCTTTTTCTGAAAGGGTGGATACAGGGCACACCCTCACCATGCCTGGGAGCCTGACAGCACCACAGAACCAATGTCCAGGGCGAGATGTGAGATTAACAAATGCCAGGTCAGATCAGAGCAGTTGTGCTGCCTTTTAGCAGCTTGGTTGCTGCATGAGAATTAAACCCCTTATCTTGTAACCCTGTCTCCCTGGGGAGTGCTGTTGGACTGTCTGGTCCCTGACTGCCACTGCAAAACCCCAGCACAGTTTGGGAACAGCCCAACAAGCCTGGCTTCTCCATCAGCATGTGGGATATTTGCAAAAAATGAGGCCACGGCCAGAGGACTGTGGTAAATTCCAGCCCAGGCTGCACAGGAGCTATTCTTGTGTCTGCCTTCAGACCCAAAGATGAAAAATTAATTCAGCAACTCAGCCACAATTCATCTCAGCTGGCCGAGCTCTCCCTTTGCAGCCAGGATCCCAGCACAGGCACCACTTAGCCTGGCCAATTTCCTGTGCTGATGCTTCACCCAAAACCCTGGCAGGACAGAGCCATTAATTACAGAGGCTGGAATTGTCTCTCCACCAGATAAGAGGTCAGGAGCAGGAGGTGCCCAGCAGAGGAACGAACTGCTACAAACCAGCCCAGCAGGGACAAAGTGAGTGCTGAATACTCAGCTAAACCCCAGCCAGGGCTGCCCCAGCTACAGACCCTGCTTGGTGGGTGGAACACGATGCCTTGGGGAGGAGATGCTGCCACACTCAGGACTTTATTGCCAGCTCTAAGCAGTGAGAAGAGGGTTCTCCACTCCCCTCGGGCTCTTTGCAGCTGCTTATTCCCACCCACTCAGCTGCAGGTGCTCTGCAAAGGAGGTCAGGAGATCCCAAAGGCACCGTGTCCGGGGTCAGCCAGCAGCCACAGGGACAGAACCAACTCCCACCATGTAGCTGTGACACATCCCCAAAGCAGGGCAGACCCTGCACAGCCCCTGTGACTCCTGTGCTCCAAGGCTGGCTGTGCCATCACACTGGGAGGGTGCAGGGGCTGTAGAGGTCACACAACACCTGCCCCAGCCAGGCTTCTGATGACTCACTTAACTGCAAAAATGTCACAAAGTGCCTCCCATTACACACAATATCCTCAAAGGATAATACTCATAGGCTCTTATTCACCTTCCTGGACCGACAAGATGAAGCTGCTGCAACACAAAGAACAGAGGAATTTTCCAGGATGAGCTTCATCTTCAAATGCCCAACCAGACCAGTATCCTGTCCACCAGTTCCTTACCAGCTGGCCATGAATTTCCCAACAATGCCACAGCATCTTCCCATAATTTCCTGTGTTGTTTTTACATTTCCCCCCTCCAGACCTCTCTCCTCCACAGATTACAAGCATTTGCTGCAAAATCCAGTCCTTCCCAGTGGAGAGAAGGTCAGCCCCACGCTTCTCCCAGTTCCTCCCTTGATTTCCTACTGTAGCTGACCCTGCAGCCCCTGTATCCACCCAGGCAGGGACAGCAGCCCCTGATGACTCCTGACTGGAGCAAGGAGTTACCTTTACACCTGGGTGCTGATGCAGGTACACTTGCTCATCACAGGGCACCCAGCTCCTCTCCCTCCCCATGACCAATTCCTGGTTTATGCCCAGTGACAGCAGGGGATGGGGCTGCTCACATTTAGTGCCTCAAAGCAAACAACATCACTTCATTCCTTTCCTTTTGCTCTGTACAGCAGATGCTACAGAGGACTCAATTATAAATTAAAAACATCTTCCATCTCCACTGTACCACACCAAACAACTCCTTAATGAAGAACCGTTATAATTATTGACACAGGGGAACTGCAGAAACACCATCAGCTGTATCCCACATCCAGAACCACAAAGCATCATGTCCTGGCAGCTTCAGGTGGATGCAAGACACCCTTTGCAAATACACAGGACCACCTGTCTTCAGTCAAGTCTCTTTCTGGTTTCTAGTCCTTAGAAATTGGCTCAAACCCCCCAGCACAAGGTCTAAGAGCCCTTCTTCTATTTCTGTGGTCATTAATTATGACCATTGGGTCTCTATCAGGGTTTTACAAGCTGGAAGTGCTGCAGGTACAACACCTAATTAACATTATGCTCTTGGTCCACACGACCTCCCCAGCCAAGCCACAGCTCTGCCAAGACTTGCTAGACAACAGGAAGGCAGAGAAAGAGGAGGGAAAAAAAAAAAGAAAAAAGAAATAAAATTATCTTGGCTTCAAGCCCAAGCCTTTTTCCTTTTAAGATGCATTTCAAGAATCTGCTGGCTGGTGACCTCCTCGAGTTACAAGGGAGACTGCTTGTCAAAAGCTGACCTGAGCTGGATTTAATTGAAAACCACTTGCTGGTGGTGGGAACAAGATCCAAAGGACACCTTGGGGAGGGCTCCGTGGAGAGCAGCAGAGGGAGGAACAGTCCCCAGGTGAGCAGAGAGCACCCTCTGCAGCCACACCAAGGACAGCCAGAGCCTGGGTCTGGAGAGTGGAGAGGGTTTGGGTTGGAGAGCTCTGGGCTGTTTACAGCTACAGGCAGCTCCCAGGAAAGCAGTGCTGACTTGGGGATTTGCAAACTGGATTAGCTGGGAGCGATCAACAGCTAATCCCAGCTCCTCCACTGAGGCTGCCTGTTGCCTTAGGCATACCATTGCCTCTCCGCTTCAAAATCCTCCTGTTTTGCAATATTTATCTCCTGCATAAAGTTTTTTTGGGGAGAGGAATATATTAATAGAGGAAAAACCAAATTAAATATTCTACAGCAGCACTTCCCAGTAGAAAATATTGACCAGTTTCCACATCTAAGTATTATCGATATCCTAAGCCTTTAATTCCACCAGAAACAAAACACGTACACTTGAGAGTTTCAGTCAGTGATTCAGGAACTTTACCCTTCTTGCTAAATACAGCCCCTCAGGAAAATATTGACCATCAAACTGCACTTTCAGCTGTTTAGAACTAACAAGGCTATTCCCACTCCTTTATTCCCCAGCCTAAACACCTGCTACCATAAGGCTTCATCACCAGCTGAAAAGAAGTTTAATTTTTAATGGAGCAACGTGACCTTTCACTCTCCTCAAAATGAAGTGACACATGTTCACACAGAGTAAAACCAAACCACATCACAACATGCTGTGAGTTCAAAAGCCAGTGAAGAGACACAGAGAACTCTCCCTGTACTCTGCACAAGGCTGGCTCACAGGTTCATCTTTGCAGGAATCTGAGCTTTGCTGATCCCTTGTTGCCACTACCTATCAACACCTCATTTTGAAACTCCCAGTTGGCTTGAATATGAAAAATAATTCTCATCTTCCTTCTACCTATTAAAGCACTCACCTCTGCTTCTCACCTGCCTTGTTAGCAACCTCACCTGGCCACATGCTGCTACAGCCTTTGGCTCCCTCACAAGCTGAAGTCTCTGGCTTTCATCCTGCTGTGAATCCAGACCAAAAGCAAAAATAAAGCAGAGTGAAACCTATAGAATATAGATTTGTTCCCCAGAGTCTGGAGGGGGGTGTCTTAAAACTGCCCAAACAGAAGCAGTTTATGCCCTGGGAATCCTTTCCCCAGCCCAGTCATGAATGCCAAACAATACTTCCCCTGCCTGCTGAAAGGAAAACGCTCATAGCAGATAAAAAACATGGGTCTGGTTGTCTATGGCCTTGTGACAGCCCCAGGGGTGCATCCCTGAGCCCAGAGCTCCATCCACAGCAGACCACTGGTTATTAAGGCAGGCTGAGCTGCTCAATGTCCAGGAGCAGCAGAAGTGACAACTCTGCAAGGCAAAGCAATGCCACCCCCAGCAAGGGCACAGGGCCCCAGTACCCAAACAAGGACCTGGACCAACAGCATTACACAACATCCCTCAACACAAAGTTGTTTTATCCCAGAAGTGTGAAATCTCAAACATGAGGCTTCCAGTCTTGCAGCATTTCAAGCCATCCTTCTCTCCCAATCCCTGCGACTGCTGGTTTGTCTGCTGCAGAACATCATAGATACTTTTACCATTTAATGAAAAACAGTGTGTATAATGCCTTTTTCCTTCCCCTATAGTAATTTTTTTTGTTTTTTATTTTTTAATGTGTATATCAAATCACAGCAGCACTGGGATGAAAGCACAAAGTGCTGTCCCACCCTGATCCTGATGAACACCCACAGGGTGCTGAGCCCTGTTCTCTGCTGCTCCCTGCAGAAGGGCAGCACTTTGTGTCTTACCAACATGTCTGAGAATCCACAGAATTAAGCTCTTACAAAGTATAATTATTGTAATTATTCATAAATGTCACCGAGATGTGCCTGTGATTGCTGTTCTATTTCACTCTGCAATGAGGTAAGGGCAGCAGATGAATGTGAACGCTGGAACACTCATTTTTCAGGCTCACTCATGGCCTATTTTCTCCAAGACTTCTAATTACAGCACAAATGGTGATTGAATCCCAGTCCTGAGGGGAGGAAGGGGAGATACTTCCATAGCTGGGTCACCTGCACACAGAGAACACACCAGCTGAATGTGCTGGGTTTGCCCTGTGTCAAGCTGAGGGCAGGGATACAGGACAGTGGGCATTTTTATCCTATATAGACAGGATATTTTATTTCCTATTTCACAGGATATTTTATTTCCTATTTCACAGGAATACGTATCATGGGGAGAAAGGCAACTTTAGAAGCTTGGCCTGCAAATTTTAGATGAGCATTTGTGGAAATTTCAGCAAGGGAAGAGGCTGAGCACTCACTGCTGTCCTCCACCAGGGCAAAACACAATCCAGCAGCTTCTGATTCTTTCCACTGCCCCTGCTTTCAGCACCCAACACTCGGTCCCAGGGCAGAGGAGCTCAGCACCCATCCTGCCACAGAGGAAATATTTCCTTTAGCACCGTCACTCAGCTCTGGAGCTGGGAAACAAATGCTCTGCACCACAGTTACACTTAGTGAGCATAAAACAAATAATGATGTATGGTGGTGAAGCTCTTTTAAACAGGTTATTATCTGTGTAATTGGCTGTTGGCTTTTAGGTGTTTGGGGTTCTTTACACAGATTAATAATCATAAACTCTGCAGGTCAGGCATTACAAGATGAGTGGCTCTGACAATAAGCAGTCACCACTGCATTTAGTAAGGATGCTTAATTGAAGCTAATTTCACTAAGTGACCTAAAATAGCAATTTCCCTTTCATATGACAGAATGACTAATATATTTTTTTCTTCACTTAGGGCATAAACCTTCTATTTTTTCCCCTTGCATGATTAACTTTGAAGTGCAAACTCCTAAATGTCCTTTTATCCACGATTCAAAGGGCTGTGCGCAGCAAAAGTTAACCTGCAAGGTTCTTTTCTATTTGCTCACATAAAGGATTGTACAGTCAGGTATTGAATACAGATTCTTTCTCTCAGAAATCAGAATGCCAAGGCCATCCAAAGATCACACCAGCAGAACCACAGTGGAATTTGACGAATCTGCAAATTACTCAGTCTCAAGGGGAAAACGCAGCAGCAAGAAAAAGGCTGTATGGCCTCCTTGTTACCTTCCCTCAGCACCTTCACCTCTGCAATCATATTCTTTCATGTATTATCCACACAAATGAGAGGCAGCAAAGCTGTTCCCCACTGCTCCCTCCGTGCCCTTCAATCACAGGATGAAGCCTGGACTGAATTCTGACTTTCAGCCTCGCAGTGTCTGCCTGGACAATGGCCCTCCATATCTACATTTAATTTTAGATAAACAGGACCTGAGCACTCCACAGCTCTGATTCACTTTGCGGAGTCTTTCAGACATAAAACACTCGAGTTAAAAATCACTGAAGTCATGGGAAAGGATGCTGGAAAAGAAACCCCCCAGAAAATCCCAAACTAAGATTAGACACATTCTCCTCTCAACAGCAGCAGCAGTTTTCTTATGATAGACCTTCAAAACAGAGAAAGAAAACAGGCTGAAGCAGCCACTCTGATTTCCCTGAGACACCTAATTAGTCTACACCATGACTAGAATTAAGCTGTTCCTAAGGGCTACTTAGCACTAAACCGAACGTTTCCCTTTTCCTAAGCAGTCCCTTACAATGCACTAACAAGAGCCATCAGTTCAGACTCCGTCTCCCTTTTCCAAAGCCTCTGGCATAACTGTTTAAAACAGTGACAAGAGCAATTCCGACAGCTTAACAAGCCTATTAACAAAAACAATGTCTGTAATTCACTTTTATTTGCATGGCTGTGACCATGAAAAGAAACAGTCAGTACACTCGCTTGAAACCAGCGTTTTCATTAGGGATAATCATTGTGTGAGCCTGTTCTCAATTACCACCAGCTGGAACCCAAAGACACCTTTTATTTAGGTAAAAAAGTTTCAGTCATTTAGACTTCTGCACAGTGTCAAAACGTAAACAGGAGAGCTTGGGGGAACACATTCACCAGCTGAAACAACTAACTTAACAGAGAAGGTATTGGACTAAGCAGAAATTGAGCCAATGCCCAAACTCAATTGAGCAAGGCACCCTCTTCATGTGCCCACTGAGACTAATTCTCACTTCCAGATTTGCTCTCCATTGCTCTTTAAGGATGTTTTCCCTGCTCTCCCATTAGTGCTTCTCTGCAGCACTAACACATCAACCTCTCTATCAAGGCACCATTCTGAATTTATCCATGAAAAGTACAGGAGTCTCAGCCTCACTTTTAAACAAGCATGGTTGTATCAGAAGAGCAGGAACCTTCTTAAGCAGCAAACTTCCCAATTTCAGCTCCATCTAAATTTTCCCATCTTTCAATATTTCTGCCTGCATGTTAGACAGGGATCAAGGAAACCATGGCATTATCTGCTGCTGCCAATCAATTTGCATTAGAGGGGCTACAAGACTTCCAAGGAAAACAGTGGTATGGATAAAACCCCTGAAAACACATCCTGCTAGAAAAATTAATGGTTGTAATTGTAAGGTCCTGTCTTCACACAGTTGCACAAATTGAGCATTGTGTCTCCTGGCATGATATTGAACATCATATCTCCTATTTAGACTGACAGCAAACAATCTTTGCCCTAAAGCAGAACCTTTGGGGTTCTCTTTATACCCCCCTAGACCTCAGGGGCCAGCTGTTGGGACACCTCTGTAGCACTAATTACTGTCACATTGGAGTCCAGGGAACCACATTCCCCAGCTGAAGCCCCAGCTGAAGCAAACTTGTGGAATTAAAAGAAAGTCCAGTGGGACTTTGGTTAACTGACATGGTCCTGAATTCATGGGTTTCTACAGTTATTTTTTCCATAAAGTTGTACCAAACACCACTAGGAGGTTCCCTCTCCAGCATAGTTTAAAATGGTCACAAAAATTTAAAGAACTTACCAGGAGAAAACTTCTTGTTTTTAATAAAGGTACCACAGGAGGATTTCTGCTAAAATAGGGACCTTGGTAAAGCTTAGGGTTTTGGTTGTTGGAGGTTTTTTTAATATCCCTTTTGAGTTTAGCAGTATCTGCAGAAAATTATAGACTAGATTCATAAAGAACATTTTATCAATGGTTCTCTCCCTTATCTCAACTTGCCAACATAGATTGTACCTAATGACATTAACACAACAGAAGGAAAAGCACATCACTAATTATGAACAAAGTCTACAGTTGTAGAAATTCTCTTTCCATACATACAAATAACAAAATGAAACCCAACTGCCAAGACAAAAGTATAATTAACATTTATGTGATATTCATTAAAGACTATTTTATAGCAGCTTCTTTGGCATTCAAATGTCAAGAATATCAGTTTTCACCTACTTTTTAGCATTTGTTTGAAAAACTTGGGGATCGATAGAAGATATTAAACTCTACTAACAACCTAAAAGGATGGGGGGAAAAAAGAGGATCTTTTGGTAAACCCAAACAACTTAAATATGTAATTTTGCTTAAAAAGATAAATTCTCTAGTATAAAACAAACACAATACAACAAATGCTTTTCCAAATCCCACTTCATTTAACAGTAAGGTCCCAATTGAGATGAACATGAAATTGTTCAAAGGCCACTAAGGTGAAATGAAGGGAGTGCAGCCTCTTGGTTGATAAATGCTGATAAACAGATCCAGAGATGGAATCATAAATGGATTTCAGCATTACAATTCTTTACATTGCTACACCAAAAACTTCAACCAAACTAACAACTGTGTATTTGATTTTTCACCTCTTGACAAATCAAAGAAAGAGGAATAAGTGAAAACCAATCTTGTGAATGATTGAGACCTGTCTCTTCAGATGAAATGTAAAAAGCAATACTTATAAAATTAATATAAAAAAGATATCAGCTATCCATGATACACTTTTGAGAATTTAATTTCTTGTAAAACTTGTCACAGAATAATAATACTTCCCTTTAATGACCCAATAAATAGTTCTGAGCAGCCTTCTAGCATTATCTGATACTGAGTGAGACCAGAATAGAGAAAAATTTTAAAAAAAAAAGGTAGACCATCAGATTCACAAAGGTACTAAAAATCCACATTCCTAGCTCATTAATATCCTTCTGAGTTGGTTTCAAAATGCTTTTTGAAACTACATAAACTTGGCAATTTTTTCATTTCTAATAAAATAGTTCATATAATTCTTATACAGCAAATGAATATCATAGAAGTTGATAATTAAACGGGAGCAATTTAAAAAGCAGCCTCATGAGAGCCATAACCTACTTACAATTAAATGGCATTGTTTTAAAAGCATTTAAGTTACTCATCACCACAAGACCCAAGAATCATTTTTCCCCAAATATACTGTAAGACAAAACTGCCCCCTGAGAACTTCCAAGTCTTTCTGCTCTCATTCACATATAAGGGAAAACAGGTCCCAGAAAAAAGTCAGTAATTCCCTACCTGGAAAAAAAAAAACACAACAGTTTATCCCTTTTGGTACTTTGGAGAAAATAGAAATGTGTAGCAACAAGAGAATTTTAATCACTGGCAGCATCCTATCATCTATACCTTTAGAGTGCTCAGTATATAAAAATAGTGTACTTCAAATTACAGGATAACAGGAGTGGGGGAGAGAGGCTTTAGCATGCTGCTGGTCACAATAATCAGATATTGATTCAATTCTGAATGCTTTTTCAGCCTGTCTGACAAATTGGAATGGCTTCAGTAACCCCTCGCTCCAATGTGTGTTGTGTCTCATTCTCTTTTACATCATTCATTCAATCTCCCAGGAATACACAAAGGCTTTCTCTCCTGGCTGTCCTCAACGATTGCTTTTGCTTGCTGGATGTTCAGGTGCCCTCCTGTCCTCCCATTAACACCTTACTGATCTCATAGCAAAAATAACCTGCAGTGAATTTAAAAATCCCTTTCTGTCTCCCTGTAAAATGATCCCCACTCTGGCTGTTTTGCTGTGCTTCACAACTCGGTGCTTCACAGGAGTTGTGTCACTGCTCTTTGAGAGCAAAAGTGACAGCAAATGTCACAGGAGATGCCACCCTCCCTCACCCAGTTTAACCTTGGGTACTCCTCCGTGGCTGTGACACATGGGAGCTACTGACACATAATGAGTCGACTTTAACTTGTCTTTAAAGACATTAACATCCTGCCTGTGCATGAAGAAAGGTTGGTGAATGGTACTTTTCTAAAGATAGCTACATGGAGTGTCTAAAACCACCTTCTCAGTGTTCCATCCCTGCTCTCAGGTGCATCTTGTTTGCCACTAGACAGAAACATCACTGCAAGTACTACAGAGTCCTGTGGACAAAGTCAAGGTGAGCTGCATCCACTGCCTGTTGTATCATCTATAGCATTAAAATTTAGTTACTATGCCAGTAACCTGGTTTTCATGTTCGGTGGAGTTAGATTACAGTACAATCTTGCCAAAATACACTGAATAAAACAACTTAGCACAAGAATTTCAGGTGTTTTTAGCCTATGCAGCAGAATAAATACTGGAAGATTATTCTGACAGTTCATATTTTGAGGCCATTTGTACATTTAAAAGTTATCTCAGACAGTGCTCCCTTCACAGATTTTCATCATTTTATGATGACAATTCCACTGAACTCAACTGCTTAGGAGTCTGTAAGGGAAGTCATGGATTATAGTCCTTCATATAGCACTGCCCTGAGGAAGTTTCAGCACCTTTCCCAACACAGCTCAGTTCTGAGATGCTGAGGCTGTTTTCAATTATCAAGAATTCACAGGCCTTGGGATCCCACCCTTAAGGTGGCCAAGGGTAATTTCTTCAAAGTCTTGCAAAATCTTTCATGTCACACTATAATCTCATTCATTTTCTTACAAAAAAATAAACCAAAACAAAAAACCAAAACAAAAGAAAGAAAAACAAAACTCCCCATGGATCTGAAAACTTAGGCACATGAAATAGATTAATAAACAAATTGTTGGGAAACAAGAAGCTGAGTGATACAAAATAAGGCAACATTTCCCACAGAAATACTTCAGCATCTCTAATTGCTGAAAAAGTCAATGTCAAATTGATTTCTCAGTTGTGCAGACAATCTGTGACATAATCTACCTTATAAAAACATCACTCATTCAATACCAGCATTCATGTGTCTGCAGAAGTAGAATATAGGAAAAATAATTTAGAGGGCAAAAACAAAACTGATTCTGAAGAGCATGGTAGAGTGAAATTGGGCAATTACATTCTGAAAGGTACATCTCAACAGAATTGTTCAATACATGGATCTTCACATTTCCTTCCATTTCTAGTACCAGATTTTTAAAAACACTTATACCATGCTTGGTTGAGTAAAGCAAGAAAAAAAAAAGCCTTTCAAATTTGGCATTTTTTTTCCTCCTGTTTCACATTCAGTTGGACTGATGGCGATTTTGCAGCAGCTTCCTCCAATCTCAACCTCTGCAGCCACTTGACCTTTTCCACCTTCTCACATCCCTTCCCAAAAAGCATGCCTGTGTTGGTCCCTGGATCAGAGCAGCCATGGGGTCAGGATCAAATGCTGCTGTAGTCTGAGCCACGGGCAGCAAGAGCTGCTGCTGCTTCCCACTCCACTGTGAAGAAGGTAATTGTTCCAAAGAAGCCCACAATCACCATGATGAGGAGCTGCCACTGCAGAAGGAAGTAGTTGCTGTAGAAATAGGCAACTGCAGCACAGATGGACTGAGAGAAAAAAAACACCAAATGAAAAGATTATCAGTGGAGATTTCCAGGCTGATGTTACCACACACGGATTATCAAACTGACAAGGGTTTAATATGCAGCTCTCAGTAGAATTCTTCTGCAGGAGACAATCTCAAAGCTTCATTATACCTCAACATATGTCTTGATGTGATACACAACAGATTTAGTTTGCACTTGTTGTTCAAACAGTGTTCACTGTAGAAAATGAACACCAAACTCAAAAGTGGAGCATTGCAAGTGCAGCTCTCTGGTATTTCAGACTAGTTTGTCTAGAAACAACATAGCCTTTCAGAGCACAATCCAGAAAGCTGTTTCCAGCCTCACAAACTATTCTACGCCAAAATTCAGGATGAAATCATTTTCAGAAACAGCATCATTTTTCTCAGCTCATTAAAAAATCCAACCCAGCAATTCAGTAACATCCCAACTGTCCAAAACATTCCAAAATACTATTAATTATTACCTGAACAAACTTAAAGATTGCAAAGGCAGGAGCACTGTCTTCTGAATAGAGGAATCCTAAAATACTGAGGAGCTGGGTGTTGAAGCAGCTGTCCCCCAGCCCCAGCAGGAAGCTGCAGAGCATGGCCACCTCTTTGCTGAAGGAGAAAGTCAATCCAGTTTAAAAGCCATACATCCAAACAGCTCACACATCTATAAGCTACTTTTGGCAGATTACTTTGGAACTTGAGAATGGAAAGGTATCAAACTTTTAATTTTGCTGGAAAAGAACTGGGATTGCTTGGCTTGCCATGAAGATTGTTTCATCAGCTTTCTGGAATGCCCAGACTTCTGTTACTGCTACCTGCAGTCAATTGTACACTGAATGAGAATCAGTAAAAACTCATTTTGGTGCTTGGAACCACAAAACCCTCACAGCAGTGATTAAAAGCTGAGATACATGGTGAATTCTTAAAAACTGCAGGAATATTAGAGAAATATCAATTCATTTTGCAGAAAAATACTCTAGTTCAAACTAGTCACCTGCACAGGCACAAAGGCTTAGAATTACAAGTTAACAGGTGGGTCTGCACAAACTGACAATACTATATTTTCACATAAATTATCAAGAATACACCCCAAAAAACAACTGCAATGGTGAGATAATAAAGTTCCCCATATTCTTCCCCAGTTATTATAAAAGACAGGCATAGTGTGGCTTCAGTTAGATCAAGAGGAATTTAACAAACACTGAAAGACTTTGGAAACAGGTGCAATGTTGCAAGGCTGGTGCTCCCTGATGTAGTAAAACTGAGCCCAAGACTGTTTTAAAGTAGACTGAATTCTTAACCCTTATGACAATAGTTGCTGCTCTCACTATTGTGCTACTTGTCAAACATCAGCTGTCAAGTGACACAACTCCTGCCAATCATCCTCAGGCTTTTTATTCTTATGCTATTTAAGTTCCTAAATTGGATGCACACTGGTAGAATATCTTTAATTAAAAAAAACAATTTCCTGAAAGCTTTTTCCATGGAGTTAGTCACTGCACAGAAAAGCAAGGAATTTTCTGTAGGGGAACAAGCTGTTTATACACAACCTGAGTCACACCAGCCAAAGGAAAAGCTTACATACCTTGGAATCATGTAAGCAACTTGATTTGTTCCTTCCATGGGAGCAATAGGGGCATCATTTGGCATGTTGAAAAAAATTAAATAAAAGGCTATGAAGTGGACAAGGATGCCCAGCATCACAATTGGGTTCCTGCCAAAGCGACTATTCTTGCTCAGCAAACCAAAGATTCCTCCACCTGTAGGAGCAGAAAAGACTGGATAATTGAATCAGAACTCAAGATTTAAAGACAACAACAAAAGTGTTTTTCTGTTAAACACCATAGTTCTTGGGTTCACAGAAAAAAAGAAATATTTGCTTCATGAACATTCTCTGTATCCAATTTTATTTAAATATCACACCTTATTTTACATAAGCTCATTTTTTAAACAAAAAATCCTTAGTGCAGCAATTTATTAAAAAAATTAAGTTTCTTTATCAGTCAAGTAATAAAAATGTAAACATAATACTACTTAAAACCAGCAAAATTGTGTCAATTCCCTAATAACACTGCAGTCTAATGTTTCTTGCATTTTAAGTCTTGTGTATTCCTCCACGCTAATGCAAAAAGAATGCAGAATGTTAAGATTCACAGGCAGCAGTATCTCACCTGCTGGTCTACACCCACTATACACAGTGTAATGTATAATTCACAGTGCAATAAGCAGACACATTGCCAATTATATTTCTACTGTTTCATCTTTTTGTACACATAATCATTGCTGGAAGCCTGAAATACACTATTCAGTTAAATACAAAAAAACATGTTTAATAACTACATCACTCTACTCCTTTTTCTGTCGAAAGGCAGCAAATTTAGACTCACCCAAGATTTCTCCAACACCAATAAAAATACCAGAGAGACCAATAAGGCTTTTCTCTTCACTGCCAAATCTATTCACAGCACCAATGCACGTTCCATACACTCCAGAAAAGAATGTTAATTCCAATCCTTTGAAGGAAATCAAACAAATTGATAGATCAACTATTACGAAAGTCATGAAAAAAAATCTTTTTGTCTAAAAGCTCTTTCTCCCCCCTTGGTATCTTTTGAAGAATAATTTTTAATGAAGACTGTGTAATGGAAGCAAACAGGGAAATTTAAACTGTGTAATTACTATATTCTTCAATGCAAATTTATAAAAAACACATCAGAAAACAGTGTCCCTAACTGGTGCCACTCAGGTTCAGTACCCAGTGCTGTTGACACAACCCCTATAAACAGTTTATATTCCTACTTGTCAAAAACTTGATGTTACAGAGTCCAACTAACATAGTTATAAACAACCATCAGTATAAAAATACCAGCTCCTTAGTAAAAGCAGTGTATTTAAAACAATACAAAATGTTCTGCCTAAACAGAGCACAACAGCTCAAAATAAAGCTGTTTCTAATTTATCTCCTTTGCCTTCCTCTACAGCAAAACTATGCACAGCATAACCTGCTCTGCATTTCCAGGCCACCTAACATAGCAGATGAAGTGCATGGCTTCAAAATTCGGGTGGGCTTGGAGCAGTCTTAACCCAACCATCAATTCTGGAATAAAAGCCTTGGTTGGCCTTTTGGGATTCTGTATTTTGCTGCAAAAAAAAATGGCAATATTGAGCCACCAGATGGCAGCAGCTATTTTTTCCCCAGTCTGGACTGATTCATTTTTATGCCACCTGTAAAACCAAATTTCAGAATACTCAGGCAAAATCTGACTCCCTTCCCATCCCATCTTACTCCACATTCCCACTGCACTAAACACTTAGCAGGAATTCGAGTGAGTTAATCTGCATTAACACAACAGTAGAGATGCTCTGAAATAATCTGTAACTCAGATTAGTGGCTGCAGCAACCCAACTCCAGAGCTGCAATTGATATTTCTCTTTCAGGAGCTGACTGGAAATGTCAGCAGATATTTTGCCACTGTTCATAGTTTGTTCTTCTTTTCACCTACAAGAGTTAATTTTTCATAATGGTGACTTGGCTGAAATTCTGAAAATGCATCTATACCTCCAAAAACATAATTTGATCAGGAACAAAACTATATCTGAAGCCAAATAAGGAGCAAGAAATGTCCCAAAAATCGATTCAAATATCTCAGAAACATCTTGAACATTTTATAGTACTTTTGTGAAAGAATTGCTTTAGTTTATGGCAAAAGTAACTTCGTTTTCAATTTACAACTCACACCTTGCTCTAATAATGGCAGATCAATTTTAACTAAAAGTTGCTAAAAAGAAACTCTTGCCACAGCAAATACCGATCACAAAAGGAGTTGAAAATGCCTAAGCTTGTTCCCAGTAGAACCAAGACTAAAATGAAGGCCATAAGGAATCTCCCACATCTTAACAAAGACACGATGTACAAACAGTATTTTAATTCAAGTACAATTGCATTAAACAACCTACAAACTATTGGTAGTGTAATATCAAATCCCAAAAAAGCCAGCTGTGTAAGTTTTCCCTAAAATTCCAACCAATGCCCTGACTCAGCTCCATGACAATACACTGATGGCTTCATACCTGTGTAGGCTGTTGTAACACTGAGGAGCAACATCTCTTTGGTGAAGCTCAGTGTAATAGATTTCTCTGTAAAGAAGTAATTACATATTAATTAATACAGCTTAATATAGCTTCCATAGTAGTATTAAGATGGTCTACACTTTATTTTACTGTTTATCACAGTAATCAGAGTGCTAAATAAACCAACCCTGACCTGCCATCTAGAAGAAATGTGTCATCCAAAAATCATTTTTGTAAAAAATGCAGCTGGGGAAACATTAAAGAGGAGATACAGTTTTCAATTAACAGACAATTTTCTGCTCATTGTATTTTTGTACTCTCAGCTCATGGCACTTGTATCCTGAAAGGATAAATAAATTCTCAGTGAAGATCCCCACATTCCCAAAACAAACTTAACAGTCACAGGCAGAACACAAACTTCAAAGGAAACAGCAAATGCTCTGGTTCTAAATTGTTGTTAACTGTTATCAATTGGTGACAAAATAAAACAACCTGTAACTTCTTTTTATCTTGTTACATTTGTTGATTTTTATTTTTTAATCTTTCACACACACTGGCTTTCCCAAGTGGTGATCTGTTGTTTTTGTGCTCATCTAAGAACAAAGCTGTTGAAAAGCAGCTTGGATCTGAAACTACATCAAAGGAGGAACACTCCAAATGCTTCCTGGACTATGGCAGGAGGTGAGTGAAGTGAAGACTACCTGGCTTTCTTTGCTTTCAGTGAAGCTTTGTTTGTAAGACACAGCCACCTGAGAGGAGCTCTGCTGAGTGCAGGGAGCCAGCTGATATCAGCCCCTCATCAGCACTAATTTGTTCACTCATTAGGTCAGAGGTTCCCAAACTTTTCCACTTCCAAGCTCCATTTTGGATAGGTTCAAATTCACAAAATGCTCACAGAGACATCTGACTTCCTGTCAGGCTCAGAACTCAGTCCTGTGTCCCTGCATGGAAACCACAGCCACCTGGGAGCCCTTTTTCCCAGCAGACCATCCCTGAAGGTCTATAATCCAAGTAGAACAACTGAAATACACTCTTAAAATATTACTTGTTCACAAGTATTTTGTTCCCAGTCATTTGTCCATGTTCACACCATCAGCAGAACCATGGACATCTGAGAAGGATGGTATTTTATGTGGAAATGTACTTACTGAAGGCAGCCACTGCTCTCATCATTTTGTTTCGTGCAGACCTGGGTAAACAAAACACTTAGTCAAAATGGAAAAAGAACAACCATACTGCACTTCTATGCTAGAAGGCACCTTCATTTTTTAAACCTTTTGCACATTTTCTAGCTCAGCACTATATACTGGAATACACCAATATATTCTTAATAGTTTCTGAGATCTAAGCTACTAACCACAAAATTTATTTGCTGTCTGCACTACCAGATTCCTGCTTAAAAGAATCTTTCTTCAGAGCATTTTTAAGCTTCC
The DNA here is from genome assembly GCA_035221455.1 of Xenops minutus. Taxonomy (NCBI): domain Eukaryota; kingdom Metazoa; phylum Chordata; class Aves; order Passeriformes; family Furnariidae; genus Xenops; species Xenops minutus. The sequence goes on along the minus strand of JAWWEE010000041.1, from coordinate 7,542,631 downwards.
AACATTTTTCCATGGGCATACTTACTGATGTTTTTCTAAATTTTTCCTTGTTCTTTAAATAAAGCAAAATATTTAAGTTGATGCCTCAGGCAAAACTCCCCTGAATCTGTCTGTGTACTTGTCATTTCTAATGTATTTATCAGGGCAGCATATATATATATTTAGAGAAGACAGGAAAAACATGTTCTAGTTTGTAAAAGAACCTATAAAAAGGGAGCAATTTCTGCTCATTCCAGCCTTTAAACTGGGCTGATGAGAGGAAGACAGACTATGAAAGGCAAGTAAGTGTTTAATAATAATCAGTTGAGAAGTGAAAGGTATCTTTCCCAAGGCACTTATTAAGGGAAAAACTTAATGTGCAGTACTGCACTCCACCCTTGAGAATATGTCATATAAAGAACAATAATTCTCACTTGTTAAAAACAGACACTTTTCTAATAATCTCTAAATTCTACAGGTTGTTGATAGCATTCATGTTTCCAGCATAGAGGGTAAAGTCAATGCACAATATTCCACTGTGGAGTAAGAGCACAAACAAGTAGATGTGACATGTTATTGCCACAAGCACTTACGAGCTCTCCCCCAGGATTTCATTAGTAGAATCTTCATCCCCTGGAGCTTTTGTGTCCTCTTGTTTCCTAATCAGAAAGAACAGAACTGTGCCCACAAGACTGATAACAGTCAGAGCAATGAAGACAGTTCTGCGATCGCTCTCTGCGGGAAAACAAACAGGAGTCGTAACCAGATGTGCAAAAGCAAATCAAACCAGTCCAGCTACCTTCAGACAACAATGCAGACATGCTACAGTGTTTAACACACACATTTTCTAACTTACCTTCCACGGGGAGAAAAAGGCACCCAGCTCCTGTTTCACTTTTATGATGCTAATAACATATCAGCAAATTAAAGAGCATCCCTTGCATTTTCTGCCATGCAAAGGCTATGACCAAGGAGGAGCCAATTAAAGGAAGTGCATAAATTATTAGCAGAAGAAAGTGCATCTTTGAAGACTTACATAATACAAATGGGAAATAAACAACCTAAACCCTTTCAGATTTCTCAAAAAAAGCTCTTTACCAGCATCAGAAATATCAGCACCATGATATCAAACTGGTAGGCTTGGAAACTACAAAGGCCTCAAAGCCACCAACACCTCAGGAAGTGCCACAGCAGCTGGAGGGAAACAACTGCTGCTCTGCTGCACTAACCAACTTGGTTGGCACAGACACATCTAGTGCAGAAGACACTCCCATTTACAAATATTAAGCAGGGGAAAAAAGCCAAGAAACAGCAAATAATAGTGATTTAACCTAGTATATAGCTCTGAAGATACTGCCTATGCTTGTACCTGTTTCCCCTTTAGCTTAAAGGCAAATGCAAAATTGATTTAGAAATAACTTGTGTATGATTACAGATCAAAAAGAGAAAGTACTTCACACCTTGAAGTGCCTGTAATATTTTTATATAGGTAGTAAAAGAGAGAATTGATTTTTAAAATGCTGTTAAACCTTTTGGTATCAAATTTTTCCATAAAGAGGAATCTCAAGACATTTAAAGATGAAGGAGAAAGTAGCAGCTGAAGTGCCTTAAAGTTAATTGCTCTATTCTGTGGTTAGTGAGCAATGAAGTTTAGAATGCACAGACTTTCAGGCCCCCCAGGTAAAAAGTGTGTCCAGTACTTTCAATAACACTTAAACCTTTGTGTTAAAGGTGAGGGAGTCCAGAGGATGACCTGCAAAATTAACCTGACCGGTAAAATGAACCCTGTGGCCATGAAGAACCTGAAAAGATGGATCTAACAGAAGCAAGAAGTGGACTGTTCATCTCAAAAGGGCAGTTACTTCTGAAGCCTGATAATTATCATTTAAAAGTCAACATTTTATTCCTGATAGATCAGAGCAGAAGCATCCTCACGTGTTAAAGGTTAAAAGAATTGACTAGTAGATATTTTACTTTAGGACTACATTAAGAAAAATTCTCAGTCCTTATAGAACAGGCCAATCAAAGTTATTTGTTTACAAAACATTGTCTTCCTGGAAGTGCTCATTTTTGGTAATTAAAATCTTAGCCTCTATTTTCCTTTGCAATTTTCTCAGTGAATACCCTCCCATACTTTGCCTGGCTTAAACAGCTGGCAGAAACCTTTGCTTTAATAACACTGAGTCTCAATCCCTATCCAGTTTCTTAATAACATTACTAAAGCCCTCTGATTTTGAATTATTGCTCTTTACCAGTCTAACACAATGTCAAATGGAAAAACTATAGTATTAATTACAATCCCATCTGGAAGTTAGTCTTTATAAATTATGCCAAGAAAGTAAGAGTGAGTTCTTTATCCCCACTGCCAGCAATGCTGCCAGTTCAAGGCAGGAGCAGCCCAGCTGCACAGCTCAGCCTCTGCTTCCCTCACTGCTTTGCACCAGCACAATGAAGCAAACTGGAATGATTTTCTCTTATTTCATAGTTTAATCAACCTCCAATATGAATTACACCCTACACAAGGAACTTACTTTGGAATAGGATAGTGTGTATAGTATTAAAGACACAGCCAGAATAACTGTCCCCCAAAATATATGTATTTTGGCCTCAGTGTGCCTGCACAGGGAAGATCCCCGAGTAGCTACTGCAGAAAATCTCATTCTCGACCAGCATTCTGGAGAGTTTAATAGACAATACCCTAAAAGAAGGTACTCAAAGTGCACTGCAGGCAGGAAAACAACATATATAACACAAGGGCTAGGAGTATCACAAAACACTGAATCAAAACCATACTCCAAAAAGAGACTATCTTAAATTGATGGGAAAAAAACCACGGGCTACTGTATGAGCTTCTTGCCACTTTCTAGTTCATCACTTCACCTGTTTATTCCTGCTACCATATTTTAAAGGATGGCCTCCCATAGAAACAAGCAGTACCCACCTGATATGTGAGTTTTTCCTTGCCAGGCAAAGTATATATAAAGGTTTCCAAAAAACAAGCTGCAAGCAAAAAGAACAACAAAGGTGAGCAGCACTTTCTGCAGTAAGATTAAGGTTGAGTTTGTGAAAATTGCTACTCTGATAACACACCAGTGTGTTAATCCTGGAAGTGAAAACTTAAGGAACACAACCAGTATGCCACTGGTCCAGGCTCATGTTCTACAATCCAGGATTGTGTCCCCACAGCAGCATTAGCAATGCCATCTACTGCAGGCTCACCAGCCTAAGCATTGCTGCAGTTTATTCCCTTTGTTATCTCCCAATATCCAGAATTGCTGCCTCAGGGGATGTAAAAGGGATCCCTCTTCAGGAACCACTTATGGACCTGTCTCCCACAAATTTGCCCAATTCCTTTTTCATCTTGTTGACACCATTCAACTCTACACCCTCCTGTGGCAACAAGCTCTGCAAATTTAATCATCCATTGTAAAAAGCAGCACTTCACCTGCTTCAAACCAATCCTCTTTAGTCTCATCAAGGGACCTGAGTCCCAGCACAGCAGCATTTGGTCAGAAATAGTTCTACATTCAGCTCACCTGCTGCCTTCCTGTTTCAGTAACACATCAGTATAATCCTCCTCAGCTGCTTTTTCCCCAAAGCAAAGAGTCCCAACCTTTGCAGTCTCTTTTTGAGCCAGCAGCTCTATCTTCTTGCATGATTTTATTATTTTTCTCTATAGCCTAATTGCATTATACCCTCATGAGGCATAACCAAACTTGCATAAAACACTTAACAGCCACAACATAACATCCACTACCTTGTTCTCACTACCTTTCTTGAAGGCTGAGCCTTTTGTTGACTTTTTCAGCTGATGTAGCACTCAAAGTTTAATATCAGAGAGCTACCAACAAGAAGCACAAGATCTCTTTAACAACTTCAGGACCTTCACTTCGCCTTGGCAGTGATTGCCATGCAGGTCTACAGAGACCAGGCACAACAAAGCCAAAGGGGGAAATCAGCCTGAAATCTAGACCACCAGGATCCATAACCAGGCATAGGAATGGTTACAACTGAGCTGAAGATCCCCACTCCTCCATCCCAGCTCCAGAAGAGCCAAAGGCCCGAAGCTGAGTTTAAATAGGGCTCCTGATCCCACAGGAAGAGGATGGTGGAGGTGCCAGGTGAGGCACTCAGGACAATTAGGGCTCATTAGTGCACCCAGGAACCTGACACAAATTAGCACAGCCCTCCACAATCAACTGTTAGAGATGTCAAATGCTCCTCTAACAGAAACGTATCTTTTAAGCACTGTAAGAGCAGAGACTTGCAATACCCAACTTTCATTCACTGGTCTCAAACACACAATAGCAATAGAAACGTTGCTTCCATCTCCCACTTCACTGACTGCAAGGTACTAGTGGAATATTTTTGGATACAGCCTTCCACTTACAAAAAGATGTAAAAAGTAGAATGTGTACCCAACCAAAATAAAGGATTAACAAATAAAGCCTACCTGAACTGTAGGAGTGCCCAAAATACTCCACTGTTCCTTCCAATGGTGTTTTCATCAGAATTTACAGTCAAGCAATTTCCCTGTGCTGTCCAGAGGACTGGAATATACAGAATATATTGCTCAGGAAATAAAAATATTTTAGAGGTATATTCAAATATCATAAAAAATAATCAGCTTACCAGCAGCTGCAATGCCAATAAAAACAGAAGCAGTGTAGAAAGCCCACGTAGCAGGTTGGATAAAGACTGCAATGTATAGGCTAGAACAGAACAAATCAGTTAATTGAATACAGACTAAAAGTGGACAGTGCTCTTTAACAATCAAATATCTCAGCTGCTTTTAAATCAGCTACTCTCTCCTAAGGGACACTGGAAAACAGGTTAGGTTGTATGCACAAAATCTTACTTACTAAGCAAATAGAGAATTTTTTATATAGCTGAGACCACAACCTGAACTCCACAGTCAGCAAAGTCTGGAAATGCTATGGAAAAAAATGTGCTGTTTCCAGTAGGCTGAAGTGCTCTGCAATTACAGGTCTACAGTATCTCTGTGAGATGCTTTCCTTAGCCAGAACAATTTCATGTGTAGCACAGTAGCCTTAGGTGTGAAAAAATGAAAGAAATATTTCAAAGAAAGCAGACAAAAACTCAAAATTAATACTTACCTATAAAATATGCCACTAACAACCATGGAGAATTGAGGTCCTACTATTGCAACCACTGAAGGTGATATGAGATTTGATGCAGAGAATACTCCATAAATAATGGACATGCTGCATAAATAAACAACACACATGATTGAGAACTTGAAACAAAATACAGGGTAACTGATTTAAGAGTGATCAGTGGATTTCAAAATATCCAGTTAAGTACATACACAATTTAAATAACTGCATAAAATCTTCATGGTCTAACATTTCCTCCCTTTCTTTCCTTTCACCCACTGCACTCCATATGGGACTACAGGAGTGCACAGTTTTTCCTGGATTACTGAGTAGAATCCCAAACTATTGAAGGCAAGCACATCTGGTAATTTACTATATGCATTTGTCAAACTGCCTTTACAACAGTTACTGGGTCTTGTACCCTGTACTTTTAGAGGAGAATGTTCCAGAGCCTCATTTGTCTATGAGTGAGGTTTTCATTTTCTGCCAAATACACCACAGAAATTTTATAGATATATTTTGTGCCTGTTGGATTTTTAGTTTAAATTAAAGCTGTAAACCTTTCAAAGCAGCAATCAGGTTTTTCTACATGACAGAATTAATTTGGCATACAGAAGGTTCCTCATCATGCCTGGCAAGTTTGGCTCTGCCAGTGCAACAAAGAGAAAGGCTTTTTGTGGCTTTGCTTCTGTCTCTGACTGCTCCTTTCACACTGATGTTGCAGTATTTCCTGGAAGTTGATCCACACCACCTGTTCTACACAAACACACAGAGATGTACAAGGGCAAACAACCAAAGCCTGAGTTAGCAGTTTTATTTATCTTTCAACTTCCACCTTCTTCATCTCCTAAAGATAGAGTGCTGAGAATGTGATGATGGTGTTTTTTCTCCCTACAAAGAAAACATGCAAACCAGACATGTAGTTCAACTAGAAATAATTCAGAGCAGGACTGTGAGAAGCCTGTTTCATTTAAATGCTTTAAGTATGTCAATAAATTGTGAAGTCAGCAGAACACTCCAATCTCTTGGGAGTGTATCTCCACTGGATGAAACTGTAACCAGCTTCACCCTTCAAGGAGCAAAGTCATAACTTACAATCTGTGTAAATTACCTTGTGTAGCCACTGCCATGAAAGTCCGTGCTGTTTAAATTTGTGATAACAGTTTGCTGTGAGGAGAAAACCATACAGTGTAGTATGTTAGAATCTATCTCATAGTTTGAGAATCGGTTTGAAGTCAGTATCAAATGTTAGAATTAATCATTAAATGACTCCACAAAGTACTTAAAAGAGTTTCAAATGTTAATTACAACTCATGCCACCTCCACAACAAAGAAGCAGGAGATACTTGGCAGGGAAACATCTATGTTTGAAGCAGTAATTAGCACTTTACGATTAAATCATTATTTCACCAGAGACCTTAAAATACTTCACAAAACCTTTGTTTCACTAAAGACCTCTCTTAGGTAGATATGTATAACTCTCTTAATTTAAAAAGTGGGAGAGAAAAAGGAGAAATTTCAAAATACTCTTAACTGGACCTAACTACGAATTCCTAGTAAGAGTTTCCATTCTTTTTGGCTTCACGTTAGTTCCTGTTCCTTTTTTTTCCCCTTGAATCAGCTTTAGTGATCATGAGACCATGTAATTAGGTGGACTGGCAGGCAGATCTGATTGAAAGTAACTTGTAAGGACTTTTATGACAACAAATTTCATGATCGCATGATCATGAAGTCCAATTCAGTGAGGTGCTGAACTCATCACAGAACTGCCAAGATCACTGGGCTGTACTTATGTGCTCACATACAGTATCACACTGCACTATGACTTACCAAAAGTAGCCCAAGTAGTTATTTATATTGTGGCGAGGGACACTTACGTGTCTGAACCCAGAAAGGATTCTTCTTGCATGCAATGGGCTGTAAGACCTGTGGGCTCAAGAGGGGTGTTGAAATCTCACTGCCCTTCAGGCACAGAAGTAATACTGAAAGCAATGTCAACACTCAGGAAGTTAAAGGGCTAAGTCTGTTAGTAGCTGGAGTCTAAAAATTTAAGTAGTAACAGTAAATTTGGATTATGTTGCGCTCAATTTTGCTTCCGCAGATAAAGATACACACAATACTAAAGCAGTAAATAACTTCTTCAGCTGGAAGGTGACTTGGCAGTTTAGCAATTGTGCAAGTCTGACTATTTGTCAGGTGTTATCCCCATGCTCCCCTCAAAGTCAAGTTTGTCAGAACAAAAAAATGTGTTAGATTAGGAAAAAACAGTTGATAATAGCCTAGTTAATCATAAGTCAGGCAAATATTTTGAAAGGAACCTATATAGAATATGGAAGGTTCACTGTAATTCGATTGTTCAATACTGCAAGTGTCAAAGTAGACACTATTTTAAAGTTCAAACATTTGATAACATTAATTTTCTACTTTCTAAGCAATCTGGCACAGTTATGTATGTAGCTATGCTATCTTAAAGAAATATGCTGCTTAATTATTTTGCTAACCAAGTTAATCTAGTTAACACTAAACCAAAAGAAGACAAAATGTTAAAGTATTTTGCACATGAGAAAATCCCAAATAAAGCAACATTAGAGTACTCAAAAAACAGGACGGGATAAGTAACTTTGATAGAAACGTGGCACATTTAGAAATTCACACCTACCGCAATATTTCCACATGTCTGGAAAGCAGTGAATATGAACATAAAGGAGACTCCCAAAATAATGATGTTGAAAAGTCTTTTTCCTTCAGAAGACATTTTGTGTTTTCTCACTAAGTCCTCAGCTTCAGTCTGGAAAAACTCTTTTTTCTTTTAAAAGTTTCCTCTTAACCTCTGTTAAAAAAAAGGGGGAGGGGGAAGCACAAGGAGAACAAAAAGCTTTGAAAATAATGATTACTTAGGGCTACTTATTAGCTGCTAGAAAATAACCATCAATGAATTGAGAAATCTGGTAACTTAAATAATGTACAGCAAAAGTGGTAACTTGAAAAACACAAATACAGGTCTAGTACAAAGGGTAAAGACCAAGATTCCCTGTACCTGATCCCATGAAGTTAACAGAGCTGCCTGCAGCGTGTTATTCCATGGCATCACCTTCCCACACACGGAGCAGTCTTCCCAAAATCGAGCAGGTTCACCAGCTCAGCTTCTTGCCATTGCCAAAATCAGAATCCGGTCCAGGGCCCTTCGATCACCTGACGAAGGAAAGATGAGCCATTGCACACACGAGTCATTTCCATGCAGTGGACAGGAAATAAAGCACATTTCACTCTCTCATCAGCTGACCCAGCCCTGAGAGCCCTTGTGCACTATGGGAAATGCAGTTTTAGCAAACCACTTCTTTTTTTTTCCTACTTAAAACAGTGAAAATCTCCCAATCCTTAAAATAAAAATATGTGTTATTTTTTAAGGATTATATCTATCCACTAAATAACATCTGGCAAGGTTAAAGAAAGAAACAAAGGCTTAGAAAGTCTTCTAAGAAAACTGTAATTAGCTGAACTCAAACACACAAAGCAATTCCAAAGGGAAAATGAATCCCAACACACACGCTCTGGGCCATTGCTTCTGCCTTCCCTTCTCTCAGTGACTCAGGAGAGGACAGAGTCTTCAAAATCCCTGCTTTGTCTCAAGGAAAAAGCTTTTAGGTTTAGCAATTACATGGAAATATAGAAATATGGAATCCCAGACTGGTTTGGGTTGGAAGGATCCTTAAAGCTCATCTTGTTCCACCCCACTCCCATGGGCAAGGATGCCTTCCATTAGACCAGGTTGCTCCAAGCCCCAACCAACCTGGCCTTGGACATTCCCAGGGGTGGAAGTGATACCCTTAATCTTTCACTTCACACTATTTCTAAACAATAAAGTTAAGATCAATTGATCTCTAAGCCATGAAGATCTCTGTTAGAACATCAGTGAAATTGAGAGAGGGTCAGGCATAACTGAATGGCTGCTTTTTCCTCTTACACCTCCTGTCCATTCTGCTGGGCTTGGAGATTGGAGCACTCCGGGACTGGAGCATTCCAGGATTGGAGCATGCAGCTAAATCAGCCACATTTTCATGCTGGTCAAAAAAAGACAGGAAAGGAAATGCAGAACTGGTTGAAATAAATGACAAATCACCCTCTCACATTTGATTGCTGCTTTCTACAGGTAAAAGGTTTCAACCAAAGGGGGTCTCAAAGGGGAAAAGGGATCTCAGCCCAGGAGTTAGCAGGGCTCACTGAGAGAGCTTTAAGCTAACACTTGAAAGGGGGCAAGATTTTGCCTTCTATGATGAAAATAACTACCTGGATGGATGAGGGGACAGCAGTGGATATTGTTAACCTTGACTTCAGCAAGGCTTTTCATTCCATCTCTCACAGCATCTTCATAGGCAAAGTCAGGATATCTGGACTGGACAAGTGGACAGTGAGATGGACCAAGAACTGTCTGAATGGCAGATCCCAGAGGGACACAATCAGCAGCACAGGGTCAGGCTGGAGGCCTGTCACCAGTGGTGTCCCCCTGGGTTCCATACTGGACCCAGTATTGTTTAATTCATCCCTCAATAACTTGGGTGAGGGCTCAATGCCACCTCAGCAAGTTCAGACACAGAGCTGGGAGGAGTGACTGATGCCCCAAAGGGCTGTGCAGCCCTTCAGAGGGATCCTGACAGGTGGGAGAGGTGGACAGAGGAGAACTGCGTGAAGTTCAGCAAAGGCAACTGCAGGGTCCTTTACCTGGTAAGGAAGAACCTCAGACTCCAGCAAGGGCCGGGAGAAAAGCTGCATATATTTAATACATATTTTACATGCTTTTTAAATTCCCAAAGCAATTTTTTAAAGTGTGTTTTTCAAAACAGCATTTATTTTTCACATATGGAAGAAAGTCGCCTCATTATTCAGAGGCAGCTTTACAAAGATCCAATTAGAGTATCAAGGGGAGAGTTTAAATGCAAGCTCTCTTCTACCTTTTTAATATTAGAGAATTTTAAGATCCTCTAGAAGAGTGTCCTGCTCACATCTTCTTCCCCTTGTGCCAGCTCAAGCTTTCATCCTGCTCCACAGCAAAACAAGCTGGTGTGCTGGAACAATTCCTTTGGCAACAGCAGCAACGTGTACTAAAGTGACTGAAACAGGGGAAAAGGGACTCAGGAAACTCCCGCTGTCATTTTAGGGAAATCACTGTAAAGATAAACGTCAAATTGCTCATTTGAAAAAGGTTTCCAGCAGATGAATTACAAAATTTTCAATAAAAATTTTCTGGGGGAAACAAAGAAGGAAACAAGCATGAAGCAATAAAAAAAATGTGAAACCAGAGCTAGTTTATTTGTTTTCTTAAGTCATTTTAGCAGCAAACAAGCAGTTGCTTCTGGGTTTGTAACGATGTCTGGGTTTCTATTGATGTTTGTATTGATGTATTGATGTCTGTGTTTGTATTGATGTATTGACGTTATTTTTATACTTCTCTGCAAAAAAAGATTAAACACAAATACAGAAATTACTAATACTGAAATTGCTTTCTCATATTACTAGTGTGCTTAAACAAATCAGTAGAAAACTGCCTTGTTTCTATTCCTTTTTTAAACACAGTATTACGAAACAGATGGCTACAAACTTTGAACATTGTTGTGCGATGAGAAGTAAGTTATTACAGTTCACACACGGACTTTGGGAGTTTCATTCAGTGCCTGAAGTGACACAGCAACAACTTTTGAGGCGAGGGAGCAGCTTGACACAATTCCCTGACCAAAGCCCTGGGAACCCGCTCGCCATCCTTACACAAGGGGCGTGCAAATCTTTTCCCTTGTTCCGATTCCGCCACAGCACGAGTGTGCAGGGCGGGCTGGGGGAAGGAGTATTCTTATCGTTTCCTTGCTCGGCTCCCACAGACACCGAAGAGCTGTGACGTGCAGAATAACCCCACAACCAGGTAGCTGTAGAGAAGATATGTTTATTCAGCGCTGGGCGCATGGGGGATTGGTCCACCAAAAACATGCACACCTGTCTGTGCTCACAGGTCTGTTTAAATACAGTTAAAAACATGCATATTCATTATTTCTTTATACAT
>JAWWEE010000041.1:7474278-7523193 GCA_035221455.1 Xenops minutus | reverse complement strand
GGACCGAGTGGGGGGGGGGAAGGGTTGAGGGGAACGGGAGTCGGAGGGGAAGGGCGTGTAACTGGGGGACTGAAGGGATTGGGGATGGCTGAAGGGGGAACTGGGCAAGGTGTGGTGGGAAGGGGTCCTTTCCTGGGGCCGGGGTTGCCTCAGGGCTGGCGGGGCTCCCCTCCCACAGAGGCTCCTGCAGGAGGAGGACAAGCAGCACCCACGTTTTTTGCTCCCTCCACGTGGCGAGGGGTGCGGGGAGGTCCGGCCCGCCGGGCTGGGGTGGATGGGACGGGCACGTAATTGCCAGGAGCCCTTCCCGGTGTCCCCAGGGGGTGGAATGCGGCAGGGGATGTGTCAGCTGAAAGGGCAGGAGCGGTGCCAAAGGGTTCAGGCTGCCCGTGTCACTGAGGGGTGCGGGGAGCGGGCCAGGAGAAATAGGGCTGCAGCCTCCGGGAGCTTAAAATAACACGTCGGCAGCTCGGTCCCCTCGCGGTGTGCCGAGCGAGGATGTGCGTGTGAGGCTCCCCCGCAGGAAAGCGCGGTCCTAGGACGGCAGCCTGCACTAATACCTGCTCTGCTCTCCTTCCTTGGCTTCGCAGGATAACGTGGAGAGGGCAGACGCGCTCCAGCTGACGGTGGAGGAGTTTGTTGAGCGTTATGAAAAGCCTTACAAGCCCGTGGTGTTGCTGAATGCCCAGGTGGGCTGGTCTGCCCAGGAGAAGTGGACGCTGGAGCGGCTGAAGCGCAAGTACAGGAACCAGAAGTTCAAATGCGGGGAGGACAATGACGGCTACTCTGTGAAGATGAAGATGAAGTATTACATCGAGTACATGGAAACCACACGGGATGACAGCCCTCTGTACATCTTTGACAGCAGTTATGGGGAGCACCCCAAGCGCAGGAAACTCCTGGAGGACTACAAAGTACCCAAATTCTTCACTGATGATCTCTTCCAGTATGCAGGGGAGAAAAGGCGGCCACCTTACAGGTACAGTGCAGTGACAGCAAGACAAAGTGGGTGTTTTCCACCTCATTGGCTATTCCTAAATTACTGTGGTTGTCTCAGATCAAAAACACAAAGGACAGCTTTATGTTGTCTCTTGAAATGGGGGTCCATCTGTAATCCAGAGGAAGAGAAGGGTAGATTTCTGTGTAACAAATTCTCCTTCTGCCTCCACTGCTGCTGCAAGTTTCCTGTTTTCTTGTTAAATCAGTTTACATCACTTCTTAGATTTTCTTAAAATTACATAGTTACTGAAAGATACGAAGATTAATTTCTTGCTTTGTGTGTCTTCTGGCTTTCAGATTTTAAGTACCTCAGGACTGGCTCCTGGGTTTTGCCTCAGTGGCTTATGTTACAGGGTGAATTTTGTTTAATTACGAGTCAGTCCTTTTAAGGTAAAGATCTTAAACTAGATTAGGATCTAATGTAGAGACTAGTTCTTAGCTCTCCTTCAGATAATTCTGAGAGAGAACAATATTTTACATCTACATAGTCTTTTCCACTCTATTGTTCCTTCAGATTGGAAAAGGATTGAAATGACACTTCATTCATGAATTCAAATCAACAACCCTGTATTTGAGCTGTTAGATACAAAAGCCATTTCTATGTTAATACAACACTTCATAGCAATATGAGCCTGAGCTGAACCCTCCCAAGTAATTAAAGTCTTTACAGCAACATTATAATTGTCAAACAATGCCTTTTGCCCTTTGAGTGACATGAGGATATGATGTGGTTTGTTTAAATAAAATGGAACAAGTAATGAGTAATGGTACTTTCCTCTGTAGTCCAGTTGTGCTTTTGCAGGAGTGAAGCAGGAACTTAATTCTATTTAAGATCACTGAAGTGGGAGTTTTTACAGTGTTGTAGAAACTGCTTTTTATAATTCTCTTCCAAGAACATACAATGCTGTGATTGAACACAAAAGCACACCAGGTGTAGTCTCTAGTAGAAACTGAATACACTTAGAGAACTGGGAATCATAAAATAATCTGCTTGTGACTCATTTATATTGGTGTCTCTCTCCTCACACCCTGCCCACCTACAGGCACATGCTGAGCATTTTGTGATCTTGGTATCCACCATTCTTGTACTTTGTTCAGGAAAATGTGAGTTTGTTTCAGGCTGTTAATGTTTTTTTAAGAGCTGAGTGGTGCATGAGAGCGCCCTGATGCCTCCTGGAATTAGAGGGTTCATCTAGGTACAGAAATGGATAGAAAGTATCCAGCACTTTTAAAGAATAATTGAAAATGAGATAGGAAATGGTGCAGCCAAATGATACTTGAAAAGCAGCTTGATTTACACCTGCACTGGAAAAGGGAGATGGAGAACTTGCTGAATTCCAGTATTTTCTGAACCTTTGCACTCCTCTTGCTGGGCATCACCTGCCTGCCAGCCACACCATGGAGGGATCTTGTTGGGGCCTTAATTTCTGTACTCTCTGCTGCCAATAAAGCAACTAGTGTAATTTTTTCCTCTCAATGCCTGGTATTAAGTCACCTCACGCTGCTTTTTCTGGAGTAGGTCTTACTGCTCTGTTATGGGGGAAATGAGCAGTTGAAGGTGCTGCTGCAGTTAAACACATAGAGCACCTAAAGCTTTCTATTGGGAGAAATAAACTTTAAAGTTGGGGAATTGGGATGCACACCTCAAATCCTGAACAGTCACTGGAGAACAAACTCCATCTAGTTAAATGTTGGAATGAAAAGCCTGTTGTGAGCAGAAGGCTTAGAGAGAGGCCGGGGTTGCATAACTTGCTCTGTTCCTTGTATTGCCTTTTGTTTGTTCCTTATTGTTCTGCAGATCTGGATCTGTTTGAGCAGTGAATTTTAGAAAACTGCAGGAGAGTCCCCCTGCCTAATAATCCTAACACAGGCTGTTTGTGACTTCATTGCATTCATAAACCTTGAAATCACCGTGTATTTTACTGAAGAACTGTTTAAAACAAAAATACAGCTATGAAATATAGAAAGTGATCTTCACTTTCTTGTCCCACAGTTACTCATGTTGGTTTTTAGATTGAACTTCTGTTATGTCTTTTGCTGTTGTGTGAATTTAACAAAATAAGAACCTAAGCGAAAGAACTGTAACTACTTTGAGCTCTTAACTGAATGTGCAATGAGATTCTCTGTCTAACATGAAAAAAGAGAGCTACTCGTCTGCTCTGTGACTAAAGCCCTTTTTCCCCCCCATGCAGATGGTTTGTGATGGGCCCCCCTCGATCTGGAACAGGAATTCACATCGATCCCTTGGGAACTAGTGCATGGAATGCCTTAGTGCAAGGACACAAGCGTTGGTGCCTGTTCCCAACCAGCACTCCCAGAGAGCTGATCAAAGTGACTCGAGAAGAGGGAGGGAACCAGCAGGATGAGGCTATCACTTGGTTCAATGTCATCTACCCTCGGACCCAGCTTCCCACCTGGCCCCCTGAATTCAAACCCCTGGAAGTCTTACAGAAACCAGGCGAGACAGTCTTTGTGCCAGGTATGCACAAATCTCTCCAGCAAGGAAATCTGGGAGAGAAAAGCATATTTTTAATATCTGTATGTTAGAGAGGTGAAGAGAACACTTCAACTTTCTTACATGCCCCATCTCTTATAAAAGACGCTCTCCTGAGCTCTTTGGAAAGGGATATATAGTGCAATGTTTGTTTTGAGACTATCCAGTTGTTTTCTGAATATCCCAAGACATGTATGGCCTGTGGTGTGGGATTGCATGTAGTACAGATGACAAAACAAATGGGACTTGAGTTTCAGCTTCACAGGAACATGATCCTGGACTAAATTGCAGTAATAGGAAACTGTCTGGGCATAAAATAATGGAATAAAACAGGAAGTGTTTGAGTACTAATAACTCTTAGACAAAAATGTTTGAGTTTATACATACTGTAGCAAGTTCGTGACTGAATTTTGTGGCCTGGATAGTTTGACTGCATATGAATTTTTTTTAGCTGTGGGAACTGAACTACTTAAAGGCACTGACACCTTCCACCCACCTCTCCGTGGTTATGTTTCATCTTGCATTTGAAATGAAAAGCTAAAGAAAGCTCTGCTGAAGATGCCTTTCTCTTTGAGTGGCTGCACGTTGTAACTGAGGGGTGAGGTGGTGGTGGATGAACATGTGAGTTCAGTGCCAAATTCGAACCTCTGAATCTTGGATTATTTTAGTGCAGCACAGCCCTAAACTTCTGTCCACATTGCTCTTCTCTAACACACAGCTGACTTCATGTGTGAGGACTGCTTTGTGATTGTCTTGGCACTTATTAGTGACTCCTCAGTGTACCTTCTGTTAAGAGTTTGTAGCTGTCGGGTTCCATTAAACTGTTCCCTTAGTCTTTTTATGAGGTTGTAAGTGGGTTGTAAGAACTTCACTGTCTATTTTTATCCTGTGTGGGGGAATGATTTTACATCTATTTTTAAATGAAAGGTTAGTCTGTAGTTATAAGAACCTTACAAAATCAGCATGGAAAGTGCTCTCCAGCTGGACAGAAAGGCCTCTGTGCTGTCTGGGTTACAATGGCTCTTGCTGTTAAATAAACCATCAGTAGTCAGTGTGTTGTTGTCAAGTCAGATCTTTTTGTGAGCTGGGTAATTTGGTCAGAGCGTGGAGCAGCCTTCTGTAACAAGAACCTGTCAACCACTGAAGTGAAAGTTGAAATTACCCTCAGGAAAGATGATGTGTTGGCAAACTTGCCTGGGTTTGGGAGATGATGTCCAGTTTCCACTTGTGCTGTGGGAAGAGTGTTCTTGGCTGGTTTTGAGCTTGTTCTCTGTCAATGGTCATTGGTGTTGTGTTTTAGGTGGCTGGTGGCACGTTGTTCTCAATCTGGACACGACTATTGCCATCACACAAAACTTTGCCAGCTGTACCAACTTCCCTGTGGTGTGGCACAAGACAGTAAGAGGGAGACCCAAACTGTCACGGAAATGGTACAGGTAAGAGATTTAGTAACCTTCTTTTCATGTTCTCTATATAAAGCAAACCCTAAAAATGTTAATTTACACAGAGCTGTTACAATTTAAAGGCTAACCCTGAAATTTCTACTGTATTTAGGATCCTAAAGCAGGAACATCCTGACTTGGCAGCCTTGGCTGATTCGGTTGACCTGCAGGAATCTACTGGTATTGCTTCTGACAGTTCTAGTGATTCTTCCAGTTCCTCAAGTTCCAGCTCCTCAGACTCTGATTCAGAGGTAATGCCTTTTACTGCAGTAAGTGATCCATATTCTGCAATTACATTGTTTTTTCCATACCTGATCATGTGTCCTAATCCTCATGCTCATGTCTTATGGAAGAAATTAATGGAAAGCAGCTAAACAAATCTACATGGTGGAGGAGCCTGTGGTCTTAGCAAGTTCTGTTTGCTGAAACCTCTCTGCATTATCAAATGAATTTGGTTTGTTTGATCTATGTCCATATTATATGTGAATCTGTCACTCATTTAGCTAAGCCATGCTTGTGTAAAATGGCTGCAAAATGAATGTTCTAAAAATGGGGATGGGGAACAAAATCCAAAACTGATCAGTAATGCCAGGGGACTCTTCTAGGCACCTGAATCCTTTAGAAGCCACTGAACCTGCTCTTGGAAAATAAGGTCCTTCAGGAGCTGAAAGGAACACATTCATTGTCTTGCCCCACGTCAGCTTTAGTCAGTGATGAAATCTAAGAACATTCCTGTTCCTGATTTTTAAGCCCTTAATTTGAAATTTCTTCCATGTGTCTAACCTAAAGTAACACATTGTTTAGACATGGATTATTCAGGGCTGCTGAGGAAGCTCTCACGGTGAATTCCATGGCACAAACAGTTCACGAGGTTCCTCTTAGTTCTGATTTCATCTTTTCACCCTTCAGTGTGACTCTGGCTCCGAGACAGAGGGGATGATGCACCGGAGGAAAAAGCGGAGGACGTGCAGCATGATGGGGAACGGGGACACGACATCCCAGGACGACTGTGTGAGCAAAGAGCGCAGCTCCTCCAGGTGACCCCATGGCATCTGTTGTTCTTAAACAAGCACAAGACAATATGAGGCAGAGCTGGCAGACTTCACATAGGTGATTCCTCAGGACACAGGGGTGGAGAGCAAGGGATTCCTTACAGGACAAAAGCAGTTGGCCAGTGGTGATATCCTCCCTTCATGAGTTATTTTAATTGCTCCAAATGGAAAGCTAAGATTCTTGATATTTTTAAAAAATAGGGATTTTATTTAATAAACAGTTTATTACTTTTCCTAGTTGTCTCTTTTAATAGAGGAAAGGATTTGATTTTCTTTCTGCTTAATGGTCTGAGAGGTGAAATGTTTTAACTGTGCTCTTCAGAGAGCACAAATGAGCAGTGAACAGTTAAAGATGAGGAATGGTCAGACAACTCAGTTTCGATGCCTTGTTCAAACAGAAAAGCTTCAGGTAGTTGTACAGTTTGTCTTATTGTTGCCTGGATTATTTGAGCCACAGTTTAGTCTGTTAAAGGCAAAACTCACCCCAAATTTCAAATGTTGGTGTTTATGTTTCAAATAAACAAACAAAGAAAGAAAGAAATAATGAGCAAGTTTCAGTCAGTCTGGAAGGAGGGAGCAATAATATTGCAGAACCGAGAATAGATATGCTTAGGGTAAAGCTGCTGAGGAAGGCAGTTCTCTGCACTTGCCAGGTTAAAAACAGTGGGGCTCTGGGAATCTGGGGGTACACTGCAGGGAGGAACTAAAGACATTTCTCTGTTGAATGAAGCATTTTTCTTGTATAGCAGAGGCTTGCCAAAATTCTTAAGCAAATTCCTTGCAGCTTGGTTGCTGGATTGGCTGCCTGCCTGCATTAGGGTGCTGGCTACTTCCTGAGCTGTTGGATGCTGCAGGTTTGGCATGGATGCAAGTGCTGTGGGGACTTACTGTGTGGCCCACCAAATAAGGTGTGCAGCAGTAACTTACCTGAGGAATTCCGCATTTCCAGCATTATGCCTGAATTCCTGGTGTAGGATATTGCCTGAAGACCTCTGTGCTCCTGTACTGCTCTCATTCTCAGGAGTTGCCCATAACTGAATACAATTGAATTTACAAGTACAGAGCATCATTAAACGTTGGGGAGAACTGTACTGACTGCCTGTTTTGCCCTGGAGGCTTTCACAATTTGTTTGTTACAACATTGTCAAATCCCATTTCAGCAGGCAGTGTGACTTTAGGCAGGGAATGAGCAGCAGGAGAGAACAAACCTTAACGCACACTCTGGTTTGGGAAAAAACCCTGTAAAAAGGTAGATCACAGATGCAGATCTGTTCTTCTGAAAATCCCATGCATTTTTAAATTGTTTGCAGTTCACATTTTGAAATGAATACCTTAAATATTAAAAATTACCACCTTGTCTAGAACATTTTCTTTCTGGGTTTCACTGTTCTTCCTCCTGTATGTTGATTGTTTCACTCTGTGAGGGTGGGTGGGCGTTCTGTTCCAGCTGTGTGATGGATTAGTTGATAGAAACGCTTCCAAACATGAAATCCTACCCTGCTTGTACAATTCAGGAGGAAGACATAAGCCTGAAATTAATCTGCATGCTGCAATCATGTGCCCTGCTGTGAGGGGAATGCTCAAAGGCAGTTGTACCTTTTTTTGACAGGATTAGGGAATCTTGTGGAGGCCGCAGCTACCCCTGAGAGGTGACACCACCCGATGGAAGCTCCGTTAGCAGCCAGCCAGCTCTGTTCTACCCCTTCTCCTTCTGTTTCCCACAATCCTTACGTTTTTGTCACTCTTCCTCGATCCAGACATCTGTCTTCGTTATGTGCTGTCCAAGGTTGGCTCCTGAATAGCTTGTAGGGGAATGCCCCAACTCCGTCCTCGTGCAATGCTTTGTCCCCTCTGCGCCCTGGGTGAGTGCACTATAACCCAGCTGTGGGTAAGGACATGCCAAGTATTTAATGGGTCACATAACTGGCAAGGAAGACAATGGTCAGTTTTTAAAGAACTCTTTTTAAAACCAGCAGGTAGATAAAAACCTGCCTTGCTTTGACACTGTCATATGTTTACATGTTGTCCTGTACACTTGAGGAAAGGAACACCAGCCCTGTTGGCCTGTGGGAATGTCTGGCAGATCTTGCACCAGAATTTCAGGAAGAAGAAGGAAGAAATTAGGTTCTGCCAGAACTGAGCTGTGGAAAATGGATCTTTGGATCTTACCCTACTGCACGAGAATGTTGCTGTCGGGGCTGGTGCTTCTGACTGCGGGTCTCAGAATCATAGATTATGCTGAGTTGGAAAGGACCCATCAGGATCATTGAGTCCAACTCCTGGCCCTGCACAGACACCCCCAAGAGTCACACCGTGTGCCTGAAGGCATTGTCCAAATGCTTCTTGAACACAGACAGGCTTGGTTCTGTGACCACTTCTCTGGGGGGCCTTTTCCAGTGCTCGACCACCCTCTGGGTGAAAAACCTGTTTCTGATACCCAACCTAAACCTCCTCTGACTCAGCTCCAGCTGTTTCCTCGAGTCCCATTACTGGTCATGAGAGTGAAGAGATTGGTACCTGCCCCTCTGCTGCCCCTCAGGAGGATGTTCAAGACCCCACTGAGGTCTCCCCTCAGTCTCCCCCAGGCTGAACAAAACAAGTGACCTCAGCTACTCCTCATAAGGCTTTCCCTACAGACCTTTTCCCATCCTTATGGCCCTCCTTTGGATGCTCTCTTAACAGCTTAATGTCTTTTTTATGTTGTGGTGCCCAAAACTGCCCCACTATTGCAGGTGAGGCCACCCCAGTGCAGAGCAGAGTGGGACAATCCCCTCCCTCACCCAGCTGGTGATGGTGAGCCCAATGCCGCCCAGGACAGGGGGAATGTCCCTCCTGGCTCCAGAGCACTGCTGGCTCATGTCCAACTTGCTGTTCACCAGGACCCCCAGGGCCCTTTCCTGATACTTTCCAGCCTCTCATTCCCCAGTCTCTACACACAGCCAGGGTTGCCCCATCCCAGTTGCAGGATCTGGCACTTTGCCCTGTTAAACTTCATATGGTTGGAGATTGCCCAGCCCTCTGATTTGTCAAGATCTGGTGTCATCAGCAAACTTGCTTAGTATTCTTTTGAGTCCTGTGTCCAGGTTGTTAATGAAGATTCTGAAGAACACTGGGCTGAGGATGGAGCCCTGTGGAACCCCACCAGTGACTGATGCCAGCCTGATGTCACTCCAGTCACCCCTTTGTGCCTGACCCGTGAGCCAGTTGTTCACCCATCACGTGACATGGTTATCCAGCTGAGGCTGGACAGTTTGTCCAGAAGGATCCTGGGCTTTAAATATCAAGCAGTTTTGGGGCTGTGGGCAGTTCACATCCCTAAATGGTTTTCTTTGAGGTTATGGGTTCAGATGTTTCTGAAACTTGCAGTGCCAATTTTAAAGGACTGGGAGGGAGTGTGTATTGTTGTTTTATGCAATGTGTTGCTTAAGTCTGTGTAAGTGCATTTGTATTACACCAGGTAAAGCTCTGATCCCCAAGGGATTTGTTGGAGCTGCTGGTTTGGTTTTTTAGGAGGGGTTTGTGCTGGTGGTGTCAGTGAAGAGGTGTGTCTGTCTGGCTCAAGGAGTGCTGCAAGGACATCTGAACAGCACGAGCAGAAGCTGCCTGAGTTGAGCTGCTTCCAGCACTGCTCTCCTGAGCCCTAGGAGATGGTTATAGGATCTCACTTTATTGGGAAACTTGACAGCAGAAGTGCTGTGTGTGTTGTAAACATGCAGTAATGCCCAGGCACTGATTAAAGAGCAGATTGGCAGTCAGAACTGTGACTTTCTTACGTGTTGGGTTCGATGGAACGTGGAGCATTGCTTGTCTGCGTTTTTTGAGCTTTTTTTTAACCTTGTCTCTTCCTATTTAAACACTCCCTTCTTTCTTGGAAAACAGGCCATATCCTGTTGTACAAGGGAATCCTAAATATGTTAGTCAGGATCTCTGTTTTTGACTCTTCTGTGCCAGTCAGTTTGTGTAGGAGCAGCATGGTGGTGGGGAAATGGAGAGAGAAGGTTTTTTGGTACACTTGAGCTGTCCAGATTCCCAAATTTCTTGTGATGACCAGGCATAGGAGAGCACTGCTCTGTAGACTGTGCACATTCTTCCACAAGATTACTTCACTTAAAATAAAAAGACAACTTCTCAAACTTCTGGCATTTCTGGCCAAGGCTGGACAGCCTGGGAGCCTGCACAATCCGTATGTGTCTTCTCAGAGCAGGCTGCAGCTGCTGCCTTTTGGAAGAGTGTGGGGCCTGGAGAGGCAAAGGCTCACAAGGCTCAGCTCTGTCACGGTGAGGGGAGTCCTTGGAGAGCTGTCCCCTGCCCTCTGGTGGGTGGGCAGTACCTCAGTGAGATGCAATTGCATTTGGCATATGTGATGCAGTTTCGCAGTCTTAAAATCTTATATGTGTGTGAAAGCCAGAGCACTGCTGGGCAAGCTTCATCTCTGCCTCTGGGAGCACAGTGGGAAGATCAGGGTGCAGAACATTCTTCCATGGTGTGAAATAAAACAATTTCAGATGAAGCCTGTGTTGGTTTGACACCCCTTGCAAAAAAAGGGACTTTTTGCAATGGACTGCAGGCACTGTGATACCAGCAACACTATCCCAAGTGCTCCACAGGGCACTTTCTGCTGTGGAACAGTATCTGTTCAGGTTACCTGGGAATCAGGACTTTGGGATCTCCGGTTCTTCCACTTACGGTTTTGCCTCAGCCAAATTGGTGAGATTCTGTCCTTGAGAAGTGAGGGAAATCCCTACCTCACAGGGGTGTTGTGGGGCTAAACTGTAATTACTTTGTAAGATGCTTTGAAGTCATCCATCCACAAAAAGTGTTCTGTTCATCCCAAGCAACCTGAGACTTCCGAGCTTTTTGTAGCAGAAAACATTGGGGATGTTGTTCAGCACTCTTGGCCACGTGGTGTTCTGTGGTGGCCCTTCCAGAGTTGCTGTGTGGTACATAAACTGTAGCAGAACAAGGCTTTTTGTTTTCACCAGGGTTGAACTGTTGCTGTTTCATGGCCTGCTCTAAACAGCAGGTCCTGCTAGATCGGGATTTGTTTTTAAATAGGACTAGATTAAATTCTCTCTCATCAGGGAGTCAGCCTCACTGGCCTTATGGGAAGGGGGGGAGCTGGTGCTTCCCAGGCCCTCATTCCAGGCTGGATAAGTGAGGAACAGAGTTAAAAACTGCTCCCTTTGTGCCTAGCTCCGTGCTTGTGGGAGGCTGGCTGGGGACAGTGGGGTTTGTGCTCTCACTTCTCCAGGCTTGTGCTTCTTGGGGCATCCATGCCTGTTGTTCCAATTCCTCTGCTTTTGTGTCCTGTAGAGCCCCTGGATGCAGCTGGTCCAGCACCCAGGCCCCCTGGGCCCCTCGTTTCCTTGAGCCCCAGAGCAGCAGCACAGCTGGGGCTTTGGGGGCTGCCCTGTCCCCTGGGGATGGGCTGAGAGCCTTGGGCTGGGTTTGGACTGATCTTAATCCTGTCTGCTCTGGGAGAGGTGAAGGGATCTGGGAGCTCTGGCTGTGCTTTATGGTCTGGTGACCAACACAAGCTGTGACAGTTCAGGAGGAAACAACCAAACACTCCATCAGATGGGAACAAGAGGCTCCAGCCCTGGCATCTGTTCCCTGCACAAGTGTGGGAGCAGGTGACGCCACTCTGGCAGACCTTCCTCCCCTTTCCAGCTTGTGTGTGCTGGCTCCAGTTTGTCTTCTCAGTTACATTAAACTGTTCCAAATATTTAGTAGAAAGACAGCAACCTCTTTCATAATTAACCCTGACCCTTCTCCTCACTGAATTCCCAGCCATTGTGGGGTGGGAAGCAAGACTGTTGGCTGAATCCGATCTGAAATGCCTGTGTGGGCTCATTGTCATGAGAGGTTTTTGGCATCCCCCTTGCAAAGGGGGTGGAAGGAAAGTTGCCCATTCATGTGACAGTCCCACTGTCAGCTCTAAGCCCTGCCACTGCCCTTAGCTGCTTTTATCACCCATCCAGCAGAGCTGGGATACTTGTCTTGTTTGGATGATTGTGTTTTTGCTTTTTATTTTAAATAAAATCAATTATTTTGCATTATCCTGTTAACTAGTGACTTCTTTCCATATCATGATCTGAAAAAACCCTACAGGTGTGCACCTCTGTTTCGCAAAGTGTGTTTCTCACAGTGTGCTGAATGTGTTCAGGTAACAGCTGTGGGGACTTGCTTTGGGATTCACATGTCTGTGCTGGGGGGTGGTTTGGAAGCTCTGGGGGCTTTGGGAGAAGGTTTGTGTTGGTAGGTTTGTTGCCAGACTCCACCACCTGCTCTTGCCCTGCCCTGCCCTCCCCAGTCTGTATTACAAGGTGTTATTGTGTTGTATTCTGGTGCCACCTCATACTGGTGAGAGAGGGATTCATCTTCCAGGTGTCATGTGCTGCTTTTGGAGGGCCACCAAGTTGATCAGAGGAGTGGAGCACTTTCATGAGAAAAGGCTGAGAGAATTGGGGTTGTACAGCTTGAAGAAGAGAAGGCTTCAGACCTAATTGCAGCCTTCCAGTCCCTGAAGGTAGGCAACAAGAAAGATGGAGAGACTTTACGAGGGCCTCTGGAGCGTCAGGACAAGGGGGAACGGCTTCAAACTGACAGAGGGCAGGGTTGGATTGGATATTGGGGAAACATTCTTCCTGTGAGGGTGGGCAGGCCCTGGCACAGGTTGCCCAGAGAAGCTGTGGCTGCCCCATCCCTGGAAGTGCCCAAGGCCAGGGTGGACAGGGCTTGGAGCAACCTGGGCTAGTGGAAGGTGTCCCTGCCCATGGCAGGGGGTGGAATGAAATGGTCTTTAAGGTCCCTTTCAACCCAAACCATTCTGTGATTAGATAAGCCACACAGTGCAGAGAGGCTCTGGAAGGGCTGGACTCCAAGCAGAGCTGACTGATTTCCTCCCCACACCTGGGGGTTTGGGGCAGAGCCACCTCCGAGGGCTCTCCTTGTGTGCCAAAGCTGCCTCAACAGATCTGGCTGTGAGGTGGTGGAGCAAGGATTGAGAAAGAGGAAAAACTTGTATATTTTGCTAGTGAGCTTTGCTGAAACTGGTAACTGTAGGTAAATAAACTGGAACAGAGTGTGGGACAGCAGCCTGGAGGCTTTTAAAATATTTATAGCAATGCATTTGTAGAATGAAACACCTCAAAGAGTAAATGGCTTTGTGGCAGCAGACAAGGCAGTTCGCTCATTTCCACATAATATAAACCTCTTTCCTCCTGTTCCCAAACACTGCTAGAAACATTCTTCTTGTTTACTGTCACCTATAAAACCAATTTTTTTCTCCCTTCAGCAGCTCTCTCCCCGTGCCCTGCTCACCTCCCCTGCTCGATGCAGCCCAGCAGTCACAGTCACCAAAGGAGCCCCTGCTCTCTATGTAGGTGCTCCAGGCGTGTCCCTGCTTGGCATTTGACAAGGCCCAATTCCAGAAAATGGTGTGAGTTATGGTGGCTGAAAGCTATGTAAAGCCATTGTAGAAATGCTTTTATAACCCATCTCTCCCACTTTTCAGTCCTGAGAAGTGCTTTGTTGTTCTTCCTAATTTGCAGGTGCTGCTGGTACCTCCTTCAGTGCCTCTGTGGCCTTGCAATCAGGACTTGATTTATTTTTATTCCTCTTGATTTATCTACAAGTCTTCCTTATTGTGACAGTTGCAACTCATTTCAACAAGGAGGACAACATACTGATATTTTAGTTACTGCTGGGCAGCCGACAGGGCTGGGTTGCCAAAGTTCTTGCTCCTTTCCTCCAGTTCAATGCAGAAGCAAACAACTCCTGCTTCTTCTTCTGTGGCATTTGGAAAGCAAGTCACAGACAGGAATGTGTTCCCACTGGAGTGTCAGGCACCAGCACCAGCAGCTGCATTTTTAAGACTGGGGTTGAACTAACATTTGCAGCATGTTTTTTTCTTCAAGGCACATAAAGGCTCCTCTGTGGGGCTGGACCTCCTCTGGCTCTGGAGAAGTGTGAATGGAGACAGGTAGAGCTGATTTGGAATGTGTTCAGAGGGAAATAATCATTCCATGTCCCTCCTGGTCTGAGACCTGATGGCTCCCACCTCCGTGTGGTGCCTGTAACCACGTGTGTCCTCTGGTTGAATAGAAGGATCTGGGGGAAGGAACTGGGGGCAGCAAATCTGCATCCTGCCCAGAGGAGGAGGAGGAGGAAGAGAAAGAGGAGGAGGAGGATCGGGGCAGCTGGAGCAGCAGCAGCTGGTCCTGCTTCGTCCCAGCTGTGCTAACAGGGAAAGGCTGGAGGAGAATTTTGGAATTGCTTTTCTGATGCAGCACTGCCTTGTTTAGACCCAAGGCTGTGTCATTTCTCAGCTGTTCCGCTGCAGCTGGGGCTGGAATAGCTTCCAGTATCCAGGAGCTTTTGGTTCACTCTTACAAACATCGGTTTGTATCTACTTGCTGTCAAGAGCAAGGCCAGTTGTACAGCTGGTTCAAAACTTTGGAGACCCTCAACAACCACTTGGAGCCTGCCCTGGCTCAGGGATTAGACTGGAAAATGAGTTTGAACATGATGGAAGAGCTGTACTGGGTGAAGAGGGGTTAGTGACAGAAGCTTAGGGGAAAGACTAGAAACAAGCACTCACAGGAGAGCTCCTGGGTAGGATCATTCCATTTGGTGGGAGCCATCCCCATGCCTGTGCTGGCTCAGAGCTCCTGGGGAGCTGAGCTGTGCCACTCGTGGGTTGAACCTGAGCAGCCCTGCAGCCCCAGAGCCAGCACACAGCCTGGTGCCAAAAGGCAAAGGAGCAGCCAGCCAGGTGTGGGTGAGTGACCTCCAAGCCTGTGCCAGCTGAAGAACAGTGAGTACAGAGGCATTTCCTGTGACAGCTTCTCATTTCTGGCGTCAACACAGAGGGGACTGTGTTCTTGGCAAGGAAAGAATGGTATCAGTGACAGGAGCGTGACTGGGGCTTGTGGAAATAATCTGAGTTTGGACCAGTTATAAGACTGGTCTGTGCTCAAGCTTTATGTGAGGGAAAATGGGTTCTAGGAGGATCTGAGGACGCTGAATCATGTCTTTCCACGCAGGAAAATAACATGTATCTGCTCACCTCACCACACGGGGTCTTGCAGAGCCATGCTTGGGTTACAGCTGGGGTGGAGAGAGCGGTATTGGAGCCCGACGACCTCCTTGCTTTGGGTGGGAGGGATGCAGAGCACCTCGGGACACGGACTGCCGGAGACTGAGAAGGTGTAATGCGGTGAATCAGGTCTTTCCTGTGCCTCAGGAGGCTCCCCCGCTGTTCTCACGTTGTTCCCGGATCCCGGGAGCAGCAGGAGCCAGCCCAGCTCAGTCCCGCCCGCAGGCAGGTTTGCAGCGCAGCATTTGCCGGGATTGTTTCCCGGAGCAGTTGTGGCCGCAGCTCCTCTGAATCCCCCTTTGTTGGTAAAACTCTTCAGCTGCTCCCAGCCCTTGGCTCCCCTCGCTGTGACCTGGAGCCGCCTGCCCTGAGAAAGCCTCTTCTGTGCGGGGTCTGGGCTCTCGGGACCATTCCCGGCTATTCCCTGCCCACCTGAGGCTCTTGGGGACCATTCCCAGACATTCCCTGCCCACCTGAGGCTCTCGGGGACCATTCCCTGCCCACCTGAGGCTCTCGGGGACCATTCCCTGCCCACCTGAGGCTCTCGGGGACCATTCCCAGACATTCCCTGCCCACCTATGGCTCTGGGGAACCATTCCCTGCCCACCTGAGGCTCTCGGGGACCATCCCCGGCCCGGCGGGTCCTGCAGGACGGTTCTCCTCCCAAGAGAGGGCAGCGTGCTCCTGCTGCTGCCCCGCTCCGGGTTCAGCCCGACCCTGGGCTGGGGATGGGGCTGGGGCTGGGGTGGCAGTGCTGTGTCCAAGGGATCGCCCCTCCCGAGGCCCCCCCTTGCCAGCAGACTCCCAGAGCCGGCGGGCAGGACCAGGGCAGAGATCCCTGGCTGGGAGCCTGCCTGGCTGAGCTGGAATGTGAATCCATCCCCTCCTGTCCCGGAGCGTGCGGGAGGCATTAATCGTGCCTTGTAAGTTGATAGGGGAACCCTCGAGATACTCTCTGTGCCTCCCAGGGGGAGCCTTGGCCCGAGACCAGGCCAAGTTTGCTCCATCCCCTTCCCTCTGGAGAGCCATGGAGGGGACAAGTTCACAACACAGGGGGACTGCTGAGCCCGGGTTCTGCCTGGGGGATCATCCCTAGCAGGTCTCATTCTGCAGGGGAGTCAAACTCTCAGTCCAGGTCTGGGTGTTGCTGATCCTGTCACCTCATCACTGCGTGAGGTTGGCTCTGTTAGAGCAGCTGTTCTGGCAGATGTGCCCTTGCTGCTCCTGGCTGTTGCTCTCAAGACCAGGAAGGTTGTTTTTCAGAGACATCCAAACCCCGCAGTTCTCACAGCTCTTGTGAGTGTGGCAGGTTCCAGCAACTTGATAATGAATCACTGCAGGGCCAGAAGCCACTAATGAGCATTTCTGAGGACCCTGCTGGTTCCCCTGTCAGGGATCCCGACCTCAGGAAAAGCTGTTGGGGCCAGTGGTTCTTATTTTAAGGCAGTGATAAATCCTGCTTGGGAGGGAGCTTGCTGAAGTGCTCCTTGCTCCATGCTGGGTTAATGCAAGCCACATGCTGCTGCATTCCTGAGCGGGCAAACACCCTCCAACAGACTTCCAACCAAGAGCCATGGAAAATGTATATTGCCGGGGAGAAAGAGCAGGAGGTGTCCTGGATGTTGACAGTAACAGAGGGCACTGTGACAGCTGGAAATGTGTGCATTGGTGTGTAAGGCCAAAACAGCCCAAGTCACCCTACCAGCTGCTCTCAGTAGCCAGTTTCTGTCAGTCTCATCCAAAATTCCTCTTTGGGACCAAGACTGACAGTCCACATGGACACAGGAGCGAGGACCTGGTCCCTGGAGTTTCCCCACCCTGGTTGTCTCTAGCCATGAGCAATTTCCAGGGCTCGGGAGAAGCCTCTGAAAGCAAGTGATGCTCTGGATTTGGGATGATGCCTTCATAGCTACTGGGATTTGGACAAGTAGGGAGAAGGAGGAACCAGATACACATCAAAAAAGCTGCTGAACCAAACAGTGCTGTGATGCTGCTGATCTCTGGGTGTTTTGGCTGAGCTTTGTAGAGCAGCTCTGATGATCAGGACCCAGGAAATGCAAAGCTCTGCGGGACAAGGGTAGATAAGTACCATGGCTGGTTGTTACTAAGAATACAATTATCCATACGCAAACGATTGCCTGCCTGATAGGATTACCAATAAAGACAAACACAGTGAGGATCATGGCTTCACTTCCTTCCTCCCACCCCCGGGATTTAATCCCATCTCTGTTGGTGTTTTGTCTTTAGCCAGTCAATAAAAACTCCTCTTCTGGCAAGATCACCAAATCCTTTTCCCTGGAGGAAACTTTGGGGGTGAATTCCCATGTCTGTTCCCCTTGCATGCAGCTGGGAGAAAGCTCTGTGCTGGTTTTACCCTGGCAGGAATAGTTTAGGCCTTCTAATTTCAGCCTGCTTTGTAAAAGGTTGGCTAATCCTCCCAGCAGTCTCAAGAGGCAGGAAATCCTTGGTGGCAGACTCTGGGAGGACCTGACAACCCCTTGGCCAGTCTCTTTGCCAGCTTGTGGCAGGTTTTGGGCACATCCCAATTTTTGAGCCTCCTGTTTTTCTTGCCCCCCAGCAGCAGGATGTCCCAGGGGAGGCTCTGGCAGCCCAGCTGCTCTCAGCATCCACTTACCTGGTGGCTGTGGGAGCAGTTTATGGCACAGATGACCCACTTGCAGCTCCTGGGGAAGGTCTAGTGATGCTCGAAAGCTTGGCATGGATGTGCTGCCAGATGCTCCTCACCCAGGGGAGTCAGCACAGCCTTCCTAGCCCTGCCAGCCCCCCCTCCTACACAGCCAAGGGCTAACAAGGTGCAAATGGCCATTAAACGCTACCTGGAGGCCAGCTGACACCCCAGCCTGCACAAAGCTCACCAAGCTGTGGGTATCTGCCTGCCCACAGGGAGCAGCCCGGGAGATAGACACCTTCCCAAGTCAAATGGTTATGAACGGGATCCATTAATGAGGAGCAGGACAGGAGAAAATGTCCTCAAGTTGTGGCAGGCGAGGTTTAGATTGGATATTAGGAACAAATTCCTCACTGAAAGGGGATCGGGACCTGGAACAGACTGCCCGGCGAGTCACCATCCCTGGAAGGGTTCAAAAACGTGTGGATGTGGCACTTGGGGTCACAGTTTAGTGGTGAACACGGCAGCGCTGGGTTAACGGCGGGACACGATGCTTTTAGAGGTCTCTCCCAACCTGAATAATTCTAAGATACAAGAGACCGCCGACCGGTCTGGCAATGACTTTGTGGATACAGGGCAGTGTCTAATGAAGGATCCCCGGACACTCACACCAGGCAGAGCGGGGCTGCTTGCCCTTCCAGCCTCCCTCTCCCGGTGCCCCCTTCCCAAATCCCCGGGTGCGGACGGATGCGGGAGCGCATCCCGGGCGGGCAGCGGGGCTGTGTGCGGGGCTGTGTGCGGGCGGTGTGCGGGGCTGTGTGCGGGGCGGTGTGCGGGCGGGGTGCGGGGCGGTGTGCGGGCAGTGTGCGGCGGGGCCGGGGGGGCCGGGGGTGGGCAGGGCCGGCGATGACGCCGGGCAGAGCCGTCCGAGAGCCGGCCCAGCCCCGCGGCCAGCCCAGCGCTGCCCGCGCTCCCCCCGCGGCCGCGCATCGGGTCGGGAGGGCTCCGGCGGCCGGGCACGGCACGGCACGGCAGGGCAGGGCAGGATGGACCTGGCCGTGGACCTGTACCTGGCCGTGCCGCTGCTCTTCACCGTCCTGGCGCTGGTGCTCGCCTCGGTGCTGGTGAGGCTGCGGGGCGGCGGCGGGGAGCGGGGGGCTCAGCCGGCCCGGCAGGGCGGCCCGGGGGGCGAAGCGGCGGCAGCGGCAGAGGGGCCGGAGGACCGGGGGAGCCGGGTGCCCGTGGAGGAGGTCGGGGCTGGCGAGGAGGGGAAGGAGGCGGTCGCCGAGCAGCAGGAGGCGGAGGAGCCGGGCACTGCGGCCGAGCCCAGCCCCGCGGCGGGCGAGAGCATCCCTCGGCAGGCACCCCCGGAGCCCCGGCAGGCACCCCCAGAACCTCGCCCGGCACCCCCGGAGCCTCGCCCGGCACCCCCAGAGCCTCGTCCGGCATCCTCAGAACCTCGCCCGGCACCCCCAGAATCTCGCCCGGCACCCCCAGAGCCCCGTCAGCCCGGTCACCAAGAGGATGCGGAGAGCAAGGTAAGGCCGGCTCCCCGCGGACCCTCCCCGGGGTCCCCGCCCTGTCCCTTCCCTGTCCCTTCCCTGTCCCTCCCGAGCGACGCGGGAGGGGTTTGCCCCTGAAACAAGAAAGGTCCCGGCAAAACCCGGGTATTGTCTTCGGGTGAGGACAAGCCCCTTGTCCCCGGGGACGGCAGAGGTTTTGGGGGGTGGGTTCTGACTTCTTCCTACCCCCACCCTTCAAGGAATGCCCCTAAAAATAATCAAGATAGCGAAGATTCCAGGGGAGGCAGTGTGAACCTCCCCTGTGTGCACATCTAACCCCTGGGTGTCTTTTCCTTCCTCCAAGAGCTTATCCAGGTGCTGGGGAATGTGCGTGTGTTTATTCTCCCTGTCTGCATCCCCTTTCTGTGGGTTATGGCACTGTCCCCGTGCCAGCGCCGGGTTCCTTACGCTGTCCCTGCCTGGCTGTCCTTGCCTGCCCCAGGGAAGGGACCGCCCCACTCCCTCCCAGCCCCAGCAGGATGCTGGCCCCAAGGTCTGACCCCTGCCTGACCCGGGGGGGCTGCTGGGGGCACTGATGCCTATAAACGCACCGTAAATCCTGTTCCAGCGCCGGATCTTGTTTAAAAATAAAAGGGCGACCCCGTGTCCGTGGAAGGATCTTGTTCTGATCTTGGTGGGGTTGCTCGGTGACACCCCAGGGTAACTGAACCCCTGCCTTGGTGGCTTTCTCCCACGTGGCCCCTTGTCCCAGTAGAGGGAATTGAGCACCGGGGTTGCTCATCCGTGTGCCAGCAGCCAGTTTCATCCCGGGAGCGGAGCCCTGGGGCCCGGGAGCCTCCTGGCTATTATTAGCAGCATTTGTAATGCTCAGCAGCTGTATCCAGGCTGCGGGGCAGTGCGCAGACAGCCCTCGCCTTGGAGAGCATCTCCTCTGACTCACTGGATGGCCTTGGGCAGGTCCCAGGGGCTGCACACCCCGCTCTGTACTGGGATGCTCTGCAACACCCAGGGGGGAGCCCTGACCGGCTCTTAAGGCTTAGGACGTGTGTCTGCTTCCCTGTGCTCCTCCTCGTCTCCCCTGGTGGTGTCTGAGCCTCGGAGCTCTCCCTCTCCCCTTCCGGGCACCCCTCAGCCATGGGTACAGCTATCAAGCAGCCCACTCCCTCATTCCAGGGTCCTGGAAGCCATATCGGTTTCTCTGTTGTGTGATTTATTGTGTCTCTGGAGAGCTCCTGGGCCAGCTCAGCCCCAAAGCTGGCCACCCAGCTTGGGCTGCTCTCTGATCAGTGCAGCACCCAGAGGGATGGATGGCCCTATCCAGTGCTGCCAGAGCTTACGGGTTCCTCTGCTGCCTTGCTAGCTCAAGCCTTAGGAATGTTTTCCTCCCCTCTGGCTGCCCTTCAGTCCCGGTTGCTTTCAACAGGCACTGCAGCTTTGCTTGTTGCCCTCAGGGAAGGGCTCAGCTCCTTTATCCCTGCTCAGCACAGGTGCAGTTAACAGGGCTTAGCATGTCTGGAAGTGAGTCCTTACTCAAGGCACAGGGAGTCCTGTGTCCTCCAGAAGCCTGGCTGGGCTCTGGAGGACTGGGGTCTCCTCACTGCCATCAGCCCCTCCTATAGCAGAGGGGGCACTGGAGCCAAATAGGGTGCTGGAGTAGTCATGAGATGTTTCCTCCTGGGAAATGCTTACCTCACTGTAGGAGCAAGGCAGGGCAAGGTACTCTGAGCCTGAGCATCATCCCTTGGGGAAGGACTGCACATGCAGTCTGGGTGCTGGTAGGGAGCAGTGGAAAGGGGTGGATGCTTCTCACTGCTGAGTAAGTGTTTGGGAACGCTGGCCTATGCAGGATCCTGCGGCTGCCAGGACTGCTGGGTGCAGGCTGGGCTGGGCTGGCTGTCCCGTGGGGCTGGGTGGCACAGTGGAGGGACTACATGCACTGCCAGCAGGCACTACACATGTGTGTGCCCAGCTGCTGATCCAGAAGCTGGTCCCGCAGGCAGAGTGGAGGGGACTATCTACAGCTCTGCAGTC
Source organism: Xenops minutus (assembly GCA_035221455.1). Lineage (NCBI taxonomy): Eukaryota > Metazoa > Chordata > Aves > Passeriformes > Furnariidae > Xenops > Xenops minutus. Next base: position 7,501,923 of record JAWWEE010000041.1, on the reverse strand, counting down.
TCCATGAGTTCCCTGCTTTTGTTCCCTACAAACATCCTCCAAGTTTCTTTATCCTCCTCCTCCAGCACTATTCAGGCCCAAGCCCAGCAGGTATTGCAGGCAGGGATGGGACTGGCCCTGAGCAGAGCAGGGAGTGCTTTGCATGCGGCTGCTGGTGGAATTGTGCCCTGTCCAACCCATCTTGGCTTGGCCGAGGGCTGCAGTCCCCTGATGTGACTCAGCAGACGAAGCTCCCAGACCTGGCTGTGGGCTCCCAGCAGTGCTGGGGCTGCTGCAGGCTCAGGGCTTGTCAGTACATCAGCAAGCAGAGAGCTGTGCCCAGCACTCAGAGAGCTTTCTTTCCTTATTTTAATTCCCTGTTTTCTCTCTCTCCTCTTTGCTTAGCATGTACTGTGCCAGGCTGGGTTGGATTCACCGCAGCCATTAACCACTCAACCAAAATGCTGATGGATGAGCCTGCTCAGGGAGAGCAGCCTCGGTGTGTTCAGTGACTGGCTGGAGCTGTGCATCCCCTCTGCATCCTTCCTTCCCTTCTCCCTGCCAGTGCAAACTGGGGCAGCTGTGTGGCACAGCCTCCCTCCTGCTCCCATTGTATTCCTACATCCCATCTCCTGCAAGGCTGGTGAAATCAGCGTGGGTTGAAGCTTCCCTGCCCCTCTGTAGTGACCAAACCATTGCAGCATCATGCCCAGGGCTACAAAATGAAGCAGTGGCAGAGCTGGGAAAGGAGTCCTTGTTTCCATTAACTGCTGATAGTGGTTCCCCTTGTCTCTGCTGGCTCCCATCACTGGAAAAAAGTTAATTAGTCTGTCATTGTCTGTTCTCATCCACCATCCCCAGCTTGTTAACGGATGAGGCAGTGCTGTCAAAGCAATCCCCTAATGAAAAGCTGTTGGGTGGGAACTGCAGCGTCGCTGGAGCTGCAGAGTGTGGTCCTTGTGAGAAACGGTCAGAAACTTCAATTCTCTAATGAGTAATTCTGTCCTGGCAAGGGCAGGTGGCAGGGACAAGGCAGGGTGGTCCAGAGACTCTGCTGGGCACGGCAGCCTGGCTGCTTTGCCAAGGGTTAACTGGGGCTTCCAACAGAGCAGGGTCAAGTGGGTGACAGTGGGAGAGAGGGGACATGCAAACCCTGAGTGGGGCAGCTGTGCAGGGCTGTCACCTGGACAGCAAAGACACAAAGGCTGTGTCATCTGTCCCTTCTGCCAGGTTCCCAGTGCCTTTCCCCTGTGCTCCCCACCCTCCCAATCTGTTCCTTCCTGGGGGCTCCCGGTGCCCTCTAGGCACATCAGGCAGCACAAACCACCCAGCTCCCAGCAGAAACCCTCTTTCCATTTAAAAAGTCAGTGTCTCCCCCTCTTATACCTCCTGCCTTCCTTCCCTGTGCCGGAGGGGAGTGAGTGTCTAATTAAGTCTGGCTTTAATTGGCATCTGTGTAGGCTGTGTCTGCTCTGCCAGTGGGCTGGGGCAGGAGCTCCACCGTCCTACAGTGCACTGGGAAGGGATACAGTGATGTGCTACCCTTTGTCACAGCCCTGGTAGCAGCACAGGCCCCTGCCAGGGAACATGGGGCTCCACAGCCAGACCCCGATGGCTCAGATGTACTCAGCTCTCACCCAGAGCAGTTTGTGCCAATGACAAATGCATCACCTCTTGCAGGGGCTGGAAGTTGGGAAGTGAGACAGGACGTGTCACCCCTCAGGGAGCCTGTGTTGTGCCATGGGGCTGGAGCACAGGGCTGGTGCTGGGACATGCTGTGGGTCACGGTGGCAGTGGGGCTCTGTATTGTGTCCCCTACAAAGATACAGAAGGTCTGGCTGCTGCCCAGTTCCTTCTGGGCTGGGAGCAGCTCCAGAGCCAGGGCACTGCTGGAGCAGAGGCCACAAGGACCCTTTGCCTTCTGAAGTGCCCATCCATGTGAACAGCTGCCAGGTCAGCCGTCCAAGTGAGGGCTGGCTTTTCCTACCCCTGCTCTCAAGGATGCCACCCAGCTCATCTGGGCAGCAAGGGATGTCTGAGTGTGTGGTGTTTGCTGGACGGAGGCTGGAGCAAAAAGGGGAGAGCAGTGGATGAGCCATCTGGGGGTGATCCGGGTGGTGATAGTGCCTGCAGGGATGGGTGCTGCTGAGCTGGGGCTCCTCACCCCACCGTGGGATATGCCAGTCTTTTCCTCCTCAAATCTGGCACTGCCTGACCCCTCTCTGAGGGCTGGATGGTCCTGGAGCTTTGGCAATGCTCTGCCCACTCTGTGGCTTGTCCTTGCCCCTAGCAGTGACAGGGAAACTGGCAGGAGCAAATGCTACCACACTTTGCAGGGGGGGGTCAGACCCACAAAGCGCCATCTCCATGTGAGGCACATCCCTGCCAGTCACCCCAGAGCTGGCAGGACCATTGCCAGGGCTGGAAAACTGCTCCTTTCTGTGGCAGCTGCTTCCCTGGCCAGCGGGTGGTTGGAGAGCCCCAGTGGTGCAGTGAGGGGGAGCGGCCGACATAGCAGCTGCTTTGCTAAACTCTGCCCAACATTATTATTTAGTCTTCTTTTAAAGGCGTCTTTCTTCCCCTTTTCTCTTTCTGGCTGGCTCTCTCCTGTCTGCTTTCTTTCTCTCTTGCAATGTCTTGCATCAGGCTTGGAGCAGAAAGCGCAGCCATAAATGGCAACACACAGAGTCCTGGAGTTTAATCCAAGATAATTTTCTCCTGCTTTGTAGCCTCGGATCTTCCTTTTTCCTGAAGCTTGAGCGGGGCACTTATTGGTCCCTGACCTGCCCATAGGTGCCAGGGCTGTCCCTTTGACTAAGGAAAGGGAGAGGGACACACCAGCCCCGTGGCCTCCTCATGTCCTGTCTGAGAAGGGAATCATGTTGCCCAGAGGGGTTTGCACCAGGGATGGAGGAAGTGAGGAGGAAATGGCCAGAAGTGAGCTGAAAACCAGATGATGCTGCAATGGGGAGCTCGGCTTCCATCTCCTATAGGGCTGGGAGAAGGGTTGGTGGTGGCAGAGCCAGGAGGGCAGATTTTGGGGACGTGATGCCACACTCCTCTCTGTGAACCATCTTCCCCTGGGAGACTCAGAATTGTCCATGGTCGGTGCTGTCTGTGTCCAAAATGTCACGGAAGGTTTTGTCCTCACTCTGCTTTGGTCCAAAGGCCCCACTGAGGGATGTCTCACTCGTGGCCATGAGCTAAAGGGCAAAAGCACATTGGTGATGATCCAACAAATATTTCTGCTCTGCAGCAAAGAGCTGCCAAAAGCCGAGGCGGATGGATTGCTGCCTTGTTATTTAAGGTAGATGACTTGCTGGAATTTAACCCTGCTGGCAAGAGGTGTAGAGGTGTGATTCAGAGCGGGCGGGCACGGGATGTGCTGCGGAGTGGGCCAGGTCCCTCCAGCCACAGGCAGGAGCAGGCAGGAGCAGGCAGGAGCAGGCAGGGAGCGTTCCCAGCCCCGAGGTGCCGCAGCTGCCGCCGAGCGCGTCCCGTGGCCGCTGCCGGCAAGGAGCTCTTTGTTTGCCGCAGCAGCTGGACGGGGCGGCCGTGTCAGGTCTCCTCCAGATGTTCCCGGAGAAGGACGTGCACGCTCTCCCTGCAGTGATGCTTCTTGCCTTTCTCCCCCTTTTCCACGGGGAGGCTTTCGTGATCGGTGTGCACCGTGGAGAGGTGTTGGCGTATGGGCTGTTGTCTGGAGCACTCAGGTCCCTTCTCCTCCAGCAGCTCCTGCTGCCATCTGCCCCTGATCCACACTTCCCTCACTCCCCACCACTAGAAACACTCTTCTTGCATTCCCCCTGGGCCGTGCTTTCAATAGAAGAGCAGTGCCTGCGGTGCCATGGTGTCCTCTGTGGTTGTCAAGTCTCCCAGTGTTGTCCTAATGCCTTTCCCTTCCCTTTTTTTTGGCTGCAGGATGCTGCCCTCCTCCGAGAGCATCCCGTGTCTGGGACACTCTTGCCCGTGGCTGTGTGGGAGCCGAGACAGCAGCATCCACTGGCCATGGCAGGACTGATGAGCTTTGAAGTTCGGGGCAGGCTCCCTGGAGGTGCTGGGACGCTCCAGGCAGGGAGGGCTCTCCCCTGCTCTCTGGCTGGCAGGGGCTGTGGGCACAGTGAGACTCGAGGTGGGGCTTTGTCCCTGTGGACTGTTTTTCCAGCCAGCCCAGAGGCTGCTCCCAGCCCAGTGCTGGTATTTCCCTGCAAGGCAAATGGACATGATGTCCCTGCTCCCTGCCCACGCAGATCCTCCTCCACGGCCGCCGTCCTGGCACAGCAGGGAAAGGCTCAGCTGAGAAGCATTTGGGCAGGGGAAGGCAGGCTTTGCACAGGGGTCTGGGCCATCCAAAGCCGATGAAGGGCTGAGAGGTCTGGGCAGCCCCATCTCCGGCATTGCAGGGGGATGGGAGGGTTTCAAGGGGGTATTATGGAGAAGGCAGCTGGCAGAGCAGGCCCTGAAGCATTAATGATCTGAGCATGCTGTGTTGTTCTTCTCCTCTCCCCTCCTGCTAGTCCTGATCTGCTGCATCAGCATCCCAGGAGGCTCCTCCAGCCCTGCCAGGACACACGGGCAGCCGAGCCTGGCACTGGCAGTGCTGCTCCCCCTTGCTCATGGCTCCTTGCTTTGGTCCCAGTCCCACAGGCTGGGGCTGCCACAGAGAGCAGCTCATGAGCTGCATTCCCTGGCTCCAGGGCTAAGCACTGGAGATCTCCAGGTGTTCCTCCCTCCAGCAGCCATGCCATGGCTTGGCATACAGATCAGAAGCAGCACAGGCTCAGGCATGGGGGCAAGATGGGCTACTGGCTACCTCCAGAGATTTGTCCCCATGTGCTGATGCTGCCAGGGCTGGTTGGCTGAGCATGGGAAGGGCTCAAGGGTGTTTGTGCTCAAAGCTTTTGTCTTTTTCCAGGTACCACCATTGGGTGCCTCACCTGGATCCAGCCTCGGGCACACAGGACAAGCAGAGGATGTGTGTGGCCATGCAACACTTCCCAGCCATGCAGAGGTGCGTGGGAAGGAGATCCAGGCTGGGAAGGGTGGCACAGCAAGCAGTGTGCCAGTGTCCCTGCGTGGGTAGGACATTGTCCCAGGGTGGCAGGGGCCATGGGGAGAGAGAAGGCTAAACTTTCCTACTGTGCTCCCCCAGGGGGGCTAGGTGGGCTTTTAATGGCTTGGCCCATCTGAAGCAGAGAGAAACAGTGCCCCAGGTGCAGATGTGTTTCTTGGAGCTGGAGGGAGGGATGCCTTGCTCCAAGGAGGGAGGGTCAGTGAGTCCAGGCATGCTGAGGCAGCTGCAGGGACTCTGGTGGGGGGGCAGCAATGGCTGCAGGAATGAACAGACCTGGCAAGACAGAGGGACAGGAATATTAAGGCTGGAGCCATGGCATGGGGGGAAGGGGGGTGCTGGCATCTGCCTCAGCCATCCAAGCAGAAAAATGTTGTGCTGTAGGGATCTCCTTCCTGGCTGCCATGAGCAGGGGGCTCCCAGATGGCCATAGCACATTGCTGTCGCCTGCCAGCCTGGCCTCTCTGGCTGCTCTGTCTCTGCTCCCATCAAATGTTTTTTTCTCTGTGTTGCAGCAGAGATATTTTCCTTCCTTGGAGGTTTGACACCCAAATTTCCTCTTGCTTCCATTGTGAAATGCTCAGAAATGCTCAGTTCCTAATGCTGAGGCAAGCAATTGGCTAAAATCTCCCTTCTTGTGTCGGCTCCTGGAGGGTCTACCTGGGGATGTCTGGCTTACAGGGAGACACAGATGTGATGGGGAACTGCTGCCCTGGGCTTGTGGCTGAGTCACCAGGGCTGAGCATTCCTTCCCTTCACCCTCCCTGAGGCCACTCCTTTGGGTGCCTCCCCAGCCATCCTCAGGGGAAGTCCATGTGTCCAGTGGGAAGTGCCCATGTTTGGAAGTGTGGCCCAAAATAGAAGTGGCAGCAGTGGGCGGGGGTCTCAGTGGCATCTCCTTCTGGGGAACAGAGTGGCAAGAAGAAGCCAAATGTCTGTGAATAATGCACATTCCTCCCCGATGAGAAACTAACCTAGTTCTGGGCTGGGGCCACGCTCCAGCAGCTCATCCAAAGCCAGTTCTCTGCTCTGTGCATGGTCCTTCTTGGAGGGGCTTTGTTTCCCTTGGGTCTCCTTCACCCCAACTTTTCCCATGTGCCCCTTGATAACATGGTGGCTCTACAGGCTCCCACTGTGCTCCTTCCTCTCTCTCCCATGTGCTTTGCTCTTTGCATGCCAGCTCATGGCACGTACGGGGCCAGGAGGATGCAGGAGAACGTGCCCCAGGGCTCTGGTGAACCCTGGGCTCAGCTCTCCAGGGTTTACAGCTGGAGGAAGTCATGTATGCATGTGTCCTTGACTTATCTCCAGAGCTGGAGAGCTCATCTCCCTCCCTGCTTGCAGTTTGCATGACTTTCTTTAAGGGAAAGGGATCTGTGCTTGATAAACCTTGTAGTAGTTTGTAGGAGGCAGCCCCAAAACTTCCAAAATTGCTTTGCATTTAAAAAAAAACAAACCCTAAATGTGCTGTTGCTGCTCCTGTCTCTGCTCCAGAGGTCAACTCTGATCTGGTGCCACCACAGTGTGTGTGGGTGGGCACCTCTTGAAGGAGTGGAGTCTGGGGGTTCATGGGCAGCAGCCAGTGGTGCCTCTGGGGGGTCCTGCCCAGCAAAGCTGGGAGGGCTCCTGGAGGGGTCCCAGCACAAATCCCCAGCACTGCCTTTGACCACTGGTCCCAGCTGGGGACCAAGCCTGACCTGGGGGCACACAGAAGTCCCTGTGGCTCATGGCTTAGTCACCCAGAGGTCCCTGGACAGGCTGGGGAGCACAGTTGGTGCAGCCTGGGATGGTGCTCAGGCACAAGGCTGTGCCTGGGGACACCGGGTTAGCAGGTTCTTCTTAAAAACCTCAATATCCCCTCAATTATGAGAAGGCACTTGCAGTTTGCAGCCTTTGGGTGTGCCAGATCCCCCTGATTGATTTGTGAGAGGAAAGCAGACTAATGAACCTTGCTCATTAGGAAGCATCCTTTTGGCCTGTTCCATGGAGGAAGCAGGAAAGGGTGCCCAGCCCTCACACAAGAGCTCCAGGCTCTGCTTCCCAGCCCTGAGCAAGCACAGTTATTTAGCACAGCACCTTCTCATGGTTGTTCTGTTTTTAATTCCTCCAGGAGGAAGAGGTGGACTCAGAAAACGAGAAGCTGGTGGTGAGAGAGCCAGAGGATGAGGATGGTGAGTGCCAAGCAAGCCAGCACCCTGCAGGGAGGGCATGAAGTGCTCTGAAGCCCCGAGTGCTTGGGGGTGGTCTCTTCCCTCCAGGAAATGTAGAAGAAATTCCTACCTCTGTTTGCTTTCCCAAATACCCTTGGGCTGTTCGCCATGGGGTAGCTCCATGATACAGCTGCCCCAAAAGCTGTTCCTTTGCTCACATCCAGGACAATCTCCAGGGGCTTTAGTCAGAGCCACGTTTAACTGATTACCAATTAGTTGATTGGAAAATGATTAATTGACTAATTGGGGTGACAACTGCTGCACTCCTAAGAAAATGAAACAGATGGTGCCAAGCAAGAATGTGAGTCTGAAGAGGACTCTGCTCTCCTGAGCAGCCCTGGAGGTGCTGGGGTGTCCTCAGGAGTCCTGGCTTGGCGTAGATTTGGGCCAGCTGGGGCAGCAGTAGAGCTTGGTGAGTTGCCCCTTCCCTGTCCCACTTTCTGCTTGGCTGTTTTAAGGTGCTGTGTGGCAATCCCCCAGCTTGGGAGGATTATGCCTAATGCCACAGAGAATCAAATTTTAATCCTGGTGCCATTTCTGCAAGGTGGGGGAAGTGCCTTTGGAGACAGGGTTCCCAATACAGACTTATTCCATCCTGTTAGGCTTTCTTGCAGCACTGGTGATTGGAGAAGTTACCACACAGGGCTGCAGGAAGTCTGGTTTGAGGAATGATGGATTTATGCTGCCAAGTGGATGCTCAGTGACACTGCTCTGTTGGGCTCTGCCTCCTTGGGTTCAGCTCTGTTTCAGGGCTGCTCTGGCACCACTGGGCACAATCTTGAAGTGGCTGTGGCTTGGGATCAGGAGATGACAGTCCCTGGCTGTGAGTCCAGGCTAGCCCAGTATTCTCCTCAAGCAACTCCTGCAGACAGCCACCAGTTCCTCTCCTGAATTATTCACACCTTTTCTGAAGTGGTTTATAACGGGACTGGGCAAAGTGATGGCTTGGTGGATGTGAGAAGGCAAGTGGGATGCAGTTGGGAATTCTGTCACTGTCCTGGCTTTGCTGAGATCAGCCTCCCTCCTTCCTTCACTGTCTCTCTTGGCCCTGGCCCTGCTCAAGCTGCTGAGCTGCCTGGTGAGCCCAAGAGCAGAGATTCCCCTTGGGCATGTGGGGATGGTGCAGGCAGTCTGTGGCCAGCCTGGGATGCTGCCATGGTGACTGAAGCCACCAGAACAGCCTTCCCCCTCTTTGGGCAGGGAGCTGGCAGGGAGCACACGTGGAACACAGAGCGAGTGTGTTCAGAGGAGAGGTGAACTCTTGGGGCTGCTCACGCCCTGCCAGCTCAGGGTCACAGCACTGGCAACGCAAGGGCAGAGAGATGAAAGACAAATGTTTTCTTTAATATGAACTCATAGATGCTCTGAGTAAGTAGGTCACCTCCTATTTCTGTAATGTTTTCACTGTCTACATGAAAATCCAGCCTCCCCTTATTCTGAGTGTTTCCTGAAGTTTGTTTTCCATCTGCAGAGAATGTTCCTGAACTCAGAAAACAGCCAGAGGTTTCCAAAGCCACAAACTGGCTCCTTTTAAACCACACTGTGTGGGCAGGGAGATGGGGAGCTTCTCTGCCTCCGTCTTCCCTTATTATTTTCTGGTGAGGTGGCAACTAAACTGTCCTTTTTGGGCCAGGCAAAATCCCTAACCCCAGTTTACTTAGCACAATACCACGTAAGGGAAACAATTGTCCTTGAAATCAGGCAAGCTATACAAAGGTAACAAAACGGCTCCAGCTCTGCACCAGGGTAAGGAACAGGATGTTACACCCTCTTTTTTTTCCTTTCTTCTAATATCTCCCAAAGCAGCAGCCAGCTGAATTTTTTTTCCATGCATTTTTATGGCCATCCAAAGGGCTGATAAGCTGCAGCATTACTGCTTGTTTTGGCCAGGCTTGTTTGCCTGTCCATGGGGAGGGTTTTCCCACAGAGGGAAGTGGGATATGGCTGAGCTGAATGTTTGGGACTGCAGGACCAGAGCATTGGGTTGGTTGTGTTGGGACATTTGTGATGATGGTAGGGAAAGGGTTTGCCTCATTGTTCCCCTGGGAGCTCTGATGGTGTTTTGGGATTAGACAAACACTCTGGATCAGTACCTGAGCAGCAACCCACCAGGACTTCCCAGGGAAGCTCCCCAAGATCAGGAACATGGAGTTGGAAGAAGTGAGGAAATGTGGATGTTACCACTGCTTGTTTCTGAGATCTCTGGTTTCCTCACCTACAGAGTGACACTCTGACTTGCCTTTTACATGGCAGTCCCCAGAGTGTCAGCAGCTGAAGGTGTGCACAAGTTTGGGGTTGGAGGAATGCCTAAATCAAGCAGCTGATCTCAGACATAGGGAGAAAAATCCTTAAGGGCAGTATTTATTGGAAAATAGAGGGGAAGCTGCTGCTGCTGAATCCTTCTGGGTGAGAAAGGGAGGAGAGGGGCTGTGAGGTGCTTTTCATTTGGGCAAGTGGAAGAGGAAAAACTTTCATGAATGTGGTGCCCATGATAGCAGTAGAGAGAATTGCAAGGGGCTTCCTAAGTGACTGGGGACAGGATGCATCCATGGGTTATGCACAAGAAGTTGAGGCTTTCTCTCCTACCACAGAAATCAGGGGAGTTTCACCACTTTTGGGGTCCTGCTGGTGCTGGGACATATCATCCTTGACACCTGGTTTGTGCATACTGTGCAATTTTTCAGGGCCATGCAGATAACACAATAACATCTTCCTTTTGTGCACCCCTTGCAAGTTTTTCCAGGGCTCCAAGGGTTGGGAGAAGCAGCAGATGTTTCTGGGTGGATGTGGAAACAGCAATGCTGGATGGTTTGATGTGAAGCAGCCGAGTCCTGCAGTCCTTGAGAGATAAAGGCTCTTGGATAAGCAGCCCATGGATAACTGATAACCCAAAGCAGCCGCTTCTCCTGGGCCGCCTTTTGGATTGACCTCCCCTCCTGTTGTTTTCTCCCATCTGTAGGAAGATAAAGCAGGGGAGAGGTTTTTAAAAGCAAATAGTGCTCGAGCAAAATCCGATTGGGAAAGGATCGGCTTTGGCTCAGAGTCTGTGAGCTTTGGTGCTCTAATTAGCACAGGGCTGAGGCCGGTGAGCTGGGTGGGAGAGCATCTAGGCCTGGAGAAAGAAACTCTGGTTTCCTGTTCAGGTCTTTTGGCTGGTGGCAGAGGGACTTGGACCCAGCTGTGTTGGTGCTCCTGGGGCTGCCCTGGCTCAGTGCTGTTTACAGTCCTGGGATTTGCCATGTGGCATCTCCTTTCTTCAGAGGCTTTGTCAAGGGCTGCAGGGAGCTGCTGGGCTATGTGGCTATCCATGAGCCCCAAGCATGGGAAAGGGCCCCTGGACAGGAGAGAGAGGGACGAGGAATGCAAGCCTAGAGAGGAGAAGTGGAAAATGCCAGGAGTTAATCAGGGCAGGATTAGCATGTCTTGATAAGCCAAGATGGGCCTGCAAGGCTTTGAATCCAGGAAGAACAATAGCATATGGTTCCTGTGCTGTAGGATTTACTTGGATCTGCTTCCAGGCAGGCTGCTCGCTCGCAGCAATCCTGGCTGTTTCCACTGCTGGCAGCAGCTGGGACTCCTGCCATCCTCTGGCTTAGCTCTCCTCTGCAATCCTCACTGCTTCCCTGACACTGCCTGGGCTTTCTGGAGAGTGGACCTGACTCAGGAAGTGTGTTGGGGTGGCCATAACATTTGGGGTGCAGGAGCAGTTGCCAGAAAGCATCCTGAGGGAACAACCCCACCACTATTGACTGTGGCTCTTGGAAGGTCTCTGGTTCACAGATCTCTTGCTCTCTTTTGTCTTCCCTCTCCGGCTGCAGATGAGACGTTCTCTTTTAAATACAGTCCTGGAAAGCTGAGAGGAAACCAGTACAAGTCAATGATGTCCAAAGAGGAACTCGAGGAAGAACAAAGGTAAGTTGAGTTTCCTTTTTCTTCTTGCCCAAGCCCATGAGGTTGACATGCCCTTGGAGCAACCTGGGTGTGCTCAGAGCTCTCTCCCTTGACACTGCTCCAGTAGCCTCAGTCCCAATGTGCACCTCATTGCACTGGTCTTCCAGACTTCTATCCCAGGAAGACATGAGAACAAATAAAGTTACACTGATTTAGGAGATGGAGACACTGTGACCATATATACCTTTGGAGCTGTTCAAGCTCCTTCCCTAGATGCTTAGACCAAATTTTCCAGCTGATGCAACTGGTGTAGTTCTCCTGATCCCTTAAGTACCATGTTGGTACATATTTCTTGAGGACCTGATCTCTAGCTGTGTCCCCTCCCTTTGCCCTGTGGGTGGTCTCCAAACTAAGGACATGGGCATAGCTCAGAAATACTGGAGCAAAGGGAGTGAGTGTGAGGCTTTAGAGCTCACTGAGATGGGGCTGACACTAAGTGTCCATACCCTGGGCTGTGTCCTCAGCTGTAAGTGGTGGGGATTTGCCATGTAATGGGCCTGGTAGAGATGAAGGATTGTCCATCTTGCACTTTTTCCTGGAGTGTCCTCCTGACCCTGCATGAAGAAAGGAAGAACCTATCCTGTTACAGAAAACAAGCTTTCTGGTTCAAGATTGCTCAGTCTATACAAGGGAATAACCCCACAGCTGAGGGTTCTGTGGCAGGCTGCTCTCTTACAGATGTCTGCAGCTCACACCCCTTCTCTCGTGGCTGAACTCCAAGGAACTGATTTCCCAGTGGTGGCTCCACAAGCCTGAGAGATGGTGTTCTCTCCATTGCTGTCCCAAGAGCTGTGGGACCCAATTCTCCCAGTAGTGTGCACCTCCCAAAACACTTTAGGGGTATTTTTCAACCCTTCCCTGTCATATGTGGTCTAAGTATCACCACAGATAGCATGGTATAAAGAACCAAGCTGAAACTTGGCACAGCAGGGAAGGCAAAGATGGGGGGATCACACCTTACCCCTGGCTCAGGCATGTCCTGCCTTGCCTCAAGGGCCTTGGGAACCGTCTTAGTGATGCCAGCAGCTGGGCTGGCTGAGGTTTATCTCTGTGGTGTGAGAAGGTCATTGTGGTAGGCAGAGTAAATCCAGAGACCTGCCCTGCTCTGGAGTCAGCAGCAGAATTGGTTGGGCTGTTAGTGTCGCTGTATTTTTCACTTGGGGAGCGTGGTGCTGGAATAAACTGAGTGAATGTCAGAGATGCCCATGGGGCTCAATGGGAATTGCTTTTCAGGATCCTACTAAACAGCAGTGGAAAAGCATACCTGCAGCTGGCAAATTCAAAGCCTTTGCACCAGCAGCTCCATCCAAACCAGCTGAGCAATAACTGCTCAGGTTTTCGGGGCCCAAAGTCCTGCAGGTCCTTGGGCTAGTTCCTCTGTGGCAACCTCTGCTGTCACCTGGGGACACTGAGGGGACATTGCCTATGGGCAGCAGTGGGCTGGGGGTTTTGTACTCAAGACTGTAGAACAGGCTCCAGGGGGTGATGGCCCTGTCCTGGGCACATGGCAGCTCCCAGGAATCACTGCTCACGTCTGTTTGGAGCAATACCAGGGCAGGACAGTGCACCTAGAACTGATGGACAGTGCCTGGGCTTCGGGTCCCTTGGAGGCTCTTGACAGCCTTCCACGCTGAGGGCCATTGGCAGATGTGTTTTCCCCTACTGCTCCTTTGTTTTCTTCTCTTCCATATTTGTGTTGTTCATTTCTTTACGGCAGCTTTGTGAATTTTTTTTTGTCTTGCTTTGTTGCTGGCTTACTTTTCCCCCCCTTCAAATCTTCACTGCGGCATCAGCAGCTTTTCATTGCAGGCCTCGCAGGTGGTGCAAGGGGGCAGGGCTGCTGCCAGGTAAGCTCCTGGGCGAGCTGAGCGCAGTGGCTCAGCCTTGTCCTGCATCCTTCTCCTCATCCTTCCATCCCTATCCCCCACTCCATGCACCCCGACCGTGCTGCTGACCTGCTGTGACCCAGGTTTGCCACCTTTATGTTGCAGGATTGAGCTGACCTCTGATCTCACATCTCTGTAGCAAGTACCTTAGGTCCTCGGCCACAAACATTCTTGCAAATCTTTTTGGTAAGGACACGCTGCTACTTAGAAGTAGTGGTGCCACTGATAACATCTGCTCATGTGTTGGTTTTGGGGTTTTTTTGTTTGTTTGTTTGGGGTTTTCTTAGGTTTGTTTTGGTTTTGGGTCTTACTTTCCAGGGGAGAGTTTGTTTCTGAGCTGCAGTTGATTGATTGCCTGTCCCACCTCCCTCCACAAGTCCCTCCCCTTCCTTCCTCATAACAGATTAATGAGTCTGCTCCTCGCTGCTTCCATCTCACTTTCCATGAGCACTCCAGGGGGAATGAGGGCTCTCACACTGGGATGATCACCTCTTCCATCTTGGATGCCTGAAGTTGGATAACCCACAACCACTTCTTTTTACTGATTTGGAAAATTTGGGCTGCTCAGTGGGTGCTTAGTCCTAAGATGCGTTACCAGAGCTGAGACAGGTTTAGTGTTTGGTTTTAGCCCTGCCACTCCTCTAATTTTCTCATGGACCAACAGGTTCCCATGTGAAGCATCTTGTAAGCAACATTCAAAAAATGCAAGTGGGACCCCCAGATTCTCTTGAGGCTACTTGCTGTGTTGAGCAGTAGACCACGAGTCTGAATTTTGGGACTCCTTGTTTTTGGAGATGCCCTGAAGGTATTCCTTGCCTGTTCCAGGGGGAGCTATAGGACTTCAGACAGGAGAGCACAGACATGCAATAGATTTGGCCAAAAAATCCACTTCTTTTCTAACCTGCATCCCTGCAGAAGTTGTAGTTGTCCTCCCTAGTATTCACTTGTGGTTTTAAACTGGTGCTAAATCTGGACTAAAAGGGGAAGGAATGTGACCTTTACTGAGTGATGCAACTTCCTGCTTCTGGTGACTTCAGTCTTAAAAAATAAAGGGAGTGCTCAGGGAGGAAGAAGAATAGTAAATCCAGTTGGCAAATACATCTATTGGGGTAGTGGCTGTGCTTGATCACACCTGGTGGGTCACCAGTACTTCTAGAACAGAAGCACGTAGCCTTTGCTCCCCTGGGGGAGAAAAGTAGTCTGGGCAGGAAGGGGAAGAGTGCAGGGGAAGGATGCAGCCCTTGGTCAAGGCAGCACAGCATATTTCCCTAATCTTTTTCTTCTGCACCTGAGGCTTTTGGCCATCTGTCTCCAACTGTAGCTGCCATGGTGCAAAGCTCTAGTTCAGGAAATGTGAGTCGTGGTGGTGCAGCTGCCCCTGCTCTGACAGGGCTGAGGTTGTAGGTGTGAGACACAGCCCCTGAGTGCTGGCTGTTAGATATTGCTGTTCTGGCTGGGCACCTTGTGTGGATGAGGGAGCAAGAGGAAGGGCTCCCCAGTGTGCCTTTAGGGCCTGGCCCTCATGGAGAGGTTGGAGTGGTCTCTGCCAGCTGCTCTTCAAACCTTCCTTGAGGCTGAAAGAGGTTAGTGGGGTTTTTTTTGCATCAGAGAGGAGTACGGGTAGGACTCTGCTAAGCATTGACACCTGCAAGAAGGCTCCCTTCGTGGTAAAAGAGAGAACAATCAGGAGAAACCATCCCATTGGGTGTCTGCTTTCAGTTCACTCTTTCCATGAGGCAGAGCAGGTCCCAGCCAAGCTCTGGTTGGCCTCGGTGATGCGGAGGGTTTGAGCCATCTGTGCTCTGTCCTTGTCACTTCACTAGGTGTGTTGGCTGGAGAAAGGAGAGCAGATCACAACTGACAGGCTGTGAAAGGGTCTCACCTCTCTGTCCTGTGTCTTGTTTCTGGGATTGAGGGAGAGGTGGGGGGTAGAAGAGCCAGAAGTTGCCCCATGAGGCCTTGGCTAGGGCACCCTTGCAGATGCCTTGAACAGGGTCTGAGTGAATGTCACCAAACTGCTCAGAGATGCTCTGTTGTTGGCAGGTGCACTCATGGATGGAGCAGGTGATCCCTCAGACCACAGTCAGCCTCTTTAAGACCAAGAAGGGAGGGATGGCTGCTCAGTTTCCCTGGCTAATGGGCTCATTTCCCACAGCCAGGTGACCCATTCTAGGTGCAAACTCTCCTCCTGGTCAGACATGAATGGGTTGAGGTGGCACTGCTTGAATACAAACTAGGTTTAAGCCTGAGGCTGAACTGCAAACTGGAATTTATGCATGGGGAATTGGATGGCTGTAAATCTCATGCTCATCCCTTTTCTTGGTGGTACTTTAGCAATGGAAACCTGTCTCCTCCCCAGCTGTGTTCAGAGTGCCTCTTGGTTACAAGACACTGAATAAAACTGGACTTGGATCCTGGAGTTTCAGCAGGGCAGGGTACCGTGGGCAGACCCTGGCTCTAGGGAATGGCAGAGAGGAGAGACCGTGCCCTGCTCTGCCAGGCATCCTGGATCAAAGTGGGGGTGCAGCTGTGGCTTGAGAGACAACTGTGCTGAAGTTCAGTTTTGAATGAGACAATGCTGGTGATGACAACTCTGGAGCACACAAGGACAGGAAGCAGCTGCAGGGGTTTAATGACTGTGTTGACAGACCTTGACCTATTTCAAACATGTCCACTACTGGCCCTCCAAAAATAAGTGGGTGGACAGAGCTGGGGCAGGTTGCATTTCGGGAGAGCTGTCAATTGGCATCTGTCCCTGTCCACCCCCTGCATTGCCATCACATAACCCTGGCATGCTTGCTTGCTCCCCTCTCTGTATGGCATGAAATCTGGGCCTCTCTCTCCTCCCTTCTCTCTTGCTAACCTTCCCCCCCACCCAGTGGCTTTGCTGTCCTGTTCTGTCGTGTCCAGCATGGTGCTTCTTTTGGATGAGGGAAGCTGGTAAGTTTGGGCTTTTTGGGGGGTTTATTATTTGTTTGCTTCTCATCTTCTGCAGCACGATAGTCGTCCCGGGCTGAGGGAAGAGGACTAGCAGCAAGGGACTGCAGAGTCCAGGGTAGTGGGACTCTTCAGGTCAGGCTGGACACTGCTTTGCTGCAGCCACCAGCCACAGGGATGGCCCCCACCATGGGCAAGGCTGCTTTCAGCCACAAAACACCCAGTGCATGAGGTGTTTCCTTCCCCCCCTGCCTCTTGTAGGAAAGGGCACTCTGTGTTTGGGGGTCCCTGCTGAGCTCCCTGTGCTCTGGCGCTCCCTCCATAGCTCCCAGATTCCACTTGTATGAGGAGGGAGTCTGCTGGTGACCTGGTGCTGTTCCCTGCCTACACCATATCCCCAGGGAAAATGTCCTCTGACCTATGAGATGTCAGTGGATTGGAGCTCTGGCCCTATTTATAGTCATGATTGAATCATGAATCCCCAGTAGCTTTAAAAACTGAGCAACTCAGGATGCCTCCCTCCAAAAGCCAGGGAAAGGGAGGCCAGGAAGCCCCTTCCCCTTCTCTCCTGTCCCAGAGAGGAAATTTTGCAAACTCCCCCATAGGCTTTGCAGTGTGTGAGTCTCTGACCCTGCCTTGACATGAGATTTCAGTTCAGACAGCAACTCTGCTTGAGCTCCTGGATGTTTGCTTCTGGCTCAGGTCCTGAATTGTTGTAGCTTGCGGCTGCTTCTCTGTGTCTTCCTCACCCAGCGATCACAACTTGTCTTCATCTGCTTCTGCTTCACCCCATGCAGCATGGGCAGCTGGCTGTTCTCTGCCTGCTACTTCACTGGGAGCCTGGCTCTGCCTCCCCTACAGCTCCACTGCAGCCAGGAGAGACCGAGGGCTGCGGGGAATTGGGGTATCACGCCAGGCTGGGTGCAAACTGGTAGGCAGTGAGCTGCAGCACAAGCACTGAGCGATGCAGGAAAGCACAGGCTGGCTCGTCCATGGCTTTTCCCACTTGCTCTGGTGTCAGCTGGGGGGGTCAGGAGTGCTGCAAGGGAATGGGCACACGACTGATGGAGGTGGTCATGACCTCTTGGCTGAGCTGGCTGGGAGGCTGGGCCACCTTCCTGGCTGTGCTCTGACCTTTTTGGCTGTTGCTGTTGTGACTAGGAAATGTGGGAGGCTTCTGCCTTGAAATGGCAGTGGGCAAGGTAAGCTTGTGGGGTGACACAGCTCCTGACCCCACTGACTCCTCACCAGCCCCTGTCCTAATGGTTATGGGACTTGGGCTCCCTGGTCCTCTGGCAGCCCCAACTGCCTTCCTGGTGTTCCTGAGGTATTTCCCAAAGTTAAGTCCACCTTTCAACTTCTCTGTCGTGCTGGAGGAGTATCAGATTTGTGCTGATAGAAGCTCTTTTTAGTACTTCTGAGAGTCCTACTTTTCTCTTTTCTATACACTGTCTCCCTGTTTGGCATTTAAATCCTCTCTTTCTGTGTTTTATTGATTGGCTGAAGCAACTGGCCCACGCTTTTAGGACCACCAGGAAAGCTTAGATTTAGTATGTCATTCCTCATATTCTTCCTGCAATACCTCAATCTTGGAGAAGAGTGGGCTTTGGTCACTACCAGAAATGAAATGGTAGCTGTTCCCATCATAAAGAAACAGGAGAAGTGACGATGGACCAACCCCAGCAGTGAGATGGGAGGGAACTGCCTGGGGAGAGCTTGACGACCCATTGCCAGGTCTGCCCAGCACTCGGGGCCTTCCTTCACTTGCTCTTGATTCTCAATGGTCAATCCTAGTTTGTTTGGAGTGAGAAGAGCCTGGATTGCTATCTGCCTTCCTTGCCAGAATTTCAGACAACTGGTGGTCCTGACAAGCTGAGCCAGGGAGAGGAGCTGGGAATGCTCCATTCTTCTGAAAATCATCTTTCTGAGTGAAACTCCCTGAAAAGGGCACACACCAGAGTTGGTAACAGAAAGATGCTCTGGGATCTTCTTAGAGTGACTCAGGACTGCTTTAGAAAACTATATTCTATGGATGGGGCTACAGGATTTCCTGACCTGCTGCAGACTTTTGCACACAAGAGATAAATGCACATAGGAATGCCACCAGTCCTCCTCCAGTTTGTCAGTGCTGGGGTGCTGTCTGCTCTCCAAAGCAAGAATCCTTGTGCCAGTGCCATGGCTGAGCTGGAGTGTGGGGAATGCTTCTGATGCCACCAGAAGGACACACAGTTCCCATGCTTTGGGAAAACCATGGTCTTTGAGGCCTTCAGTCCCTGAGCTGCCTTCATATGCCAGGATCTGCTTTTGTTTGGGCTCCTTGTTCTCCAGCTCTTCCTTGCACAGAGCCATGTCAAGCTGACAAATCACATGATTTAGTGACTTGACCTTCAGCTTGGACCAGAGCAGAGCTATTTGGATAATCTACATCTGAAGAGAGGATATGGCTTCTGGCAAAAGACCCTAACTTGGTTTGATTGATGTGCTCCTGGGAGAAAACATGCTGATCCAAGGAGAATGGAAAAGAGGGGAGAGCCAAGGATAAGTTACTCGTATCTCTGAGCCTCCATCCCAAGCTAATTAAGACTTTCAGGTTCTGTAGCAGCAGTGTCAGAACTTCTCAGCCTGGGCCAGGGGTTGTATGGCCCCAATATCCCAGTGAGGGGCTGCCTCATGTTCTTGAGTCTAATCCCCTCACAACTTGCTCCAGGAGCAGAAAGGGGTATCCCTGTTGTGCAGATGGGATTTTATGGCTCTGATGGACATCCTCCATTAAGTTCATGCTTGTTTGGAGGTCTTCTCACCCCAGCTGTCAGCCTGGCCCTGCCCTGGAGTGAGTATCCCTGCGAGGGACTACCACTGAGACTCCGACATCCTCCATCCCTCCCTGCTCCAACTGTGGCATGCTGGAGGGGACCTCCCCTCTTGGGCCCCCATGGCAACGAGCTTATGCCCTCACACATGAAATCTGATTATGCTTGCGTGACTTGAGCAGGATGATCCAATCCTCAGCACCGTGAATCCCGCAGAGCGATTATCCACTGTGGAGAATTTCCTTTCTTTGTCATAATGGTCTGGCCACTGAGCCTCCACAACGTCACTTGAGTAACCCCGGACCCACGTAATGCTTCACCCAGCATCTCCCACCCAGGATCCGGGTCACTGACTGCCCTGGCAAGGCTGCTGGAGAAGGCAAGGTTTTGCAGAGAGAGAGGAAGAAATGAGGTTATTACCTGCCTTCACTCCTGTGGCTGGCAGGAGTAGGCAACTTTTAAATGGGGTTCAGGTGTTATGGACAGTGAACCCTATTGAATTCAGGAGGAATTAGGCTGGAGTGCATCTGTGCATTTCTAGGGTCCTAGGTAATGTGTGTTGTAGCTTCCCTCCACCTCAGTGCAGGTCTCTGTGTGTGAGCAGAGTGTTGGATGTTTCATGTTATTTCATGTTTCATGTTGTTGATCCATGACAGACACTGGGGCAGAAAGGGCAGAATGTCTATGCTCCAGAGTGTCTGAAAGGTTCAAGCTGAGAACACATTTTCTAGCCTTGGCTCTATTAACAACATGCTGCAAGACCTTGAAGGAGTGCCTGGATGTCCCCATACATAAAACACATTTAATCAACTCACCCTCCTTGCCTGGGACACTGGAAGAGCTTCCCATCAAAAGGAAGCCTCATGACCTGGGGTCTTTTACCTCCTTCCCATGAACAGACACATCTGTAGGAAGACTGAAAAGGGTCGACACTGCCTTGAGAAACTGGAACTCATTCTTGGCTCATCTGGCTGCAGGTGGGAAGAGGAATCTGGGCTGGACAAGGGTGCCAGCAGCCCAGGGAGGCTCTACACAGGACAGTGAGGCAATAACCCCTGGAGCTAATGCAAGCTTCCAATTGGGCTTCTCCAGCTCGCATTAATAGGTCAGAAGGGTTGTAGCTTAGATTGGTGCCAGACAAGAGGATTTACGCTTCCAGTTGGGTTTCGGCTATCCTGCTGCAGTTGACTTTGGAGCAAAATCCTTCTTAGAGGCATGAGGTTTGCAAACAGTGGCTTGTTCTGCCCTGAAGGGGGAAGTTGCTTTGCCTTCCCCCCAACACACACACACACTGAGTATTCCCCCTGCTCGTTTATGTGATAATAATGAACCAACCTGAGGGGTGAAATGACTGAAATGATTTCTCTCCCTGTTTCTCTTTGCAGACCTGAAGACTATATGAAGTTGTCCCTAGCCTCCTCCTAAAGGCATCCCTTGGCATCCTTAAAGGCTTGAGAGAAATACCAAAACCAACCAAACACGCCCATAAGAGAAATCCATAGACCCTCAAAACTTGGGATCCCCTCTTGGTCTGAAGTTGAATTCTTCAAAAACTACTGTGGTGTCAAGTTTAAGGAGATCCTGTTGTGTGGCTCCATGGACTGGAGCTGGGCCCAAGCAGTGACTTGAGTTGTGTTTGGGGGCTGGGATGACCCTTCCTCTTTCTCCCCCAAACAGAACCCAAAGTGAACACTAAATATGCAGCGAGTCTATTGTGTTTGTTAACACGTATTAGGCCATGAAATCTGTGTTGTCCCTTTCCTGGGGTGGACAAACCATAGTTGTTCTCCCAGACCTGCCTGGACTTTGTACCAGACTCTCAAGTTGTTTTGTCCTGGGGCCAAACTCCTCTTTATTTCTGGGGGGTGGGAATTCCCTGTGACTTCAAAAGTTGTACAAAGCTGCTTTACTCTGAGGGGTGGAGGGACAAAGTGGGGTCCATGTGAGGTATGGCAGACTGGACTGTCTCAAGTCTTACTTCTGTAGTTATTTTAGCAGAGAGCTGATTCCGTAGGTGGGCAGGAGACTCATGAAGTGATGAAGATTGATAGTTTAGCTGTTCTGCTTGTGGCAGAGGTTTAGGAAACCATACTTTGGCTGCTGTAAATATCTGGATCCTCACTTTTCCCTACTCCAGTTCCCAAGAGGAGAGACCCAAGGAGGTACCTATGGCATCAGGGGTTCCCTCTGGCTCAGGATGAGATAATGGGGGTCCTGGGAGAGGCACATTCCCCATTCCTCTACCTGCTTGCTGTTCCAGTGCCCTCCTCTCTTGCTAGCCCTGTGGCTTGTCCATGGGAGCCAGAGCTCTGTATGGCCCCTCAGCACTGTCACATATAGCAGATGAATTTGGCTGGGCACATATTCCTGCTTCAGACATGGCAGGTTTTAAATTAAACCCAGCCGGTCTGCAAGAGACAGAAAAGGGTCTGAGTCCTCTAGTGATGATGTAGAAACACCAGGCTGGGTGGGGATGTGTCCCTCAAAGCTTCTCTTTCACTGCCGGATGACGGCCTCTTGGCTAATGCTGCAAACATATCAGAAACTCAACAGGCTGCTTTTTTTGCTCCCTTTTTAATTCCTATGCAGACAATACTTGAAACCTTGTACACAGTTGTCCTTTCCAGCGCCTGGGGTTGGCAAACCCTTAATAAGAGGGCTCATTTACAGAACAGCAGGAGGCTTCAGCTTTAGAGGAGGCTGGGTGGCCCCTTCCCAGCCGACAACTGCAAGCGTGTTCAGTGGTTTGCATATGAATTTAGGCACATCTGGACCCTCTGCTTCAACATCCCGCTGGTACAGCCGCTGTCTCCCCTTGGTGCTGACTGGCTGACTGTGTCCCGAGCACCCAACTATGCAAAGAATGCCTTATATACGTTGTGTTTAAGTTACATGGCAATATGTACATCCAGCAAAGTCTATAGTTGAGTCCAGATTTTTGCTAGTGGCAGCAAGTCAAACTATTTCTTCAACTCAAATGGCTGTCTGGGTATTTTTTATTTTTGTTTGTTTTGTTTGTTTGTTTTGTATCTGATGGTGGCTCTTATACAAAGGACTGTAATTCTAGTGGCTTGAATCTGTAAAAATTGCCTTTGTTTGGTCCAATAAACCTTTGAATAGTTTATTTCGTTTGTGCCTGTTCTCCTTGCCTTCAGCAGCGTGTAACTTCTTTCTCAAGAGATTTGTGTTGAAAGTCTGGATTTTAGGTTAGAGGTACATTCTGCCCTCTTATGCCTTTTACCACATAAATGATTCCACTGGCTTCCTTAACAATAGAGGCAGATCAGGGGGAAACAGGATATTGCCTTATTTCTGCTGGAGCAACACAGTTGCAGCAGCATCCTGGTCTTGTTTGGCTGTAGAGCAATTCCCAATACAGAGCTCTGCCCAGGATTTCAGCTGCTGTGGACACAGGTGCCAAGCAGTTCTTGAAACAGAGTTCTCTAGCATACCTATGGCTCACTGCTCCAAACCTCAAGTTAACTGTAAAAGTCTTGGACTGAAATGTCTAAAAAGAGCCCAAGAGAGCTAAGTATGCAAATTCAATTGCCTATCAAGAGGAATTAGGCTGCTTTGAAAATCCTTAATTGCTATTTTGTCAGCAATAAGTAAAATCCTGTTTGACTTCCTCAATCCAAGTTGTTTTGAGGGCAGCATTTAGGGGAAGAGGATGATTTTACTTGTCAACAGGGTAGATTTGATCTGAACTCATAAAAAAACCCAAACAAAACCAACCTGGAGCACTACAAAGTTGCTTTGCAAGGTCACCTTTGATAGGAGAAGCTCCTCTTTGAACACAATTTCATGTTTGTGATGCCTTACTCTTTCTTCCCAGGCTCTTTTCTCTCTTTATCTTTGTTTTGCTGTCCTTTTGTTGTATGTTATGTAGCACAGAGAAATAACATCAGTAACAGCTCTTTTTTCTGTTTTTCAAATGCACAGTCATGATAATTCAAGTTGAGGGGAGAGCCAAAAAGCATTGATGTTGTGCTTAAAGAAAACAGAGTGAATATTTTCTGTGATCCTGCATTTGGAGACAAGGAAATGGGCCTTTGGGGAGGTTTCACAGCATTAGTGTCTGTGAAATAACAAGTGAGGGATGCAGACCTGCATGGAGCACTCCCAGCTGGTGTGCATTGCAGACACAGGAGGCCAAGCTGTGTATTGAATTTCTCCACACCAGACTGGCAACGTGCCCGCTGGTGCCCAGCAGTGATCTAAAATAAAATATTGATCACTGACGACCCTGCTTCCCTTCGTCTCGTCTGGAAAGGGCAGTTGGGTGCTCTTCATGGGAGCACAAAACATTACAGCAGAGACAGACAAATTCAGGCTTTCATAACTGAAAGATCCCACATCATTACCCCGGGGTATGTTTGGCCTCAGGACCACTGCATTTTAACTGCAATAGAAAAGAATTGGCAATTGAGCTTGCTTTAGCTTTTTCCTGCCCTGTTTACTTCAGCAGTGCTGAGGGGTCAGGCTGTTGTTTCTGTTCTGCTGGGGCTTAGACTGGAAAAAGGGGCAAATGCAAAGCAGGAGCTCAGCACGTGAAAAAGGTTACTCTGCTCGTTCCTGACTGTCTCCTTCCACTGACCTTGTTCATGGGGTGATTGCTGCTGATGGGTTGATGCTGTCCTTTCTTCCCAGCAAAGACTGTGTCCTGGGTTTGCCTGTCAATAGTTGTTACTACCCCTTCTGTTACTGCAACAGCTAATAACTCGTCCACACAGGCCCTGCAGGAAGACTGCCCCAGGTTATCTAGTGGCATGCATTTAAATGGATTAATTAAATGGTTTAAAGTCCTATGTGGGAAGCTGGCTGTGGCAGGAAAGAGGACTCTTGACAGGGTGACCAAGTGGAAGTAAAAGCCAGATTCCGTCTTTCTAGCCCACAGGAGATGGTAAACCACTAAAGATGGTAAACAAGCAGGAGGAGCTGGGATTGTGGCAAATCTGTGCTCTGAGCTGTCACTGAATTCGGGCACCACACTCATGCAGAGGCAAAATGAGCCTTGAAGTAATAGAAACTGCTTCTCCCTTGTTACAGCCATAAAGCACCACAACCTCATTAGTTCTTTTAATCTCACACAGGAGAGTCAGGTACAAGATGTGCTGGGCAATACACTCAGGTAGGAGTCCAGCACCACAGCCAGCCCTGCCTGGAGCCACGTGCACATTCATTTTGACCCCAAAGAGGATTTTGTAGACACTTACATCAGTTCATGAGCTACTTGTGAGCAAATGACACCTTGTGCTGCCCACTCTCCTGTATCCCTGAATGATGACCGGAAGGTGTATGATCAGTATAAGCCCTCCTATAAAGATTCCCCAAATAAAAGCCCTGTCACAGATACCAATCTTTGAGTACAATGCTTAACTGCTTCAGGGTAGGGAAAAATCATGATATCCTTTGTTATGGGGAGAAGGATGTTAATCACCTACTATGGAAATCTGACCTGGGGGTTCCACTGGTCAGCCTCTGGGATGCCCTCATTGCTGGCCTGGCTACCTGAGTCCATCTCTGCATTTGACACCAGCAGACAAACTCGAATCAAAGCAAATTCCTGTCTGTGGTTTTATCTTCCAGTGGCCGATTAAAGTCACATGCCCACAGAGAGGTAGTCTGGTCTCTAGTTTTAAGGTGGGATGTGCATTTAAAATTTTCTATCTATTCCTGAATTACTCTATATCTACATACTCTCATTTCAGAATGAAAGGACACTGTGCTGTTGAATCTTAATCCAGGTTCATTTTGGAGTCTGCTAAATTGGGACATGTTGGTCTTAAGAAATTCCACATGTCGAGTTATCTTGAAACTTTGAGCATAGATAAGCCCTAAGGAACTCCAAAGCTAGTGTTAAAGCAGTCTATCTCCATACTTACAGAACTGCAGAGAGACGTGCAGGATGATGGGAGAGATGGGAAAGGGGAGGAAGGAGAACCAGAGGCTATCTCTGTCTTATCTCACATGGGCAGATTTCCTGCAGCCAGTGAGGCTTGTACAGTGACCTGCATTTGGCTCCGTATTTCATTGGACCATGGCGTTCTTGCTCCAAGTGTCTTCTGGGAATGGGCTATTCCTACTTCTCCTTTTCTTCTTGACAGGGTTCAGAGAGAGCAGCTGGCTGCCATCTTCAGACTGATGAAGGAAAAAAGTGACACGTTTGGAGAGATGTCTGAAGGAGACATGAAGGAGCAGCTTAGACTGTACGATATATAACCTTGCAGCCAGCGGAGGCTGCGCCCAAAAGCTATTTTGGCCCTTATTATGCAGGACACTGGAGGCTGTAGTGCTTTAAACACGTCTCAGTAGTTATTTTGCAGTTCCAGTTTGTTTTGCAAACACATACAGGCCTGTGATATGTACTTCAAAAGACTTGTAATTCCTCACCCTTTTTACCTTCTTTTTTTTTAAGAGATCTCACAGTATTTTCATCTCGTACAGAGATATTTACCTCTTTCTGGCTGGGTCACATGTCTCAGTCGTACAAAGCAGTTAAACTCACAACTTTTTTCTGGCCATGCTTTATGCAAATAAGCCTTGAAGCCTAGTCTTTATCAGTTTGATACCTGAAGAAAGCCAAAGATATTACATGTAAAATGGATTAAAATAGTAGAATCATAGAATAACTCAGGTTGGAAGGGTTCTAAGGAGGTCTGTAGTCCAGCCTCCTGCTCAGAACAACATCAGTTAAGAGACCAAGGTGGGGTACTCAGGGTTTTATCCTGTTGGGTCTTGAAAACCTCCAAAGATGGAGACTGCACAATCTCTCTTGGCAGAGAGGCTTCCAGTGCTACAGTTAGAAAGCAAACAGCCAAAGGCGAGGCATTAGTGCTCTGATTAGGGCTGCGTTTTCATTCTCATCTCCTTGGAAGGAACACTTCATCCTCCTTCATGCTGGTTTTTTGAAACAAATCCGAGTTGGTTCCATCTGACCTCGTTGAGCTCATCTTCATGCCTGAGGAAGCAGCAGCAAACTTCAGCCTGGAAACACAAACACCTCTTCACCTCCTGACACTGGTAAAATGAGCACAGAAAGGTGGCTGGCTTTATTACAGCGGGGATTGTGTCCACCTTAGACCCTGCTCTTCTAATATAAAATTATGTGGGAAACTACCTACGTAGGAAGTCTCTATGAATTTATCAAGTATTTTGAACAGCCTTGACTAGCCCTTGGTGGTTTGAATAGAGTAAATCAATGAGTATTCCTAATTATAGCTAAATGTCTTCTGGTGTACTTATCTCCTATGAAATCCTGTTAAATGCTTTCTTATCAAGAAGGATTTTCTCAGTTTTAATAACTGCTGACAAAGAAAGGCAACATTTTTTGACCCAGTTTTAGGGAATGATCTCTTAAAAGATTAGGTTTGCTTTATTTCTGTAATCTTTTGAGACTGAGAAACCTAATATCTCATTATCTGGTCACTATCTCCCACTACAGCATATTCTATAACGACAGACTATTAGACTTTTAAGACTTATTTTATCTTCTAATTGTATTCACTTAGGTCAAGGCATATTAATAATGAGATCAAGTAGTTTTCCTACCATGACTTAATCTAAATTTAATGTCTGAAAATTACCTCTTCTTATTCAACATGAATGAATTCAGTGGGAAAACGGAAAATGTGAAACATCACACTGGCTTTCTGTGTCTCTAGGACACAATTTCCTTTGTCAAGCTGTGCAAAGGGAGAAATGCAGAACATTTGTGTATGGGACCTTTCCCTAGTTCAGAACTGAAAGTAGGATCTTTTCCAAAGCTTTTCATGAAAGCAACCAAAGGAGAGTTAAGGTTTAGTTGTTTTTCAGTCTTTGTCTTGTAGACTTTACAGTTTATTTCCAAAATAATTTTGTATTTCTTATGCTATGTTTGTGTCTTCTCTGAATAGGAACATTTCTTGGGAATAATAACAAAAAAAATTCCTCAAACTCCTCAGCTTCACATTATGCCAGTAATGATAATGCTGTATAACGCAGACCAGCTGGAATTCAACCTGTCCCGCCCATACCAGTTCTGAGCAGTGTCACCAAAACATTTAGATCCTGTTGATGACAGGATGGTGGTGAAAGATCTGTTATCTACTAGCCTGCGTGTAAGAAGGAAATGAAGATAAATAAAAAAGCCTCTGCCTAAGACGTGAAACGAAGGGGTATTTAGATGTGAAGCCCATGGGTTTTGTACGGTACATTTTCTCTGTGTGCAAGACTGTAATAAAGAGGAGCCTGCTGGACACGTCCGTGTGAGTCTGTGAGGGTGGTGGGGATGTGCTGCCTGCAGGCATCTGCAGTGGGTACATCCCGACTTGGCTGGGCAGCTTCGGAGCTCCTTTCCCTGCTGGGCTTATCAATATTTCAACAGGAAATTTCACCAGTTGCTATGGCAGGCACTCCCCTTTATAGGGGAAATTTTGCCAGCTTCTGCAGCAGCATCTTCCTCTTGTGGGTATTGTCCTTTCAGGAATCACAGAATCATAGAATTACAGGTGGTTTGGGTTGGAGGGACCTTAAAGACCGGCTAGTTCTACCTGCCCCCATGAGGGGGTGGTGGCACTGCAGGGTCCCATGAGGGGGTGGTGGCACTGCAGGGTCCCATGAGGGGATGGTGGCACTGTGGGGGTCCCATGAGGGGGTGGTGGCACTGGGATCTCCATGAGGGAGTGGTGGCACTGCAGGGTCCCATGAGGGGATGGTGGCACTGGGGTCTCCATGAGGGAGTGGTGGCACTGGGGTCTCCATAAGGGGATGGTGGCACTTGGGGGTCCCATGAGGGGCTGGTGGCACTGGGGGGTCCCAAG
>JAWWEE010000041.1:7437265-7472411 GCA_035221455.1 Xenops minutus | reverse complement strand
GGGCTCCATGAGGGGAGCTCCGTGAGGGCTCCGTGAGGGCTCCATGAGGGGAGCTCTGCAAGGGCTCCATGAGGGCTCTGTGAGAGCTCCCTATGGGCTCTTTGGGAGCTCTTTGGGGGCTCCGTGTGGGCTCTTTGGAGCTCCCTGGGGGCTCCGTGAGGGCTCCATGTGGGGACTCTCTGTGGGTGCTCCATGTGGGCTCTGGGAGCTCTTTGGGAGCTCCGTGAGGGCTCCATGAGGGCTCTCTGGGGGCTCCGTGTGGGCCCTTTGGGCACTCCGTGTGGGCTCTTTGGGAGCTCTATGTGGGCTCTCTGTGGGCTCCGTGTGGGCTCGTTGGGCACTCTGTGGGGGCTCCATGTGGGCTCTGGGAGCTCTTTGGGAGCTCCATGAGGGCTCCATGAGGGCTCTCCGGGAGCTGCGTGAGGGCTCCTTGGGAGCTCTGTGGGGTCTCCGTGTGGGCTCTCTGGGAGCTCTATATGGGCTCTTTGGGAGCTCCGTGTGGGCTCTTTGGGAGCTGCGTGTGGGCCCTTTGGGCACTCCATGGGGGCTCTCTCTGGGAGCTCTGGAGGCTCCATGAGGGCTCCGTGTGGGCTCTTTGGAGCTCTCTGTGGGCTCCGTGAGGGCTCCATGTGGGGAGCTCTGTGGGGAGCTCTGTGGGCTCTCTGTGGGCTCCGCGAGGCACACCCGGGTTTAGGAGCTCTCTAAACACACCTCCTACTTTTGGGAAGGACATACTCTTTATTCCACCCCATGTGGGGGTTTCCACAGATCAGGCAGCCCCAAGGGGTGAACAGTCACCTCTTTTATACAGTGAAACTCACATGAACCTGCCCCCCAAAATACATATTTATTAGGGTGATATGGTCTTACACAGTGCTTGAAGCAACTTCTGCTGTAGAAGCTATCAGAAATTATCACAAGTTACCTGGTGACATTGGTTGAGTCTACAAAAGGTGAGTAAATTCGGTCTGGGGACTCACAACTGGAAGATTGAAGTGAGGCTTGCTCTCTTGTAACTTGTTTAAAGCGATTTACAAGTGTTTTCTAAGGAACTGACCTTATTCCTGTGAAAAGGCAAATATTTTCTGTGTGTCTTCTATCACAGATAAGCAGGAGACAAGAGTTTCTGAACAAACAGCAGTAAAACCATAAAATGCAAATTTGCTTAACCATGCAGAGCTTTAGATAAAGAAAACCTTGAAGAAAACTAGTCCTGCAGCCGTAAGAAATAAATCAGAAGACCTATCTATCCTAGAGACTTAGTAAATATTGTCTAGTTAGAAAAGAAATATATAGCCAAAAGATATGTAGTCTTTTATTCGTTTGTCTAAGCCCTAAAAATACACGTCTTAGGTAATTTACAAGATGTTTGTGTAGCTTAGAAGGATCTGCAGTGATTGATATGTAGCAATTAACCACGGAATGCACGGTATCCTTAGCAAAATTCACTGTATAAGCTGGCCAAAATTTTACTTCTATGGAGTTGCATTTTGTAAGGCACAGACCCAGCTCTTCCCACTGGTTTTAGTGAAGGTACTTTGGCTTACAGTCCAGCTGGGGGTCAATTCCTTTGAATTAAGTTATCAAGGACACGTTTACTCTGAGCAGGGTGAAAGATGGAGGTTTCTATGAATCAAAGCACGTCAAAGAGTAAAAAGTTACCTCTTTAATACAGTAAAATTCATGTGAACTCACCTATATAATACATATTCCCCACCTACCTAGTGTACATTCATTTGATGTAATCTTACACAATGCTCGTTTTATTTGGGTGATAATAATCTTCCTTTATTTGAGTGAATCTTACAGGATAACAAACAGGGAAGTCCTTTTCTTCATCCAGCAACTTCTGCGGTAGAAGTTATCTGATGACATCAGTTGTGTTTACAGAAGGTGGGAAAATTCATCCCAGGGACAGATAATTCAACTGGAAGACAAATATCCACCTCCACCTCCCTGATGATGGTGTTCCTTGGGTGTTTCTCCTGACCCAAAGTCCATGGAAGCTGCCAGAACATTTTTGTTCCAGTGGGTTTGGAGCACGAGTGCAGGGAAATGAAGTGACTGTGATTTAAACTGTCCTTTTATTAAATCCGTGTTCAGTGCTGGGCTGGGATCTTGGGAAATTAATCTTCTGTCCCTCTGAGTGCCCAAAATCATGTGGAGTGTGTGCTGTTGCCCATTAAAGGATGGTTTGCAATCACAATTAATCCTAGATATTTAACATGTTGTCTTTTATTCTGATGTTCTTATTTCCCTGTGCTCCTGACACCCCCCTAAGCACACTAATGTAATCTGGTGTCATGACTCAGGATCCTGCAGGCAGTGAATAGATTGTGTTATCTTGATTTAATCTTGGGTAGATCAAAGAATGTCCTGCATCCTCAGCTTTCTTGGATATGTTTCTCATTCCTCATTCAGTCTTTGAGCATGAAACAGAGATTCAGGTTTACAAAAAATCTGGAATTATTTGAGTAAAGAACTTCAGTAGGTGGGGAAGGTAAAGGCAGGGGAAGGAGGGTGAGCAGAATTCCCCTCTGGCTCTGTAGGTGACTTTGATAGGGATTTCATGTATGGAGACTTTCCTTACAGATCATTTAAATGAGGTTTTTTTGCATAGGTTGATTCTGGAATTGGTGAACCTGTGATGTGATTGCAGATGCTTCACCCTCTAGAGTGTACCTGGTGATGAAGAAGTGGGTTTGCACTGTCCTTTCCTTGGAAGGAAATGGGAATAGTTATAAATGGGAAAGAGTGTGGCCCCACACACAGCACAAACCCTCTGCTTTTCCATCTACAGGGTTATTTTCCACTTTGTGTTGCCTCCTGTGCTGTGCAGGGGACTTCTGGGATTTTTTGCAAACTATGTAAAGTATTTTTTAACAAATTCCTCAGAGATATTTCTCAGAATGAATCAAAGGCAAAAGTCCTCATTAATACCCACCAGAGGAGAACAAGCAGGAGTTTTCCAGACCAGCTTTGGAGTTATAAAAACACCCTACTCCTTCCTGCCTCACCCCTTCAGTCCCTCCTGTCTCTTAGTGAATGTTTCCAGGCAGGAAATTAATTTGTAATAATGATTTATTCCCATAAGAAGGTGGGAACAAAGTTTAAAAATCATGTACCTTACAACTCACTTCAGATAATACAATTTTCTCTAGGTGATGAAATAAGTAGTTCTGAAACTTGTGGTACCTGGTGCCTATGGAGAATTTGGGTAGTAATGAAGCAAGGAGTGTGGGACACAAGCAGCTCCTGTATTAAGAAAGCAGCTTCACCTTTACTGCCACTTTTGTTGGTGAATCACATTCTGATATAATGTAAGAAACTGCGTAAAAAATAAACCCCTCAATAATGAAGTCTTTTCTATCTGCATTTCTCTGGAAGTTGTCTGACCAGCATAAACTCAGAATGGTGGAAAATGTAAAGTGCTGTCTTCTACCTTCTGGCTGTGGCAACTGAGTGGTATTTTGGTTTTTTATTCTTTTTTTTCATAATATGACTAAAGCCCAGGAATGTCACCTTTCTTGTGATCCCTTTCCAAATACCAAGTGAAGCAGCAGAGATTATGAATTATGGAAGGAGCACTGGATGGTAAGTATTCCTAAAGATAGATGGGGATGGTGTGCTAGTGCCATGGAATTGAATCTGACTTTGTGCTAGGACAGGAAGAGAGCAAAACATGGAAGTCCCTGTGGTTTGTTTTTTGGGTTTTTGTTTGTTTGTTTTGGGGGTTTTTGTTTGTTTGAGTTTTTGTTTTGGTTTTGGTTTTTTTATAAATTTTGAATAGCACTTCTGTTCAAATGCATCCGGTTGCTGGATCCCAGCCAACACCTCTGAAATAGCTGTGAGACACTTTTATTTTTTTTTTCCTTTCTCCTAGAGGGGAAATTCTCCTGTCTGAAATACTTTCTTAATTCCCGAAGTAGGTGAGGAATGCAGTCACTGAGGTATGTGCTGTAGGAAGTCAGGATGTGCTCAGTTGCTGGGAATGCTGTTTACATTTATCAATTGCTAAATTGCACTGGAAACAATAACCTAATAAAGACGAGGTGTTGCATAGTTTGTTTCCTGCTAATTTGTCTCAGAGGAAGGGGATAATTGATTTTGTTTTCTGTCAAAGGCTGGTGCCAAACCTACTGTGGGGGTTTCGACTGTTTTCAAGCTTTGAACCAAATTGTTGCGGGTGCTGCTGCAGTAGGAGATGAAACAGCCAACTGACATCGTCCTGAGGAATCACAAGCAGTCTCAAAATACCTCCAAAATTGGCACTGTGAGAGGGCCAAGCTTGGCTGGGGGGCTGAGAGCCTCCTCCACGTGGGTCATGTGGGCTCACTGCACCACCGCTGGCTGTAGAGTTGTTCCCCGAGGTAAAATGCCAGGGTGAGGTGTGATGAGTCCTTACCTCCGGCGGCGTCAATTTTTCCTCCTCTATAGCTGTGAAGAGATTGTAGCGCTGGTGCAAGGAACAGTGACACTTTGGAGAGAGATGGTGCTGCTTGTCATTAGAAAATGAGTTCTTTTCGGAGCTCTTTGCTACTGCTCTTTTAAAATGGCTCACGTTTTCTTACCCAAGGTTAACATAAATACAGCTCTAAAGGGCTCACAGCTGGAATAAAGCTCATATACTGCATGTTCTGTAGGTAAATGCGGATAAAGGTGAGGTGGTGGGAGAGGCAGAGCGAGCACCGTTTATCCTCTGGATGGTGCTGTTGTTTTGTACAAGCAGCAGGGAGGACTCCCAAAGCTCCGACGGAACGTTTCAGGTACTGTTTGCTTTATGGAGGATTAAGGATATGTTCGCTCCTTTTCTCCTTCACCAATCTCTTATGAATCGTGTATGTTGTGATCCACCTGTTCTCCAGTATTCCTGAGACTGGCTAAACTTAGATAATTACGACAGGTGAGAAAACATATTTTCAGAACAAATCCTCCTGATCAGGACCAGGAATTTTATTTTTTTTTTGACATCTCTTAAAACTCCCCTCGATCCCCCAGCCCCCAACAGTTAAGCTCTGTTTCTCTGTTTCACCTGGGGAATGAGTATTTGTTGGCTTAGTGGAGTGTAGGGAGCTTGCTTGGAGTCATGGGAGCAAAAGCTTTTCAGTCTTAATTAAACTTCACTGTAGGGGACGAGAAGACATGGGATGAAGTCACTTTTCCAGAGGCCAGAACTCTGGAGTTGGGTTGTTGTTTGCCTCCATAGCACCAGATAAGATCTGAAACAGGTATTTCCTTCTGCAGTGTGTGTGACATTGTTCTAGTGATCTTCAACCTTATTTAATTGTTTTATAACTTATAAAGATATAACTGCAATCCTTATAAAGGGGGCAAGGTCGTGGATCATTGCCT
Organism: Xenops minutus; assembly: GCA_035221455.1. Lineage (NCBI taxonomy): Eukaryota > Metazoa > Chordata > Aves > Passeriformes > Furnariidae > Xenops > Xenops minutus. The sequence continues at coordinate 7,467,059 of JAWWEE010000041.1, read as the reverse complement.
CCATTGTTTGTCTTCCTTGTCAACACTGTTACAGCCTTTTTATCAGAGAGGAAACTATTAGCCTATGAGGGAATTTTGCAAATTCTGACTATGACTCAGTTTGCTCCAATTCTACTGATAATTGATGGAAGCAGAAATTAATTGAAGGTGCTGGTTTTAAGGATATGAGATGGTAGAAAAGAAGTGTTGAAAGTGGTTAGTTTGTAGTAAGTGAAGATGGTCTTATTGGTTCAGTAACTTTTCTGAAAGGTGATGCTTTGATTTTGTAGCACCTTCCAGCATCAGAGGACTGCCTGTCAGCTTCTCCATTGAAGCACGGGATCTTTTTAATGCCTCTTGTTCCCCCTGAGTTCCCTTTAGCTGCCACTCAATTTATGTGGAGTGTGTCCTTTCATGTAGGCAAGGACCATTCAAAAATCCAGCTGTTTAACTTTGGAGGAGAAACATTATAGCCCAGCAGCCAATGGAGATGACTGTGACCTTTGGAGGGAAGAGGGGCTCAGCGAAGATGTGACTGGGTGGATAAACCAGACTACCTGGGGAAACAGATTTGCAAGGAGGTGGAATGACTGGCTGCTTAGGCTTGTCCCAGCCTCTGACCCATTACTAAAAGTTGGAGCTATGTCTTTTGCAAAAGAAAGCGTTACAGTTTCTGGATCCTTCTAAGATGTGGACAGAATGGCTGGGAGGGAGACTCACACCTATTGATTTCTGAACTTTCCGTTTGTTTTGGCTTTTTATTAAAAGATTTTTCTGTGTGCTTAGGCACTTCAGTTTTGATGGGTCTGAGTAGATATTGTCTGTTTCTGTTCCATGCTTTGTTCTGTTTGTTTTTCCACAGTGATGTGAAGCTGGTGGATGAGTTACGCAGGGTGTTACTTGCATAGCAGCAACAGAAAGACCGGCAGAAACCGGATGGAGAAAATAGAAACCCCAGCTTTCCTCTGCACAGACCGTGCTGAAGTTTTCACACCCACACACCTAAATCAACTCTATAGTGGTGCAGTTTGACTTTTGGCATGAGCAAGAAGACTTCTATTTCAGGCAGCATCATACAAAAGCTTTAGGTTGGGTTTGCCGGTTCTTTCTCCTCTGTGGGCTGTGTTTTTGCCCTCAGTGAAGGATTCCTGTGTCCCATCCTCTGTCCTTGTGGCAGGACAGAGCTATATGACCTTGGTGAAGAAGGGGAGTACCACTGTGTATGAGCAAGGCAACCTTGAGATAGAAGCAGAGGCATTCTGAAAACTTGGTCCTAGGCGGGGGATTTTATCTTCCAGCTATTTTCAAGGTGCCCATGAACAGCTAAGAGAGTTGAGCCTCATTTTGTGTGCAGACCATGACAGTTTCATCAGCCCTACAGTTGCACTGTTAAATTGCTGTGAGTGGGTTGATGAGGTTGTTCCCTAAAATGTCTTGAGGAAATTGCACTTTGTCCTACACACTTCCTTTGCTTTGCTTTTTAAAAACTGCTGTCACCACAGTTGAGGTGGGAAACAGGCTCTTCAGGGAAGGGGTCATGGCCCCAAGCCTGCCAGAGTTCAAGAAGCATTTGGACAAAGATTTCAGGCACATGGTGGGATTTTTGGAGTTGTTCCCGTGCAGGGCCAGGAGTAGGAGTTGATGATCCTTGTGGCTTGTATTGGGTTTGTGTGGCCAGGTTATGGTAGTGGTGTGGGCTATAGGGGTGGCTTCAGTAAGAAGCTTCTGGAAGCTTCCTCTGTGTCTGACAGAGCCAGAGCCAGCCAGCTCCAGGATGGACACACTGCTGGCCAAGGCTGAACCAGACAGTGATGGCAGTCTCTGGGATAACATGTTTAAGAAGGAAAAAAGTTATTGCACTGATGTAAATTGCAGACAGCGAAGAGAGGAGTGAGAATATGTGAGAGTGTGAGAGGAACAATGCTACAGACACCAAGGTGAGTGGAGAAGAAGGGGAAGGAGGTGCTCCAGGCACCGGAGCAGAAATTCCCCTGCAATCTGTGATGAAGATCATGGTGAGGCAGCTATGCTCTTGCAGCCCATAGAGGTCAATGGCAGTGCAGAGATCCACCTGCAGCCCATGGAGACCCACACTGGAGTAGGGGGATGCTTGAAGGAGGCTGTGACCCCATGGGAAGCCTACACTGGAGTGGGGTCCTGGCAGGGACCTGTGGAACCATGGAGAGAGGAATCCATGGTAGAGCAGGTTTCTTGGTAGGGCTTGTGACCCTGTGGGGGACCCAAGCTGGAGCAGCCTGTTGTTAAAATGTTTGAGTGCAGAGAAGATGATGGACCTGCACCCAGTACTTTGATCCTGGTGTTCAGCAGAAGTGCTGTCCTGGATGGCTCATCTGTTCCCAGCTCCTTCATGACACAGGTCTGTCTTTGCAGACAGCCAGCTCCTTCTATGCCCTTTTGTGGCAAATGGTTTCTTTCAAAAGGGTAGATTATCCTTGTTTGTGCATGGATATACTGCACTCAGTAGTGATCTACATCATGCATGACAGTTTGGTAATATTTATACTGACAAGCCTGTGATGATGGGGTTGATGTCCCTGCCCACCTTTCTGCAACAAGAGATGAGGCAGAAACCCTCTTGCTAATGGTATCAAAATGTACTGGGTTTATCCTGCCCTTCGCACTCACGGTGACTGACTGAGCCGAGGAAAAGTGACTGTTGCAATGTCTGGAGGGGCACAGGGATGCAGACCCTTGGGGTTGGGATCTGGGATCTGGGAGCCCAAACCTGAGCCCATTGTCCTAAGTCGGGAGAGCATGTAGTGATGGTAATGGTAGCATTCAACCTGAGGGTCATCAGCACGTGGTGTTATCCAAGACCCTCTTCTACAAACCTTCTTTCTTTCTTTAAACAAATCTACCAGAGAACAGGAGTTCTTTTTCCTTCTTTGTGAGCACAAACTAGGACAAAAAGAGCCATATGTACCTAGTTTTGGAAAAAGAGCTGGCTGGGATACTGAGGGGCTCCTCAGGTCACTTAGCTGATAGCATGGACTTGTATCTGATTTAAAGTTGGGTTCAGGTGCATGTAGAAAGGGATGGTGTAAGGGTGCTCTGTTGTTTGTCAGCTCTACTCATCTCCATGCATCAATTCCACTTGCCAGTTGCAGTGTTGAAACAAAATTCCATCACCTGGACTCTGCTTTGAGTCAAACCAGGTGAAGAAAACTGGTGACCAAGTGTTTGTGGGCATGAGTGTGTCTCAGTTTGGCCTGCAGCAAAACCCTGGTAGTGTTGGTGACCACCAAGTCCTTTTTCATGAAGCATGCATTGGTTATTTACACATTAATGGAATTGCAGGCCTCTAGTTTGCTTGAACTTGTAAGGCCAGACCTTGTCAAATGCTGATATTAAGAGAAGCATGAGGCTGGCTGAATACAGTTTTCTTCAGGAATCAGTAAACACCTTGGCCTTCTTGAAAAACTGACTTGCAATTCATCTGCAATTCCTAGACAATAAATTGTTTTACAGGATAACAAAAAAAACAAAGACTAACCAACCACATGACAAGACAGGAAATTTTTTTCCTGGATAGATTAGATAGCAAACCACATGAAGTTCCACAAATAAAATGCCACCTATTTATCTCGAGATAATGTGCATTTTGTAGATCCTAGATGAAACTAATTCTCAAATCAAATTGTATTTCAGGGAATATACGAACTTATATCCATGGAACTGTGCAATTATTTCAATGTGTTTCTGGGGCACTTGAGATAGCAAAATGGTTTTAATTGGTCTAACTCCTGACCAACAGTGAAATACTTTCGCAGTGGCAAAACAAATAGCCCAGTTTTTACTTGTGAGCTGGTGGAGCTTCAGCCATCAGGGCTCTGAGGATGTTGTGGTGGAGCCACCAGTATCTAGATAAGGCTGAAAGCAAAAAGATATCCATGGAGTTCTGGGGAAAAGCAGGACTGCTGGCACCATCCTGGTTAAATTCTGATGTGATTAACTGCCTTTTACTGCTCTGTCTCCTTTCTGTTTATTTCAGAGACCTTCTGTCTGGAAAAGTGTGTGGTGCTGTAGCAGGGCTCATGTTCCTCTCAGCCAGGACTGCTTTTCAGCATCAGCTGAAGGACCCCCAGTAAGGTAATTTGTAAGTGCTTTAAGGTAAATTACAAAAGGTTTATAAACCCGAGGGCTTGTTATTTCTCTTGGATTCTCAGAGCACTTTACCATATGGCTTCACAGAATAGCACCCATAGTTAAACAATAGAAGAATAACTTTCCACAGTCCTTATTTCAAGACAGAGCAACGAGTCCTCTTGCTTTTGATTGTTTTGTGCATTTAAGATGTTATTTAACTGAGCTTGTGTTTACTTACAGTTACAATATCAAGCGGTAAATACAAACTTGGACATTGAGCAAACTGCAAGGCGGGGTGAAGCAAAGGGATCAGTGGACTATTATGTGGGGGTGTAGATTGCTTAGGGAGAGGGAGGAAAATATCAAAAGCACTGAAAGAGAGACAGTACCCAACTGACATCTGCTTGGAGTCACAGGGTTGGTTTAGATACCACTGAAGCCGCACAAGATGACCTTTCGGGATGATTCTTCCAGCCTTTGTTGCTGTGGCCCTGCAGTGTAACTCATTCTAGATGAATGGGTAGTGTCTCAGTGCCAAATGCCCACTACAGAGCAGAGAGCTGTAATGACAGGTTAACAGAGATGAACATGAGGGAGGGTAAACAACACAGCTTAGTCGGTTTCTGTTGCAGGCCTGATCATTTTCATTTGATAGCGAAAAATAGTGACATAAAACTTGAGGTGCAAGCTGAAAAGCTACAAACAAACAGTATATGTCCCACCTGACTCTCCATAGCATATCTTTAGGAAGTGCAGCTCAAGAAGGAGATGATGAATGTCATTGTGCAGTTGATCCTCTTGGCTCTGGCTGAGACTGTGCAACAGAAGTGTCCTTCCTCAAAATCTAAGGCCTGTGAGACACACCCAGATTGAACAGATGCTAAGCAGCTCGTGAGCACAAGGATCTCTAATTCCAGTTCAATGACACAGTGCTGCTGTCCTGCCCAGAAATTACTTTGCCTGCGGATTTCCTGGTATGAGGTTGATGGGTGTTGTGCAGCTTGGTGTGACAAAGAATTACCTTCTCTCCATGGCTGGTAAAAACCTCTGTCAACTTAATAGGAGGAGGATGGAGATAAGCAGCACCCTGTATGTGTCTAAATAAAGCAGAAGAACTTTTACACTGAAGACAAAAGAGAGAGAAGGGAAGAGAAGCATCAGATTTCCAGCAGTAAATCCATCTCGCTCCTTACAGAACCCTGTGACTGTCCTACTCTTGGAGCTAAAAATGTGACTGCACTTCTCTGATGCTCCTGTCAGTCAGAAGCAGAGAGGAAGGCACTGTGAGGCCACATTTTCCCAAGTGTAAGACAGGACAGGATGATTTATAGCACTCAAAAAGCAGGCTTACATCTCGCATTCCTTATAGCACTTTTCAGCCCAAAGGATGCCAAATAGCACATTTGTCCTGCCAGAGATGTCAAGAGGGATGGTTTCTGATGTTAAGGCAGTGGGAAGAAAATGGGAAAGACCTTTACCAAGAAATATTTCACTTCTGGCCCTTTAAGTAGTAGACCCACACTACCCTGTGCTGGGCCTAAATTTTGCAGCCAGATTTGATGTGCTGAGATAATATGCCTGCGTTTTTTGCCAGGGGGATGGAGAGGAATTTGGGCTCTGTGATTCTTGTGTTTCTTTCTCCAGAGCAGTGAAAAGTCCTGGAACGCTTCTACTCCTGGCAGCTATCGGGGAGAGGAGCTGGAGAGGCTTCTCTTCTGATGGGAGGGCAACTAGCCATGAGTCTAATAAATTACCTCCTCACCCATCTGCAGTGCTGCCCTGCTGCTTCAGGGACCAGATCTGAAAGATTCCTGGTCAAGAAACAGAATGTTTTCCTCCTTTTCATCACATATATTTTAAAGGGGCAGGGGGGAGTGGGAACTTCACAACCCGTCTCAGCCCTCAAGTAGTGTGGGTTTGTCTCTGTCTGTCAGTTCTGGGGTGCTACGCTGAGCTTCCTACTGGGATGGCACAGACAAAAGGCTGCTGAGGGAGGCACTTGGATAAAAGATCCCTGCTTCTTTCCAGCCTGTGTAACTCCAGCTGACGTTTCCAGCAGTTGCTGCTGGGAGTGTATTTTTCTGTGTTTTTTAATTCTCTCAAATGAAATGTCTCATTAGTCTTCTCAGTGTTGTGTGTCTGAGGAAGGAATGCTGAGACCAGAGCATTTCAGGGTTGCAGCTTAACTGAGATGGGGTGGCTGGTGAAGAGCTCAAGAAGCAGAAAGGCTGTGTGATGACAAACTTGGGCTGCTCTACCCTGTACAAGGAGGTTAATTATCACCCAGAGCTGTGACCATAGGGAACAGCTCAATAGATGAGTCCTCACTGTGTTTACAGAAGGAACTAAAACAAGTTCCAGCAACCAGAGGCTGTAATATGGTCAAATGAAGAGCACTCACACTCCATCTCCCAGTGATTGCTCCAGGCAAGGACATTCCACTGAGTGTAGAAGCTGGTCCCCTTACTGTGTGGAAGGGGGAGAAATATCATAGATTGGACCCATGTCATCTGTTGTCACAACACAGATTCAAGGCAGTTTCTTTAGGAGGGCATTAGCTGGGTGGGACTGGATGCCAAGCCCACCAATAAGCACTAATGAAAACCCAAGTTTTGCATTCTCTGCAGCTCATTTGTGTGGACACTGAGGAACTGCTTGCTTGTGTTCCACCACCAAATCCACTGTCTCTTTGCCTCTTTGGGCTTTTCAGCACATGGAGAACACTGAGCAGTTGGATCTCTAAGCTGTTCCCCTGCTCCTGGCACAGTTTTCTGAGGCTTTGCTCTGTGGCAAAACTATGGGTATTCTTGAAAGTGCTGCAGTGGAAGATGTGTGGATTTTGCCTTGATAATGCTATTGTCTCTTGGTGTTTGTTCAGTGTTTTTCAGAGAAGGTTTGGTGCAGAAGCAAAGGGACTAGCTGGAGAATGGTGAGTGAGTGTGGAATTATGACAAGTTTTGGAGTTCTTGGGTTTTATTTGGTGAAAGCAAGACAAATAGTTGTGCCGAGTTTGCTCTTGTAATTTCTTCCTCCACAGATTCCCAGCCTGAATGCATCTGCTTCTGAAGGTGACTGCTGAACAGGGAGGGGAAAACAACAACCTAAGCTTGCCAAGCCAAGCCTTTGCTAGCCCACAGGCATGACCATTGAGCAGTCACATGTTGTGGGCAATGTCATTCTTTTGTCTCTTCCACTTATATCTCACTCAGTTCTTCTATCATCGATCAGCTAATACTGTGAGCAGGTCCAAACACCCCCAGGTTCTTTAGCAGCTCTTTATTCCACTGGCTTCCAGTCAAATACTGGTTTTGGTACGTTGTAGCCATCACTGAAAGACAAGTTTATCCTGCAGCAAAGGCTGGATCAATTTGTAGAATGGCTCTGTTCTTAAAACCCATCTTGTCGTGTTCTGTTCCGTAACCCAGAGACATGGGAAAATGGAAAGCACACAGGGCATGGGCAAGTCAATAAGATTTGATACACAGCCCTCTGGAGAACATGTGCACAGTTAAATTTATGGCATAGTTCAAATGCCAGCTGACAGCCACAACACACACAGTTTTAAAGTCTAACAGCAATCAAGTTTGTTTATGAAGAAAAAAAAATAAAACCAGGCAAATCTGCCTTTTATATGTCCCGGATGTAATTAAGGATGTAGATAAGTAGATGTAGAATTAAATACACTTTTGGAGATGGAAAAGGGCTGATAAATAACCATCTTCACTTAATGATCCCAGGTGCAGTTTGCTTAAAAAAAAAAGTTAACTTGCTTTTACAGCACTGAAGAATAGAAGAACTTCTGTTGTGGGAATTGATGTTGGCAACTCGACAGAGTAAACATGGAGCGGTGGTGCTGGGCTTGGAGGCTTGGCCCCATGAGAGAAGCAGCATTTCCTGGAATTGCAGGTAGGAATGCCAGAGAAACATGTTTTTGGAAAAGGACGCTGGGGAAACCAGTCCCCGTGTTAGGTGCAGTCTTTGCTTGTTATTTGCCTGTCTGTGGGCTGGGAGCTCTGTGTCCCAAAAATCTTACTACTTACAGAGCTTTTTAGGGGATCAGTTTTGCTCTTGGCCTCAGTTTCCACCAGGTCATTCCTGGAGAATTTGAATATAACCCCATTTCCCAATTTGACCTCATGTTTGAGCTAACCAGGCTGGCTGCCTCAGTTCTGACAGATTTCAGCAGTGGGGGTGGAGGATGACAAAATGATACTCCAAGGAAGTGAAAGTCAGTACTCTGAGAGGGGTTTTTAGGTTTCCTTTTCTTACATACAAGAAGGTGGAAAGTTGTGTGTTTTGCATAGCAAGCCTGCTTTTGGCTAATGTGCTTGCCATAGATTTGGATCTTTCCTGAACACAGAGTGCTACAGACATGTTCTCCACAATCAGCAATGCAGTTCCTTAAAAGCAAAGAAATCCATCTTTTCCTGGTTGTAGGAGTCTTGCCATCTCTTGTGGCTCTTGTTTTCACAATAATGTCACATGGAGAAGGTTGAAGGAAAATGTTTGCTGCCTCCAGAATTTCCCTTTGAGATCCTATTAACAAAAAAAGTCTTGTAGTTGCACACAAGCAGCTTCTTCCAAGCTGAATGCCTGAAGATGCCCACAACTCAAAAGAGGAAGGCTAAATTGAAGCTATTGCTATTTGTGCCGTGTATGAGTGCAGGACTGATACTTATATCTGTAGGAATGTCATGTTGGAGATCTTGTGGACAGAGAATTGCTACTTGTCTGATGCACCTTGTAGCCCATCCCTGTAGAAGTGCCTGGAGCTCATGAGGGGTGCCCAGGAATATGGCAATACCTTGGATGAGCCCTTTCTCAGTCCCTGCAGTTATTCAACACATCTCCTTCAATCCTGGGCTCAGTTTGAGCAATAGTGATCTGTTTTGTTGTAGATGGAGCCAGGGCTTTACCCAGGGCTAACAACTTCCCTTGTGTTTTTTCAAGGGCTTTTCAAACCTGTGTAATTGTTTCATTTTTTTCTCTCTTAGGCCTTCTGACAGCCAACGTTTTGCACTTAAATACAGAGAGAATAACGTGTCAGGAGGTATAGACAACAAAGAAAGGCAGCTACTGCTGAGCTTTGTTCAGGGAGTCTTTGCAGATTTTTGCTTTGCTGCGTGGAGGGGTACAAGGTAGCTGTGAAACCTCTTGACTGACTTTTCTGTGACATAAAACAGGCACCTTCAGTTCTTTGTGTATTCTGTAACAGTATGAGGTGCTTCTGAGATTTGAGATACTGTCAACAAAAGCTTTTTTTATATCTGAGCTTAATTGTTTTATAAGAGTTGAGCAAAAACAGCCTATGCATAAGGAGCACTATGGCCATCTCCCCTTGAACGGTTAGGATTAATATTTAACAACTTCAAAAACTTTTCCGTAAAACTGTATTTCTGGTAAAGATAAATGTTTCTCTGGCTGTGGTGTTCATCTCTGCAGATCTTTCCCTCTGCTGCTGGTGTGATGTTTTCTGGACTGCCAAAGATCGATTCCACACAGCCCAGGGATTTTCATAACACAGACTTCTGTGGTGGATTTGCAACGACCCTTACTTTTATTTATTTCAAAGCAATCACAAGGTAAAATGGATGTGTATCTGCCCATCAGCTTTTGGGGGCAGGGATTGCTTCTGGAGTGGAGCTGCAAGGTATTACTGCACGAAGAATAAAGCATGCAAGAATAATGCATGAAGAATATATGTTTATGGTTAAGTCTAAAATCTTGGGGAAGTGGTGGTATGTAACTATGGCTACTTCCATAATTCACACATGTTTCCACATACGTTTCCATCAGATCAGAGATAAAGGGTTTCCTTCTTGCAACAGGCCAATCTCATTAAGAAAAATACAGGAAATTTCCATTTTTTGCAGTAAAAAATGTTTCTTTTCCCGCTATTTGTTGCAATAAGCCTATGGTGATAGACAGAACAGTACGAAGCTGATGTCTTTCCTGAGAAATTGGATCTGTGTGCAGAGTGTCTAGGAATGCTGGGAGACAGGGTGTGCACATTCTTATAGGGAAATCCAGAGAGAGGACCAGCCCAGTCACTGAACACACCTTGGTAAAGCAGTGCCTGGCAAGCAGCTCTGGGCAGTGCCAGCAGAGCCTCTGACGCTCTTGGGCATCTCGCCATGCGTTTTTTCAGGAAAAGGCTCCCTAAAATTGCCAAAGCCCTGATTTGCCTCATTTTTGTAATACAGTTTTGCATCTTCATTGCCAGTTTCAGCCCTGTGGCAAAGAGAAGGATTTTCAGGTAAGAGACCTGCTTCCTCGGGATACGCAGCGTCTGGATAGAGTACTCGTGCTCGCTTTCTTTCTCCGCCTCTGTCTTTTTTACCTTGAAACTTGCATTTCTGATCTGAGCAAGGTGACCACTTTACCTTAGCAGACCACATTCAAGCAGAGCACGGTGTTGGAAGATCCACAGTCAAAAACCTGCTTCTGCTGGCTCACTTTTTTCTAAGGTTTCCTTGCGTAGCTGCCTAATGCTACTGCTTTCATACTTTGGCACTACATAGTATTTGCTTTTCTTGGTGACTGCCAGAAGGACTTTATTCAGCACTAATCCAGATTGCATTTCTGGACAAGGACTTTGGTGGGATTCCTTCCAATTTATAGCAAGTCCAGCAGCAGTTCCTAATATAGATATGCTCCATACTGCGAGACCAATGTCATGTAGACATGATCAATATATATATTTTACATCAATGGTCAAGCAATGATGATCTCAGAGGTCTTTTCCGACCTAACTGATGCTGCGGTGCTGTGTATAGGAAGCACCACTCCCCAGCCTCCCCACCACCCTCATCTGGTCCCAGCTCTCCCACTGAGCTTCTCTGGCTCAGCTTGGTGGAGTTAGTTTTCAGCTAGATGTTCCAGGGCTGATGTTGTGGGGGCAGGCAGGAAAAGTGAGGCTGGGAATATCTCTATCTCTGCTGGAGGTGACTTGAGCAACTTGAGACCATACCTTGAGGACAGCTATCAATTTGGAGAAGCTGGAATCTGCACAAGGGAGGCAGTGGGGAAGAAAGGAGAGAAGGAAGAGGTGTAGAGAAGTGCAGTGGGTTGTCCTTGAACCCAGAGCCCATCACTGGCAGAGCTGGGACAAGAACTGCCTCTCCATGCCCATCTGCTTGAAGCCATTCATTCTGCCATAGTTTCAGCTAATGGAAATGCCTATATTCTTGCAGCTGAAGTAAAACACAAGGTAGGAGCTGTGTGTGGTTATCTGTGTGGCAGTTCTATTTCTGTACCTTTATATGTAATGTAAAATACACAAAGCAACATTTTCGTGGCTTTATCCTCTCTTTGTCCTTGGGCTTTGTAAAAGGAGAGGAAAATGACAGTAAATGTCATTGAGCTTCTGCAGTTGTTTGCCAGCTGGACTGTAGACCCTGAAATTGGACAAGCTGCTCTGACAATTTGTCTGGATTTAAAATGCTGGTCAGGAGAGCAGGGCCCTGTGCAGGCACAAGGGCCTGGCCATGTGGGCCTGACTGCAGGGAGCAAGATGTGGGATATGAAAAGCCTTGGTTTTACATTGTACTTTGTTTGCCACAGCATTTGAAATTAAAGTATAATAGAGCTGGGGTGGAATCTGCCCTGTGAAACAGCACATAGGCAATGTCTGGAGTAGGGGATGGTTTGTCATACTGCCTATTTCATTTGCCATACTGTCCTGTTTCGTCATTCTCTGCCCTTTAATTTCAAAGTTTCAGACATCATCTTAAAAATACAACAGAAATTCATCAAGGGACTTAAGATCTGCCTGAGCTGCCTTACCTAGTACATCATTACTTAGAGAGTACATATAAAATCTTACCTTTTATTGAGCAGTAAAACACAAGTTTATACATGAAGCACCAGAATAGAAAGCACATGCTGCACTCTTGGTTGAAACTGGCTAATGATTATGAGAGAAAGAGCTGACAGGCCATTTGCTACAACCTCTCTTTTTAGTGTTGCAAAGGTTCATGCATTTATCTAATACAAAATTATTTTTAAAAGCCTCCTTAGTGGATAATTTCCTGAACGTTTTCAAAGTGGTATGACATCCATCAAATTTCAGCAGCAATTGAACTGTTATCTACAGCCTGTTATCTGCAGACCTGCTTTTTTTCCCCATTTATCACCTCAGAAGCAATCCACAGTGTTCCGAAACAAATGTGTCATGCAAAGGCTGAACATGGGTGTGAAATCAGACTGCCAAAACCATGCTGGTTTATCCTGAAAAGCTTTGCTGTACATAAAAGCTCAGCTGCAGAAATTTTTCACCTTCCTTTTTCCTGTTCCACCCTCCAGCCATGTGCAGATAAGAAGGAATGTTTGGGATAAACCCCCACCACTTCGGCCTTGATTTTTTTGCTGGGTTTCTGCCCAGTCTTGTTGCAGGTGGCACTTCTGCTGTTGGCAGATGTGTCCTCCTGTGTTAACCTTGTACCTGCCTGTGCCTCTGAACCAGGCCAGAGGGGTGCAATATTAGAGGCAAGTGCTGAAAATGTAGAGATTTTACATTTTAATAGCTTCAAAGTGTCTGCCTTAAGAGTGCTGTGTGATGCCATTGCATTAGCTGATGAAGGGGGAAGAGGAGAGAAAGAAGTGCCCTTGTGGCCCCAAAATGCTCAAGAAATGATGTGGGCTAAAAGAGCAAGTTTCATTTCTTCTTAGACTTCCCTTACTGAGTTCTGGAAGATCTTCCTGCTCTGTTGCTGAAGCACAGAGCTGTGCTGGCAGAGGAGAGAGCCAGATGGCTGCCTTCATGGTGCCATGTCCTGAGCTCAGGATCTCCAAAACAACAGTGCTCTGGGGACTTTGCCAGGGGTCCTGCCCAGTGCAGGGCAAAGCTGTGCTGTACTGCTTGGTAGTTACTGCTAGAGTGAATGTTTCATGAGCTAAGTGCTGAGGAGAGGAGTGTGTATCTCTGGGATTTGCTTGGTGGGGAGATAAGCAGAATTCAGGCCAGAATAGTGTAGGAAGTTTAACACTTTGGCAAAGTTCAAAATGAAATTGCTCAAAAGCACAGAGAGAGGCTCAGAGTCAAGAGCACTAAAAATGGGTTGGAGGGTGTGGAAAGTGGAAAGTGTGTGTGATTTGTAACCTTTTCCTTTGATTTCATTCAGGAACTTGAACATTTTTCAACATGCCCCAAATTCACAACAAGTGGACAACCAAGAGCAACAGTGTTTGAACTGTTCTGATAATGGGAACTCCAGGAGCTTTTTAAAGGTGACTTTGGGGAGAGAGATCACAAAGCCCAAGAAAGATGTGGTGGAGAAGACACCAAGATGGAAAGGAAAGGAGGAAGAGAAGAAAATGGTGGAACCAGTTACCAGGGTTAAGGGAGCCAAGGAGAACACAACTGGGAAACCACAATCTCAGTTGGAGGGAATCAAGAAGACGACAGTGAAAGCAGCCCCTGTGATGCAGGGAAACAAGGAGAAAACGACAGTGAGACCAGATCCAGAAATGGAAGAAGCCAAGAAAAAGACAACAATAAAACCACTTCCCAAGGTGGAGGGAGCCAAGGAGAAGGCAACAGTGAAACCATCCTCTGGGGTGAAGGAAGCTCATGAAAACAACACATCCAAAGACCATGCAAAACCAAAAGAGCCTCCTGCATCAGTGGAAACTGTAAGACCTGTTCCTCAGGCTGCTGCAGTGACAAAAAAGGTGAAACTGAGCGCTGCTAACTACACGTCTGAGCCACAGTGGGATTTCGATGACCAGTACCTGCTGGATAGCTCCTCTCCACCATCGGTAGGTGTGATGGTGTGTATGTTCACTAAGAATGATGCCTCCCATTGACCTCCTTGTCTGCTGTCCCCTGGGCATGTGTGCCCTTCACAGTTGAAGATGATTTCTGAGCTGGTAGGTCAACTCACTGGTACATGCAGATGCTGGTGGGACCCAGGCAGGAAGACCTTTGTGTATGACCCAGTCTGGCCAGTCCTCCACCGTGCTCTGCCTGGTGAACTTACTGCAATTGCATATGTTTCCATGGGTTCCTTTGACGGTCAGTCTGAACAGCCCTTTCTGGAGCTCAGAGGCATCAGAATCTGGGGAAAATCTCCTTCCAGATGTACTACAAGGTGATCCCACTCTTAGGTACCTTGATATAGTGCATAGGGGACTGAGGCACATAATGCTTCTATATTCCCTGTGCTGTGGTTAGATGGGTCACACCTAGTCCTGTGATGCCTAGGGGCAGGCATTAGGTGTCTGGCAGTAAATGTCAGTCCTCATACAGGTGTCCTGTTTCTCACCTGATCTCTTGGAAAACTGAACAGCTGCATTCACAGGAAGACTCATATTAATTAAATTTGAGTATCTCATAGTTACTGGTGTCCAGCAACAGGGCCTTTAGGAAAGTAGTAATCTACAACAAAGTTCTCAGCAAGGAGATGGGACAGGTTGTAGTGTCCAGTGCTGTTTCTGTCCCTCACCCTATGCTGGTAACTCTTTGTAAAACTTAGCCAGAGCAGTTCTCCCTGTTGCTGGAAGGCTTGGAATAGGTGGGTCACCCTCACATGTTGTTTCTCACTCCCAAACCTGATCTGTAATTCTGCAGAGAGAGGAAGTGACTAGAAACACTCACACCTCCTCAATGTTCTACATGATCAGAGTTTTCCCTCATTCCTCTGGTATTGCTTCAGTCTAGCTGTGGAGGCACAAGAAGTACCAAGCCTTGGACAGTACCAGCTTGAGCAGGAAGGGAATGTCCCTGTCTCTGGATGACATGAAACGTGCTGCAAGTGAAATGATGCCAATGCAAATCCCTCCATGACGTTGTTCTCATTGCACTCCTGTGGTGACAGGCATAATGAGGGCTGTCTTCTCAGGCTGTGACTGGGTTGTCATCCCCACACAGCTCAGCCATGGAGCACACAGCAAGGCTTTGACAATGCAGGCATTTCTGAGGATTTGAGCTGGGCATGTGGGTCTACTTAGTCTCCTATTTTGTCTTTCAGTAGGTGTTTTGGAAAGATGTGTAAGAAAGTAGAGCCCAGACTGACTCAGCAAAAAATTCAGTGTAGTGGAGGTGTTTCCTTTCCATCTGCACACACAGTCTAACTCTCACCAGCTGCAGTGAGACCCTTCTTGTAGGATAAGCTGGCTTGGATTCCCTTCTTGGCTACACATTTCACTGTGATTCATTTATGACATTGAACAAGTTGTACCTTTTTCTTACCTTTAAAAGGAGTGGTAATGGTGATCTAATCTCACATGTTCTAAGGTGCTCCCTGAGGACTTTGTGAGGTGTGCTGCCAGGGACTGCTTATTATAGCATGTTATTACTGTGTATAGTCTTACTGGTAAGTTTAGGTTAGAGCTATTACAGATGTTAATTTGCATCAGTTAATAAGGCCCAAACCCAGTAAAACATTTAAGCATTACAGCCCTGTTATTCTGAAAAGTCTTGGAGATTTGGAGTCATTCTGGCTTCCTTGTAGGTGAATGTGTGACTTTCTGCCAGGTAATTATGGGGATGCTGAGGGGAATGGATGATGTATCACTGGAGTTTCTGTGTTTCTTTCTGATCCTGTCACACAGAGACACACAAGCACTGGCACTTAGTCAGGTTTATCAGCTCTCTGCTCATCAGTCCTCATTGTTTTCTTTTTGTTTTTCAAGACCTGCTCTGACTCAGTGAGGGCCAGAGCTGCCAAATCCAACTGGCTGCGGGATCTTTTCCTGCCCGACATCACTATCTTCACAGACAAGAGATACTTCAATGACAGTGAATGGAACCGCCTGGAGCATTTTATACCCCCATACGGCTTCATGGACCTGAATTATTCATGTGAGTCCCTCAGGGCTTGTCAGGACAGGACCATCAGACTTCCAACAGGAACATGATGCCAAGTGTAGCTAGAGATTTGCAGCATCTTCCTGTCAAAGGCTAGGTGGACCTCACAGTGGGTAGTGTGCTGGTTTCACTGTGTCCACCCCAAAGGCTCTTGATAACTCTCTACCGTGTTTGCTTCACAGTGGTGAAGGAGGTCATGTCCCGGCTGCCCCCAAATCCTCACCAGCAGCTGCTCCTGGCCAACCGCAACAGCAGCGTGCCAGCATGCATCAGCTGTGCTGTCGTGGGGAATGGAGGAATACTGAATAACTCTGGCATGGGCCAGGAGATTGACTCCCATGACTACGTCTTCCGGTAAGGCAGGCTTCCTAAAGATGCACAGCTACCATACTCTGGCTAGGAGGTTGTTGTGGCTGCATCACTTCATCTCTTCCAGCATTGCACTGATTCCCAAGAGCCAAAATGACTCACGGCAGGAGGAGAGAAAAAATCAAGAAGTAATTGGAAAGTTTCTAAATGCCCAGAGCCTGTGTTCACAAATGAGACACAAAGAGCCATTTCCAAAGCAGGGGCTCTCCCGCAGATCAGGGTTCACTCAGAATGGGCCTAGTCCTCCCTTCTTTCAGACTAACACTGTTTTTTCCTGTTAGGAACATGGATGTGAGGGTTTGCAGTGGTCACCTAACTCTGCTCCTCTGATTTCCTTGGTCAGGGTGAGCGGGGCTGTAATCAAAGGTTACGAAAAAGATGTGGGAACAAAAACCTCCTTTTATGGATTCACAGCCTACTCCCTCGTTTCCTCTCTTCAGATCTTGGGACACAGAGGGTTCAGCAACATTCCACGAGAAAAAGTAAGTCAGGTCCATGCTGTATGGATGCGCAGCTTTGATGGGATTCTGTTTGTCTGTGGCCTTCAGTTCTGCTCTCGCCATGCATGAAGAGCAAAGGGGCTGAGCCAGCACTTCGTCATTTCCCTCAGTGAGGGAACCTGCAATGCCTTGGCTCAGAGTGAGTATTTGCAGTGGCAAGCTGTGTCTGTCCCACCCCAGCCTTTTGGCGTGTAGAAGTAGCTGCACATGAGGTGTTACCTCTGTTCTGCTTCTGTGGGCTAGCTGAAAGCTGCAGACCAAAGATATGTGTCGAAAAAACTCAGTGAGCCTAGATGTCTGCTTGCATTTTGTTTTCAAAGGAGATGCCTGCTTGAATTTTGTTTTAAAGTGCTGTTCATTAATGATCACTTGTTTTCTTAGCATGTTAAATACATTCACTTCCTGGAGGGAGCTAGAGACTATGAGTGGCTGAAGGCTCTTCTGTTCAACACAGACATCAGGAAAGGATTCTTGAACCTCAGCGGGTAAAACAATCTAGCCCCTTCTACACCATAAAGAGAGGAGCCCTCTGTTGTGCCCTTTCCCTCTCCACAGTGCTCAGCCCTGCAGAGGGGCAGTCCAGGGTAAAGTCAGGGTAAAACCTCCCTCCCCTGGCAGATTTGTTTGGAGAAATATCTCAATTCCTTTGCAGCTCTGAGCACTGCTGTAACCAACACACCTCCTTCCCAGAGGTAGCTGATTTCAGTCATGTGTGCGGTCCTCTGGGATGAGCACATACTGCTGTCTGGTCTGGTGTCTGTACATGGTGGTCTGCTCATGGATGAAGGCCTGGTTTCACCAATTCTTGCCTATATAAAGAAGTACTTTTGATATTCCTGTCTCCTGCTGTTGCCTCTCCTCTCTGATCTCTTCCTCTGCAGTGCACACAGGCTATGGACACTTTGTCATAATCTGGGAAATGTTGCAGAATAACTTCACAGTGTTTGTGGGTTCTTCTCTTACCACCAAGTGCATCAGGGCTGGTCCTTTCCAGCTGTGATGAAGTGTAGGAGCTTGTCCTGAATCTCCTCATTCCTGTCCTTAGGCAGAAGCCCAGGCAGAAGTTTGAGAAAGATTTCACAATGGACAGATACCTGGTGGTTCACCCCGATTTCCTCAGATACATGAAAAACAGGTGAGCTGGGGGTTACATGCTCTTGGGGCTTGTTTTTTTCTGGCTAGCACCATCCCTGTCTGTCTCCGGGCTCTCCTCTCCCCTCACTCCCTTGTTACTGCAGTTCAGCCACACCAGCTGCCTGGGGGTAAGCTTCAGCAGTGTGCAGTCAGCTGAAATTCTCTGTGGTGCTGCAGTGGGATGTTAGTGGCAGGTAGACATCCTGAATTTCTGGTCCAAAGAAGCAACAGCCATTGGACAGTTCAGCTTTCCACAACCAAAAGAGATCTTGGGCAAATGGCAACTTTAAGTAGGGGAAGAGCCAGAAGAGTTGATTTAGTTCAGGACCAACCTTTCATGTTCCCATTGATTAGAACCTTGGAGGAAGGCTCTGTAACAGACGTTCTCTCCAGAGATTCCTTCTAGACTCCAGAGGTTGGTTGTCCTCTCAAACATAATACGCCCCTCTTCAGCATCCTACTTGCGTGGTCTGGCTGCTCTTCTATGCCTCTCCAATCCTTTTCACAAGCCTGCTGGCCACTGTCACTGTCAGATCTGCCCTTCGTGGGCCACACGTGACTGAGAGATGTAGAAACAGGAGCTCCTGTTGTGCCCTGCTTTGGCTGCCTTTACCCTTCAGTCTCCTTGAGAGCTGCATTTTGCCTTCCCTCAGAGCCAGATGGCCAGCACTCCCTGCTCATTCTGACGCCTCCCCTCTGACTTGGGTCCTTTCCAAGGCCATGAGGATGCAATGCTATTTTTTCCTAGTGTGGACTCCTGCTTTCCTAACAACTCCTGTCATAACACACTGCAGCTCCTGGCAGGTTTTGCGACCCTCTGCACCTTCTCTATGTCTCGTTTCACTCCTAGATGTGGATGGAGAGCAGGATACACCAGAGAGCTTCAAAGCCACTTGTGCACTGCCAGGCAAAGCACAGGCTTAAGAGTAGTGGGCTTTAACCTACTAGATCCTTTAATCCATCCTTTCTTTATCCCCACTGCCTCAAGACCTACCACTTCCATAAAGCTGAGGCAGAGCTGGGCTTAGGTTGCAGTGCAGGTGATGGAATGTTCTGGGCATACTTATGGCTTCTCTGAAATGCCTCATGACCCCAACCTGCTGCAAGTAGGGAAGATGTGACAGACCCTACAGAGGGACAAGGTGTGCCCCACTTGAAACACCATACCCAGCATCTGTGCTTTCTTCTCTCCTGCTGCAGGTTTTTAAAATCTAAAAATTTGGAAAAACACTACTGGAGGCTGTACAGGCCCACAACAGGGGCCTTCCTGCTGCTGACTGCCCTCCACCTCTGTGACCGGGTAAGGGCATGGTGATTCTTGCACCCAGCACTGTCTGAAAGTGGAGATAAGGCACAGGGGAGAGCAGGGGTGGCTACAACCCTGCCCACTATCTGCCTTGAGAGTATATGGGCTTGTGTCAGCTGTGGAGAGCAGATTGAAGACAAGAGACATAAAATAGAGGTCACATAGAGGTTGTGAAGCCTGCTGTGACCTAGAGCATGTGAGCTCCTGGGAAGGCAGTAAGAGGACAGCAGGAGCCAGTGCTTGTAGTCTTCTCCTTCTGGGCCCCCATGCAGGGTCACCAGAGGAGCCCCAACTGGCATCTCTGTCCTGTGCTCCCTCCCTGTTTGGGAACTGTGTCCTGTGTTTCACTTGGCTCCCTCCATCCTTGGTACCCCTGCCCAGTGAGGTTTCCATCTTTCCCAGGTGAGTGCCTATGGCTACATCACAGAGGGGCACGAGAAGTACTCGGATCACTACTATGACAAGGACTGGAAACGGCTGATTTTCTACATTAACCATGACTTCAAACTGGAGAAGCAGGTGTGGAAGAAGCTTCATGATGAGAATATCATGAAGCTTTACCAGAGGTCCTGACTGTGTGACAAGGGCCATTGCCTGGGAAATCTCAACAACACCTCACTGGTAACAGAAGAGCACCACCAGAGCCAAGGCAAGCTCTGGACTGCCAAGCACATTTCATCCCCACAAAGACATTTCCCTCCTTCAGCACCTCTGCTCTTTCACAACACTTCAACAAATCTGTGAATGCTGCAGAGCTGGAGAAGACCAACAAGAAAATGCAGAGTGACAGCAAAGTTCCTGTGGCTGTGCTGCAAGACTCTTGATGATTGTTGTAGGCACGAATATAGGGAGAACAGAATCCAGGGTGGATCTGGGTAGCATATTGTCTGTGTCTGTTATTTAATCTAGGTTTTCTCTCTTTGAAAGGAGATGCTCCTCAGGCTGGGGCTACTTCTGTTCTGGATGGATCCTCTCCATTAGTGATGCCCATTTTGGAGCTGGGTATTGTCTAAATAAGCTCCCTCAGGAGCCAGTGGATGGAGGTGGACACACAGATCCTATCTCAGGTTGACTTAATTTCTAGAGGTGCTGCTCTTACTCTGCTCCCTGCAGATAAAAAGGATGGACTGGACACTTCTAGGTGATAATTTGAGAGAGAATGTGTCTCACTGCTGTTTCTCACTGTGGTCTTGTGACATTTCCAAAGAAGCACTGTCATCAGTTCAAGGGCAGGTAACTGGTCTCTGTGATGCAGCAGACATGCAGAACCTGATGCCTTTTGCTCTAGGGATCCCATGGCTGCACAAAATGTGAATTTTTTGGCATGGTCCTGATGTGTCAAGTCCTTGTTTAGCTGGACTTAGTCATACTTGGCTCCCAGCTGTACCCAGAGCACTGTGTTTGTCCTCCTATCAGGGGAGGTGGGAGTTCTCCAAGTCCAGGGATGGATGTTACCCATCCTTGCTGCTGGCTAGAGTGCCTGTCCCCCATGGTGCTTTGTGCAGCATGTTTGCCTTCTGAAAGAGTTTTTGTAAGCAAAATAAATGGTACTACTTTGGCCAAGCTGATCTTTCATTGTAGCCCTGTGCGTTGTGGTTATTTAGTGCATCCAGCCCTGATGCTTTAAAGGCTGCAGGTAAAGAAGCCAGGAAAGGGCAGGACTGAGGGTTAATGATATTACCTCCATCTGTAGAAGCTTTGCAGCTTATGTGAACAAACCTGAGCATCCCCCACTTGTTCACCTTGATGCTGCAGGACAGGGATCAGAGCTGGCCAAACGCTTCCCTGAGGAAGTGGGTGAACACCTAGCAAGTTTGTCCTCTCCAAGTATATCAGATGCTCATTGCAGATGCATGAAGAGCTGGATGTTTCCCCCCTGTGACACTATGCAGACAAAAAGCCACTTCCAGTGTCCAGGCAGGTCCAGTGCATCTCCCTGGAGTTAACCAGCTGCACACTGACTGGTCTCAGTGGACCTGCTCTGGCTGTGAGTGTTTTTCCATTTCTGCAGCATTTTTGATGGGAGCAGCAGCATCTCCAGGGACTCCCTGGACCCCAAGGGAGGCATTTCAGCTGGGATTGTCATCAGGGTTTGTCAGACTTGATTTCCTTTGTCCTTTTTCCCTTGTGCTGTAGAGGTCAGGCAGTTGATCATGTCTCACTGAGCTTGTTTGCAAAGGGCAACCCCCTGCATTTTGAATCTAAATGCAAAACTCAGCTTCTCTGGAAGAGAGTGTAGCCTGCATTTGGCTGCTGTGCCCATACGTGCCTGCAGCGTCCATGGGAGCAGGGAGCTATCCAGAATGCACTGTGCCTCTGCTGGGAATGATGTAGCCCTGTGTGAATACCAGGCCCATGGGGAGCCACAGGCTTTGGAGCAGACCACAAATCCTTCCTGAGCAGTAAATGGGTAAACCTGATGGACGCTGGTCACCCTCCAGAGCTGACTGAGGAGGAACGCCTGCACCAGGATCTCTGGACCCCACTGGGTGTCTCAGTCCCTTGTGGTGGCTGTGCACAGCTGGTGTGCTCCGTCCCCAGACCCTGCAGACTCTCCCTGCCCGGGCTCTGGGTGGGCAGCGAGGCAGTTTTGTTCCTTGCCTGTCCCTCAGGCAGTACCACATTGCTGTGGGTTGCTTAGTGACCGGCTCCACATGGGTATTCTTCCTGCTTGAATAGGGCTTTTCTCTTTCCGACAAGTTGGAAGAAGTTTCTCTTAAACCCTTCCCTTCCCCCTCCTTCTCTTTTGTTTCCATGTCCTCTGGGAAGCAGGATGGGGCTGAGTCCCACTGAGTAAGGATCCCCCGGTGGGTGAGGAGGCTTTGGGGATGGGCTGGCAGCCCCCAGCCCACACTTTTCCCTAGTGCTGAGGCTTCCCAGAGTCAAGGGAAGGAAAGTCCCCAGGAGGTTTTCCCTACCAGCAGCGCTTGTTCCCTCCATACTTTCTTCTCAACATACTTGGCACAGTTTGATATTATCAGGGATAACCTTGGCTGGATAAGGGACTTTGCTGTGGCCTGGAGTTTCCCAGCAAGCTCAAAGTCACATCATCTCTGACCCCAGGAAAGTGACTCTGACCTGGTGGTCCCCTGCACCTCCTTGTGTTGCTCCTGTCCCATGGTGGGCTGGTTGAGGCGTGGCACACACCAGGACACATCCCCTGGAGCACAAGTCCAGTTGTGACCCACCAGGGCCACCTGTTCCTGTGGTGCCAGGTCCAGAACAGCCACAGGAAGCTGAGGGGACTTGGGGGTGGCATTTCCCAGCCAACTTCTATCCTGGCACAAACTAATGGAGCAAAACCTGTGGTGGACAGCTACAGCTGGAGCATCCTTGGCAAGAGCCAGGGTCTGGGGCTTGGGTGAGATCCCACCAGCGTGTGTCCCATGGTGAAATCAGGACTGTGCTGGAGTAGCTCCAGCCTGGTCAGTGCAGCTGGGCAGAGCCAGTGCCATGATGCAAGGTCACCCCAAATGTCCCCAGTCCAGGTCCCCGTGGCTGGCAGGGCAGCAGGCTTGTCCCAGTGCCACCAGGTGGCAGCTTCTGTTCAGTGACCAGCAGGCACGGTGCCCTGTGTGGCACACCCAGGTTTGGCACCGTGTCCGAGTGCTGTGCACAGCCCTGCAGCTGCCCACGCTGCATCACGCCCTTGTCCCTCAGTGTCCTCTGCTTTGTAATGCCACCTGCCCGCGGGATTTATGGCCCTGGGGGTTCCCGGGGGTGCGTAGGGACACCTGGAGCAGAGGTTTTGTACCTGTGAGTGTCACTCACAAAGTGTGTAAAGGTGTGGCCTCGGCTCCTGCAACTTGAAGCTGAAGGCAGCGCGGGCAGAGGGACCGACGGCAGGAGCAGTTCTGACATCCCCAGGGGTGCTCGGACACAGCGACTCCTCCTCGGGCATGGACACAGTACCCAGTGCCAGCAACCAGCTGGGGATTCCTCACTGCCAGCCAGGAGCTCCCGGGGCTGCAGGATTTAAACAGAGATGTTTGATTTGGGGAATGAATACACATCTGTGTCTCAGCATGTCCAGAAGCTGCTGTTGTGTCAGCCCTGCTTTTTTCAGGAGCTGTTGGTGAGTACCATGAGCTGTTATTACACGAGTTGCCTGACTCCTCATGGGGTTCCCCAGGAGTTAGCAGCCTCCAAATATTCCCTGCCAGGTTGCAGGAACCAAATCCGCTTGTCACCCAGGAGCTCTCACAGTGTCACCTTCCTGGCAGGGCTTCAAATCTTTTGCTTCATTTCCACCTCTTCCTTCTTTCAGTGTGACTACTCACCTGTCTAGCAGAAGCAGGCACCACCACGTCCTGCTGTGTGTTCACAGACACGCAGCTCCTTGGCTGGGCATGAAGCAGGAAGAAGTAGTCATGGACTTGCTGGGGATGGGGGTGCACCTTGGGAACAAGGCTCCTGGTCAGTCCAGCCCTGCTCTCTGGAGCCTGTCTGGGTTTTGCTGACCAGGGGTGGGGACAAGATGGGCTCTGCACTGTGTCCTGGGGTTTGAGGTACCTGTTAGTGCTGGCAGCCAAGACCAAACCCAAGCAGGTGCTGGAGGGAGCCATTGTGTGTGCCACACATGACTCCAAGGCAGCCTTGTGCCTTCATCCAGACTATCATTCCTGTCTCTCTTCTTCCCAGGCAAGAAACTGAGGCACAGAGCAGCCAGAACTTCCCAGCACAGAGCGGGTGCTCCCTCTGGAGCTGCTGGGGCTGACTGGATGCTGTGGGAGTGCAGCAGAGGTATGCACCTTCTCCAGCTCAGCACAAAAAAACCTTGTGCTGATGACTTAATAGATGCTATTTTATGTTCCCCAGTTGCAGAGAGATTTGGGGCAGGCCTTGAGTGTGTAAGGGTGGGGGGGTTCACCCTCCTCACCTCCCGCTGTGTGGACCTTCTCCCTTTCTTGAGGATGTGGTAGCAGGTAAATCCAGTTGGACCAGAAAAACTATTGATAATAGGGGAGGGAGAACGAGATAAAGGAGCAGCCCCTGGCTTTGTTGTGCAAAAAGCACCAGCTGACCTGCCAGTCAGTGTTCCAGGTGCTGGGGCAGGGCTCTGCAGGTAAACAGCTCTGGGGGCTGCAGGGGCCCGACTTCCCATGCCAAGGAGCTGTGGTAGTCTGGGCTCCTCTGCCAGGCTGAACAGAATCTTGGGTGCTGCAGGGCTTTCCCAGCTTGGGCTGACCCAGCCCTCGGGGTGGTAAATCGTGAAAACACGCTCTGAGTCCTGAGGATATCCCAAGGCTCCCTCCAGCACTCACAGCCAGCTGTGCAGTGTCAGATGGGACAACACAGGTGAGTGAATAAGGGGCTGGTGCCCACCTACACTCAGATGGTGTCCCCTCTCCCTACCCATGTAATCTGGGGATAGAGGCTGGCATGTCCCCATGGTTACATGGCTTTGAGAATACCTCAGAGACTGATTGCCCTGATAAGAACAGGGCAGGATCAGACCACATCTGCTCTGCCTGGTCCAGAGCTGTCAAGAAAGGGGAAGGCAGCAGTTTCCACTGTCATCCTAATTTCCCAAAGGTGTTTGCAAGCTCTGCACCCCTCCAGGGCATAGCCCAGAGCCTCACAGGTTGCCTTATGCCAGAGAAGAGGGGATGGCCTTTGAACTGTGTGTTTGGCTTATCTCGGTCAGCGGTCCAGGGCTGACCAAGGGCTCTGCCATGTGCAGACTGCCTGTGATAACAGCTGGGCTGGGCCCAGCAGCACCAAGAGGAGCCAACATGAGCCAACCTAAGCCACATCCTGCCAACCACTCATGAGATCCCGACCTGCCATCTCAGCCCAGGGCTCATCCTCGAAACCTTTCTGCTTTGGGGAGGAGTAGGAGGGGACTAAAGGGTGTGTTTCCCTGATGGGTCCCATCCTGCCACACTGGCACAAAGATCACCGAATCACAGAATCAGTTAGGTTAGAAAAGACTCTGAGATCATCAAGTTCAGCCTTTGACTAAACAACCACCATGTCAACCAGTCTTTCCTTAAACACCTCCAAGGACTGTGACTCCACCATTTCCCGGGGCAGCCCATTCAAATGTCTAATCACCCTTTCTGTGAAGAAATTCCTCCTCACCGTCCGACCTAAACCACCCCTGGTACAGCTTGAGGCTATGTCCTCTCATCCTGTTGGTTGTTGCCTGAGAGCAGAGCCTGACCCCCACCTGGTTACCTCTTTTCAGGGAGTTGTAGAGTCATAAGGTCACCCCTGAGCCTGCTCTTCTCCTGGCTAAACAACCCCAGCTCCCTCAGCTGCTCCTTATAAGAGTTGTGCTCCAGCCCCTTCATCAGCTTTGTTGCCCTTCTCTGAACAAGGGCGTACTAGCTCAGTTTTGTTGCATAGCTGCACCCCCAGCCCCTTTCCCCACCCACAGCGTGGGGCTGTGCACAAGGCAGAAGGGCAGAGCCCATTGCTTGGAGCTGCAGGTGCCATGGGATGATGCTGAGCACAGACCTGAGCATCTCTGGTCCAGCAGCCACGTGCTGCCACAGCCCTGCTCCCATTCCCATGTCCAGGCATCCTCCGTGCGGCCACTTTCCCATTCGCCTCCTGACTTTGGCTGTGGTAGCAACTACAGATCCAAGCAGAGAGCATCAGGGAGCACTCTGAGTGTCTTCTCAGCGCTTTGTCTGACCCTGTTTCCCACAGGCAGGGAGCCTGGCGAGGCGAGGTCTGGCCGAGGTGCTCCTGCTGCTGCCCTCCCAGCCCCACAGGGAGGGGGCTGTGCGTCAGCCTCCCGGGACATCTGCTGATGAATTTTTCATGATGCGGTGGCCGTGCCTCCTCAGGCAGCCATATGGCCCCACGTTCTCCAGCAGGGCTGACACAGCCACCCTGCTCTGCCGTCCAGACTTTGAATTTCGGGGACATGTTCCATGAGCAGATTTTTGGCACCTTCTTAAGTGCACCTCTGACCCGCGCTGAACAAATTTGGGTATACAAATCCTCCAGGAGATTTTTTGAGATCTCTTTCTCCCAGCTGGACAGTTCATCGTGGCAAAGACCACAAGACTTTCTTCCACCAAGCTGTGGCCGACAGCCAGCTGGTGCAAAATGTGTTTATTCTCCTCTCGCACTCTCGAGCCATGTGGAGGGATTGGGTTCTGTTTCCAAGAAGCAATCACTGGAATAAAAAGCCCAGGCTAAAAATGATACTTGCTGGTTTTCACTGTAATTTCTTTTATGTTTTTTTCCTAATCTTTATTTGGCAACTATCATCCTAAAAGGTTTTTCACACTTATTTAACTTCTAAATTAAGCACCACTTAATTTTGGGGCATAGTCCAAAATGCATTGTAGCACAAAACAAGTAGAGCAGATGAAGAACTGTGCATCTCATTTTCACCCTGCTGAAAATAAAATCAACAGTAGAAAACCATATACCATGGAAGCAGAGGGATGGGAGTGATGTGAAGAAACCAGCTCCTCCAGCCCTTGAAGCTGCCACTCCACCAGCATTTGCATGATTGGGCCATAAATGTTTCCAAATGGCAAATTCCTGACTTTCCGCAGGTCATTTCCTCTGGACTATTGGTCATCCACCTCTAGCCACGAATTGCTATGTCCCCTGGGACTTATGAGAGCAGTTGATAATAATTAGCTGGAGTTAAGGAAGGGATGGAGTTAAGGAAATGACAGTCAAGAGCAGTGAGGTGAAGCTCTGGCTCTCAGGGAGCAAACGAAGCAGGTCAGAGAGAACAGGGCAGACCCTGAGTCACACCAGGTGGGGACATGTTCCAGGTGGGGGGGATCTCTGAGCAGGACCCCAGACTCTTGACCCTGCTCTCCTGGCCCTGAGTTCTTTAGACAATGCCAGTACCCCTGAGGGCTGGGAGCAACCAGTGATAGAGTGATAGTGATAGAGGCAAAATACATCAAATCCTTCCATTGGTGCACCCCCTTTTCTCTGAGCTCCCCTTTGCTACCAGGACCTGAGTAAACCCCCCTCTTGCTGCCCATCCTTTTGTAGTCTTAGTTTTGCAGTTTCAGCTCCAGCTGAGCTTTAGGCTCAGTTTCATCCCTGTGTGTCCAAGTGGTGATGATCTGTTCTGTCCTCCCAGCTTCTTCCCAGCCTGCTCTCTTCTTCCCCAAGACACCCCATGCCCAGCCAACTTGCCTGCCACAGCTTCCCAGTCCCTGCACAACAGCAGGGATATCTCCCTGCAAGTTTTCTTTAAAATCAGCCTGGCTACCATCCCTTCATGGTGTCCCAGGTCCAGTGGCTACTCTCCCAGTGGGGCAAGGCCAGCTCTGCCACTACTGCCAGCCTTCGGAACAGACCTGCCTGTGTTCATCCCACAGCTTTGCCATTGATACACCCTGGGCCCTTCGTGGATATGAGTGTGGTGCCATCCCCATGCAGCCAGAATTCCCAGAGGACCAGGGCTGGAAATGGGGAGACCAGCAGTAATGGAAGGAAGTGGAGACTGAGGCAAACTCCTATTAAAATGGGTTTTGCATTTAACTTCCTTTGAATAAGCAGCAGCACTGGAAACACGTCTGGGCAGGCAGGAATGGGAGTAGGGGGTGGGTGGACCTGGGGACAGCCTGGGGGTCTGTGGTGGGACTCGGGAGGAGGGAAGGGGCTTGGTCTCGGGTTTTGGGTCTAATAATGAAAATGGGTATTTATGGAGAGACTGGAAGTGAGTGGCACCCTGGAACAACATGTGGGTGCTCAGGGAGCAGCGGAAACAATGGGATTCCCCATCCTGCTGTTCCCCGAGTCTGGTGAGTTCCTAAAACCCCAACCCAATCCCTACAGCTCAACAGAAAACGCTTGTTTTCCTGCTGAGTCCCTTCCCCCCACTGCAACAAACATTTTGGTATGCATATCCTTGAGTTCGCAGGGCTGGTTCTTTCAGAGTTAACTAAAAAACTATGGAAATACTCTTTCAAAAAAGAAACCGAAGCACATCCTTTCTGAAAACACCAAAATAATTCATGCAAATTTCCTCCCAAACCCTTCAAACACGTCTTTTAGCCCAAACTCTTTGTCGAACTTGCCACAAAGCCCCGAATGGTTATGTTTGCTGCAAACCCACCCTGTGAGTAAGCGATCCGTTCAGCCAGAGCGGGGTCGGGGTCAGCACCCCACCAGTGTCCCCCCTCGTCCCCAGGGTCAGTACCCCACCAATGTCCCCCCTTGTCCCCAGAGCCAGCACCCCACCAGTGTCCCCCCTTGTCCCCACAGCCAGCACCCCACCAGTGTCCCCTTTCCCCCCACACTTGCTCCCTCGTGGCAGATTAACCAGCAAGCGGCTGGGAGCGGGTACGTGCCGCGGTGCTGTAATCGGGCACCCCAGGGTGGGAGCCTGGCTTGAGTTCACAGCTCCTGATAAGCATAAGACAACCCGCAGGCTCCCACGGACGCGCTCGGGGGTGGCACCGTGGGCTCGGGAAGCAGCCGCTGGTTGAGCGCACGTGTTTTAGTCAAACAGGAAAGTTACAGAAAGGGGAGCAGTGTTTGTGAGCTGTGGGTGGGTTGCGTGAAAAAGAGGCAAAGGGAAAAAAAAAAAAAGTCGTTTTTCCCTGCCGGTCTGGGTAAATGTTTAATCCCCGAGCGCGGAGAAAAAGCAGCTCAAAAGTGCTTTTTTTCCTCAGCAAGTCTGAACCAGTCAGCCTGCTGCCTCCTCCCTCCGGCTCACACCCTTCCTCCCACCGCTCCGGAGGAACATCCCAGCCTGCTACGAGGTGCAGCTGGGCATCCAGGGCAGCAGGGAGCCACACCATAGCGGTGTCCGACAGCGAGGAGAGGGACTGGGAAGTTTGTGTGCCCGGGGCCGGCTCCCACGCTCTCGCTCGTCTGCGCGACTCCGGCGGCTGAAGTGCCCGGGATGGGGTCCCCGCACTGGAAAAGGCTCTGCCTTTTGCTTCTGGCAGGTTTAACATCCTCCCTGCTCCTCTACAGCCACTACTACACTACGGTGGAGTCACCCACCAGCCAGAGGATCATAGCCAGGTAAGCGGGGACGGGGAGTGGGGAGGGAGGCAGGGATGTGCAAATCCAGCAGGAGGTACCCTGGGCTGGGATGGGGAGCGGGGACTGGGGTGCCAGTGTGGGGCCCTTGGGGCGGGTTATCCCAGCTGTGCCCCCGTCCCTGGCTGTTTTGGAAAATGTGCTCGCAGCAGGTTCTGCCCCACTCCGAGGAGCCCCGAGCACCGGGTCCTGCCCACGGCCGGGGGTCTGCAGAGCTCCGCACCTGGGTGCAGCCCATCACGGTGCAGACAAACTATTGCTGGGTCCAGGGACGGCCGAGGGTCCCGCTCAGCCCGGGCAGGATCAAACCCCCTCCAGCTGCCGACCAAACCCAGGTGCAGAGCTGGGAGTTGGACTCCATGATCCTTGCGGGTCCTTTGCAACTCGGTATATTCTGTGATTCTGTGAAACTCGCTGTGAGCCCCGCGTGTCCCCGCTGGGCTCGTGGAGGATCGGAGCTGATTGTCCTTGGGGGGGTGGTTTGGCCTCCGTGGAGCTGCACTGACCCCC
The DNA here is from genome assembly GCA_035221455.1 of Xenops minutus. Lineage (NCBI taxonomy): Eukaryota > Metazoa > Chordata > Aves > Passeriformes > Furnariidae > Xenops > Xenops minutus. The sequence continues at coordinate 7,437,361 of JAWWEE010000041.1, read as the reverse complement.
ACACTGTAGGGGCAGGGCACGGCTGCCCCCAGCCCTCCCGCATCCCCCCGACTGCCCTCCCGCATCCACCCCGGGCTGCCCTCCCGCATCCCCCCG
>JAWWEE010000041.1:7334495-7437165 GCA_035221455.1 Xenops minutus | reverse complement strand
CCCGCATCCCCCCGACTGCGCTCCCGCATCCACCCCGGGCTGCCCTCCGGCATCCCCCCGGCTGCCCTCCCGCATCCCCCCGGGCTGCCCTCCCGCATCCCCCCGGCTGCCCTCCCGCATCCCCCCGGGCTGCCCTCCCGCATCCCCCCGGGCTGCCCTCCCGCATCCCCCCGGGCTGCCCTCCCGTATCCACCCCGGACTGCCCTCCCGCATCCACCCCGGGCTGCCCCTCATGGCTCGCAAACTCTCAGGCTTGCAGCATTTCCCGAACTCCAGCGGTTTGCATCTTCCCCTTCCTCTGCCTTGCGTGCATCCTCCAAGCTTCCCAAGTCCCTTCCTGAGCCTCCCCGTGCCAAGCGGGACGGAGTGCTGGGGTTCCCCGGGGACTGGGGATGAGCGGGCAGGAGGTCGGGGAGCCTGCACAGCTCTTGGGCTGCGGGACCAGCCGCCCTCTGCAGCATCAGGTGATGTGCCAGGAGAGCGCTCTGGGTGTCCCTGCCCTCCTCCTGGGTGCTCCGGGGTGCTGTCGATGTGACAGAGCCCAGCTGCCTGGGTGCTGCCCTGGAGTGGGGGATGCAGTGGGAGGCAGAGCTGGTCGTGCACAGGGTGAACTGAGGGAAGACAGGTTTGCACTGGGAGTCGCTGGGGATGCAGCTGGATGGCCTGCCCTGGGGTTCAGATGCTGCCTCTTCCCTAGCTGGGAGCTGGGGGGCTCTTCTTGCCCCATCCCATCCTGCCCAAGGCAGAGCTTCCCTCTCCTGCTGGGCTTGCCTTCCTGAGCTGGAACCACACAGTGCTCAGGGGCACGTCACAGCTGGGGTGCAGAACAGCTCCCCACAAAGAGCTTGATGTCCACGAGAGGGAAAACTGAGGACTATGAGGGCAGCAGAATGTGCCCAAAGACCACACTGGAGCTAGGTATGGAAACCAGCCATGCCCTGGCACAGGATCCATGGCACAGACCAGAACCAGGGTGTGAAGGAAAGCCATGGGATGGATGCCAGGAGTGGGTTCCCCCCACCACATGTCAGGCTGCCACTTGTTAACCCTGCCTGGACCAGCCCCAGGTCACCTCCCCAGCAAAGCCAGCCTGGGATCCAGCCCTGTAACAGGTGGGTCAGCTTGTCCAGCCCCAGAGAGGAGCACAGGGTGAGACAGTGCAGAGCTGACCTGTGCTCCAAAGCTCTCCTGGACTCTCCTCTTGGCTTTAGTCCAACCTTTCAAGATAAACCCGAATGAGCAGGTCCTGTTGGCTCTGATTCCCTGTGTTTTACGAACATGGTGCCCCATGCCTGAACTGTGCACCTGGAGGAATCAGCGCTGCCCTGCCAACAGATGTGGGGCTGAGTCTGGAGCTGGAACTGGGATAGCTGGTGTTCCACCTGGCTGAGGTGGCACTGCAGAGCTCTCACTTCCCTCTCTGCCTGCTGGCTCAGGAGGCTCAGGGTGCTCCTGTGTGGGTGCAGGTGACCACGTTTCAGTGGGGAGGTTTGTGTGAGCAGTGCCTCCCTGCAGATGTACAGGGGGATGAAGGGAGCTGGAAGCTGATCCCCTGAGGGATGCTGGCTGCTGTCAGCACTAGATCACCCCAGGACCAGACACCCATAGCAATGCTGAGTCCCCTCCAGCTCAGCACAAAGGTGGTGGCAATGGTGAGGCCCTGTGGAGATGGGTGGAATGCCCTCATCCCCCCAGAGTCAGCCACATAGGAATGGGGGGAACCAAATCCCTGGAACCCCTGGGGTCTGGCTGGGCACAGTCCTATCCTGCTCCCTTCCTTGTCCATCTCTCCCAAACCTCCCTGGTGAACTGCTGGCTGCACTTGTGGCTCTATTATTAGGGCTGACAGGATGAGCACTGAGCTCTGCCCAGCCTTCCTGTGCTGCTCCAGCTTTGCACCAGGGAAAGATGCTTCCTGGAGCTCAGCCCTTCACAGCAGGATCAAGCCAACGCCTCCAAGAGCAGGTTCTTGTTGCTGCTTTGGCTCCCTCAAATGTGGGGCCCCGGGAGCGTTTCATGTAGATAAGGCCAGAGTTGTGTGCTCACAACACTCATACACAGTGTTATCTTCCGGAAATTAAGGATGGCCACGGACCAAAACCATCACATTTGTGAATGTCCCAATAGTGAGGGAGCACACCCAGGCCTGGCTGGCTCTGCTGCCACTGCCAGTGCCAGGGCAGCCACAGCCACTCCTTCCCAGAGCCCCATTGTGCATCGGTTGGTCCCAGGGAGGGTTGTCATCTTCTGAGTCAACCAAGCATCACGAGGTGCTTCACCACATCCTGGCGGGTGACGTCAAATCACTTGGCTCCTTGTCACACCACTGATCTGCTTTCTGGTGGGGGGCCAGCTGCCCCACGCCCTTCCTGGCAAGATTGGGGCAGTGGCGGTGCTGGGAAGCTGGTTCTGGCACCCACAGCTGGGATTTGAGCACAGGGAGGTGCTGGCATTGATTTATCAGTTCAGCACAAGTCCTGCAAGAAATGATGAGCAAGTGCCACCCTCTGCGGCTGGCCATGGATGGAGGTGGGTCCCAGCTCCCCTGGAATGCCATCAGGAGCCAACCTGCCAGTGTGACTGTGTCCACCTGGGTACAGATGGGCTGAGCCCCTCAGAGGTCCCACAGCATCCCTGGAACCTCAGAGAGTAGTACAGCACCCTTCCTCTGACAGTGCCCAGGGCTTTGCCTGGTCCTGCAGGCACTGGGATGAGCCATGGAAGAGTCTGTACCATGAAACAAGAGTGGGAAAGCTTAGAGGGCTGGGGAGAGACTGGATGGGCAGAGATGTGCAGCTGAGGCTCGTGAGCCTGATAGGAAGGGGTAGGGAGGTGGTGGGGCTTGGAGAGGCTGTTAGGTTGCACCTGAAGCTTGGACATGGTGGATGAGGGTTTGGGATTTGTTGGGCTGCACCTCTGCAGCCAGAAAATGAGTGTGTGGCCAACCCAGGGACTTTGCATTCAGGGAGTTCAGTGCTTTGCAGGAGCCAGCTCTGGGTTTGGAGTAGGGAGGTGTCTTCAGTCCCTGGTCTGCCAGTTGGGTGATGGGAGTGTTGATAAGCTTCTGGTGGTGAGGCACATGTGCTGGGGATTGCCTGCACTGTGAGATGGAGGCAGCGAGCAGGTCTGGGAAGGTTGCTGGGGTAAGATCCCTGGATCCCTGGGCAGTTTGCCTTGGCTGAGCTGACTTGGCATCCAGAGATCTCCTGGTGGGTCCTGTGGGACGTTTGTGTGGATTGGCTTTGCTGTGACGGGTGTGCTCTTGGTACTTGGGCTGCAAGAGCAGCCTCCAGTGTAAACACCAGGTCTGGTACAGCCTTTGATGGCCCTGATTTTGCTGTGTACAGACCCTGTGCTCTGCTTTGCAAGCCAAGGGAACAGGCAAGGTTGGTCAGGCTGGAGTTAGTTGGATCCTTGCAGGGATAACAACAGAAAGGCCCTGCAGAAAGCTGCAGCTCCAGCATCTCCCTTTTTGGACTCTCTTGGGGATTTCCCCTCCCTCCTCTCTGCTATCTCAGTTGATCCCAGGGTGAGCCTCAAGGATGCACTGGCTGCCTGCAAGGTGAGGTGGGGCTCACTGTGCTGACCCTGGGCTGTAGCATTGTGTTTGGAGTGGTGGAGGCTTTACAGGTCCCTGCTCCTGCTGGGAACCTGCCTTTCCATGGGACTGAGGCAAGATGCAATGGATTGATTTGAAGAACTGGCCTTCTCTGCTGGCAGGGCTCAGCCTCCTGCACAGGGAGACACCTTCCCCCTCTGCATCCTCTGCCTGGAGCTGGCAGTGCTGGGATGGTGCAAGGATGGAGCTTGGACTAAAGCCTGCTGGGCACTGCCTCCCTATCCATGCCTAGGGAGATGGTCCATCCCCAGTGCCAGACCCCAGCAGGGCACTGGGCTGACCCCCTATGTCATGGGGTACCCCGGAGGGGCATGGAGAAAGGTTTGGGTGGCAAACAGGCCTGGACCCACTCCCAGGCAGGGCTGTGGGCACTGCTGTTGTTGACAGGGGCCGTGGCAGGGAGGAAACCCAATGCCTGCTGTGCCAGGCAGCAGGGCGGGGGGGAGGCAGAGCTCCGCTCCCCACCTGCCTCTACCTGTCCCCAGGCTCCCAGGCAGAGATCCCGTAACAAGGAGCCCTTGTCTGCTCCACAATACCCCCCTTCTGGCCTGAGCACCTGCTGGCTGGGCTGGCGGTGGCGCCGGGGGGCTCTGAAGGGCCTTTCTGTACAGGGATGAATGGGAGCCTGTTCCCCTCCGGTGGGCTCCTACCTCCTGCTTGCCAGGCTGCAGCCCCCCTGCCTGCCCCCAGCCCCAGTTCTCCCCCAGGGGGCTGGGTCAGCTCTGCCTGGTCCCTTGGGGCTCAGGCACCCCAAACTGGGCTGCCCTTGCCTTTGTCCCCCAGTGCTAAAGGAAGGATTAGGGCATGCCCCAGCCACCCCATGGCAGAGGGGGTCCCATACACCACGAGAGCCTGCAGACGCCAGTGGCTGATTGCTTCTCCAGTGTAACAACTAAATGTGTCCTGATAGCCTGTCCAGCTTTTCCCAGCCTGGTCCAACTTCTACTTGGGAGTGGTGAGATGGTGGGAAGAGCTAGGGTGGTCTCAGCAGGATTCCCCCAAGGCTGCAGGCTGGGCTGGGGGTGGTTTTTGGTGTGTGGGACCCCTGGAGGTGGGTCCCACCAGGAGACAGCAGCTGCTTTCTGCACAAACCCCACCATCTGTGGTTCTCCACTTGCAGAAAGACACAGAGACAGGGGTGTGTGGGCCCAGGCAACAGTGGAGGGGAGACAACGATAGGGGACATGGTCCTGTGCTGTGGCTCCTGAAGGTGTGGGGGTGTTGGGGTGCTCAGTGTCACCTCCTCAGCTGAGCCCTCCATGTCTCCTCCCAGCCTGCTGCAGCCAGAGCCGCTGGTCCTGGGTCCTTCAGGGACACCACACTCCAGATGGGCCCTTGGAGGCAGCTCGGAGAGGTAAGGGGGGAAAGATGCCCAGCAATCCTGGCACAGGCTGGGAACACCCTGCCCGCTGTGGGGTTCCCCAGTGCCCAAGTGATGGGTTTTTAACTCTGCCATATGTTTCCCCTGTTCCAGTGGAAATTCCCTCAAGTCCTCTCCAGAGCTGGAGGAGCCCGAGCCCAGCAGAAAGCAGGTAATCATTAGTACAGCACAGTCACATCCATGGTGCCCCTCCATGCTGGGTTTTGTTGGTTGAAGGGCTAGGTGGAGAAGCTAAGGAGGAGCAGCAACCTCTGGAAGGCATTTGCAGAGGAACAACCTTGTCCATCCACACGTGGGTCTCCCCAGACCTCCCTGCTGCCATTCCCCAGTGGGGCAGGTGGAGCCAGCATCGCCCACTCCCTCCAACCCTGTGACTCTCGGGCCACCAACCAGGGCTGGAGACCCATGAGGATGGACCCAGGCTCCCAGAGGGACTGTTCCTGAGCACTGGGGCTGTTCTCATACAGCAGAGCCCTTCAGTGGGGTGCCCACACCTGAAGGTGCTGAATCTTTCACACTCTCAGGTGACCCTGTAACCTCTGGTCCTTCCAGCCACACTGAGTTGGGTGCCAAAGGGTGTTTTGCAGCAGGAAGCCAAGGCACAGGGTAGTGCCCTGCCTGGGTGACCCAGCAGAATATGTGGTGGACAAGGTGCATTTCTATCCCTGGGTTTGTCCTCTCCTTGGTGCCTGCTGAGGGGTGGAGGTGTCACAGGGAAGGCAGACCCAGGCTGGAGGCTGAGCTGGGGTCCTCCTCCCTCCTAGCCCAGCACCTGCCTGCACTCAGTGATGGCCAGAGCAAAGGCAGACGCCAGATTTGGGGAGATCTTCCACTTCGACACCCCTGTGCTGATGTGGGACCAGCACTTCACTCTGGAGACCTGGAACAGGCTGAAGACACGACACGTCCCCTACGGCTGGCAAGGCTTGTCCCTTGCAGGTACACACCCAATGGGGAGGGGGGTGGCAGCAGATGGGGTGATGGCAGGATGTGGGGCAGCTTGGGGACCCAGCAGAAGGAACTGGTGACATGAGACAGGCAGAGAAGGCTGCAGAGGAGCCAGGGACCTTGATCTCTTCCCACTCCACGTCCCGGGGTGTGGGGTGGAGGGCACGGCTTTGCAAATGCTGCTTGCTGCATCTTGTGACATTTTCCCTGAATAAAAGCTCCAGTGTGTTAGTGATTATTAACTGGGGCCGGAGGAGCTCGGACAACCCGCTCCATTGTTGTGGATGGAGATTGTTTCCCTTCCCACCCCAAACCCACGCTTTGCTCTCCCTGTCAGCCACCAGCTTCAATCCCTGGGCTGGGAAGTGCTGGAGACAACAGAGAGGGAGCAAACTGTTGGCACTTCCAAAGAGACATTGTGAGGAGGGGAGCATGGCCAGCGTGGGCAGCAGGGTTGGGGCTGGAGGTATCTGCGTGTGTCCCCATGCCTTGCACAGCCTTGGGTGCCACTCTTTGGAGCAGGGGTAGGAACATGGGTGACACAAAGCCTGGGAGAGCAGGGACTGCCTGGTGTCCCCATACCCACCTTTAGGCGCCTCTCCTGCGTGGGGATGGTGTGAGTTTTGCATGCTGCTCCTGGACGTGCTCTGTGCCAGCTCGGTGCTGTTGCACGCTGTGACACACCCGTGCTCACATGGGCTCACACTCACACCTTTTCCCCACTGACTGGTCCCATTCCTGCTCCGTTCCAGTGGTGGGCAGCACCCTCCGGCTCCTCAACACCTCTGCCAACAGGCAGCTCTTTGCCAGGGCTGCCTTCCCCGGGGGCTGTGTCCGCTGTGCCGTGGTGGGCAACGGGGGCATCCTCAATGGCTCGCGGCAGGGCAAAGCCATCGACACACACGACCTGGTGTTCAGGTATGGATGGGTCCTGGGCAGGATGGGGCCCTGGGTGCTGAGGAGGGTCCAGCCCTGGACCTTTATCCCCTGCTTTTCGTGCAGGCTCAACGGTGCCGTGATCAAAGGCTTCGAGGAGGACGTGGGCACCAAGGTCTCCTTCTACGGCTTCACGGTGAACACCATGAAGAACTCCCTCATCGCCTATGAGGAGTATGGCTTCACCCAGGTCCCCCAGGCCAAGGTGAGACCCTGAGGGCTTGGTGAGGAGGTGGTCCCAAATTGTCCCTTGAGGCTGGGCTTGCCCCCGCAAACCTTCTCTCTGTCTCAGGAGCCCTCAGTCCTTGCCTGTCAGCATGGGCAGTGCCCTGTAAAGCCCCTCCAGGTGCCATGTCTGTGCCCCCGTTGCAGGACCTGAAGTACATCTTCATCCCCTCGGATATCCGTGACTACATCATGCTGAGATCAGCCATCCAGGGCAGCCCAGTGCCCGAGGGCTCAGACAAGGGGGATGAGTGAGTAGCCCCCCAAAGCTCCCCTCAGCACCCTCAATGATGCAGGCATGATTTGCGTGACCTCATCCCAATGTCAGTCCCTGCTGGGACAAACCCCAAGTAGCTCCAGGACTCCTGTGACACAGTTTTGCCCTTCTCCTTGCCCTGCTGCAGGCCACAGAAGTATTTTGGACCAGAGGCATCTGCAGAGAAGTTCAGGCTGCTGCATCCTGATTTCCTGCATTACCTGACAGCAAGGTGAGGATGATGAGGATGGTGGTTGCTGTCTGGCCCTGCTCCAGGCTGGGCTCAGACCACCTACCTCTCTCTAGTGTAGACCAGTGGCTGCTCAGCATCAGAGTGCCTTCCCAGTCCTCCCCAGACAATGGAACCACCTCTGCCCTGCTTTCTGCAGACAAGGCTGTGGCACCTCTCCCCTGCCATTCCTGCTCACTGCAGCACAGCTCATATCCCCTTCTACACCTGCCTGTGCTCACCTAGCACCCATTCCCCAACATAAATTACATTTTGTCCCAGCCTAAGAGGAGCAGAGGTAGAGCCCAATGGGAGTGTCTTTTCCTGCCTTTCATGAAAGCAGGCACCTAGAGAGGTGCAGAGAGGTGCCTGTTACCAACCTGCAGCAAATGAGCTCAACCTTAGTAGCAACCATCAGAGAATCCAACCAAGCCCTGCATTTCACTCGGTGCTCCTGCCTTACCAGGGTCTGGCATCACTGAGTGGGGGCTGGGTGGGTGTGGGTCTGGGGGCTGCAGGGCCATGCCAGGGCCATGCCAGCTGTGACCCCCAACCCCTGCTGTGTGCACTGCCAGGTTCCTGCGGTCAGAGCTCCTGAACACACAGTACAGCTCCCTCTACATGCCCAGCACCGGCGCCCTCATGCTCCTCACTGCCCTCCACACCTGCGACCAGGTAAGAGGCCACGGGGCCACCTTCCAAAGAGGTTCCACCCCTTTGGCAGCTGTGGAGCTCCTGGTGGGGACCAGTGTGTCCCTACATGCCCCCTGTCCCTTGGGGAGGGGAGTGGTGGTGGATAGAGCCCCTGAGGTTGAGCCCTGACCCCATCCTTTGTGTGTCCCTCCCCACAGGTCAGTGCCTATGGGTTCATCACGGCCAACTACGAGCAGTTCTCAGACCACTACTTCGAGGGGGAGAAGAAACCGCTGGTGTTTTATGCCAACCATGACATGATGCTGGAGGCAGCATTGTGGAGGAGCCTGCACCGGGCTGGCATCATCACCCTCTACCAGCGGTGAGGCTGGGAGGTCACCCACAGGGGCAAATCCAAGGACTCCTGTGGCTCTTCTCTTTCCAGAGGGGTCTCCCCAGCTGGCCAGCCAGCCCACAGAGCAGACCTGCCCCCTGCAGCTGGCAGTGGTGTGAGGGTAAGGGGGAAGCTGAAGCTGGTAGAGAAACGTTGCATTTCCCCAGGGATCTCCTGAAATGTTTGAAGGCTCAGTGTGATTGAACATGGCCTTTGGGGCACCAAGAAGCACCACAGCATGTAGCTGTGATTTGCCAGCCCCGTGAACATGGCTGTGGGGCAGCACTGGCCCCTGTGGAGCACAGGAGGGGCATGGTGATGCTGGAAGAGGATGCTTGAAAACACCTTTCACCTTGCTATCATGCTCTGGCTCAAATGTTTCATTGTGGTGGGACAACAAGCAGGATGAGTGCTTGGACTGGAGACCAAATCATCTAGCTGAGGGAAAGGTGATGTGCTTGGAGAACACCTCTCCCAGACTGCAGAAAGCCCCAGCTCCAGCCGGCTGTGTGTGCCCTGTTCCAGAAGGATCTGTTTGTCTCCATGATCGGCAGGACAGACAGTGGTGTGGCTGCTCTCTCCTGTGACAGACACACAGTGTGCCCTGTTACTGTCCCCTTCTCTAGGTCTGGTGTTCTCAGACAAGGAAGGGTTTTAAAAGCCATCAGCTAAAAGTAGGGTCATGGCAGCTCAGCCAGGACACCAGGAATGTGTCCAGCCCCAGAGCAGCCTAGAGATGATGCTGGACTGAAGCCACATGTGCGGCCCTGGGTTTGTTGGGCTTTTCTTGCACAGGGACAATTTGGTGCCCTCTGAGTGCTTTGAGAGGCAGCCCCGTGCCAGGTGGGTCACAAGTGATCACCACTCTTTTACTTTCCTCCCCAAAACCCCCAGGGAGGTGAAGGTCCTGAACCCTTCAGTTACCCCATGTGCACCAGCTCAGGGAGACCCACTGGGGAGGCCCCTCCAGCTGGAGAGTGGATACAGAGCAGTGTAATCCAAGACACTTCCCCACTTTGTGTAATTACATAAATGTTGAATGATTGTTTCCCTCAATGTCTGTTTCTGTTGTTTTGATGAAGTGGGTGGGGGTGAGACTCCCCTCTTCCTACATCCTGCAGCAGAGGAGCAGTAGCAGAATGAACCTTAAACTGGGGAACAGCCCCAGATGAAGGGATGGGGAGTGGTGTTACATCACACAGAGCTGGGCTGGCAGGGAGGTCTGGTAGCTCTGAGCATGGCCCTTTTCCACTTGGAATGCTATTTGCAGTATGAGGTTGCTGTACAGAGATGGCAAAAGATACCCTGGCCATGAGCCAGAGAACCTCCAAACCCCCTCAAGCTCCCAGCAGGCTGCTTCCAGCCAGTTCACCTCCAGGTTAGGCTCCAAGCCTGCTTCAGATGTAATCTCTAACTTGGGGCCCATCTGGTGTTCCCACGTCTCAAATTAACCTTTGTTCCCATCAGAGCCACCTCACACTGGTACCCCAGCAGCCTGTTAGGCCTGTTTTGTATTTGCAAGCACTCAGCAAAACCTCTTTCATGACAAGAATGAGCCTGATCCTCACCTAACCTGGCCAAGACACTCCAAAACCTCCTCAAACCAGCTCTGGCCCAGCCTCAGGTGACATCAGCAGCACCTTGAGACACAGGGCAGGAAGAGCAGGGTCACAGGGCAGCATCCTGCCCGCAGGCCGAGGTGTTTGTGCACATCAGAACACACTGTGCATCTTCCTCTCCCCAATCAGGTGGAGCCAGCCAAAGATGGAGCCTGGTGCTGGAATTAACTCCATTTTAAAGGCTTGCCAGGCAATAAACTTGATGGCTGTACATCCTTAGCTCTGAACTCCCAAGCAGACCACAAGAATCATTTCTGTCACCAGATCTGGCTTAGCCATAAGTAGTTTTGTCACCAAACAAAACACAACTTGAACTCACAGGATTTTCCATAATTTGTTTTATTCTGGAACAGAAGAAACCCAGGAACCATTTTTTGTTCCAGCCAGGTCCTAGTGGGGAAAAAAAAACCAAACAAAACTGTCAGAGCAAAGCAACTGTCAGCTGTGAAGTTCCTGATTTGCACTATTTAATCTTGACTACACCCCTCAGGAGAGAAAAACCTGCTCCCACCAAAGCCAGTAGCATTAGTACCCAAATCCTCTTTGGTTTTAGTGGGAATTTACCCATGGTGTGGTTGCAGCAACCCCTGAGCAGTGAGGAGGAGCCTGTGGTTACGCAAGGTGGCCATTTCACAGTTTCCAAAGACTTATCAGTGGCCATCTCTGACAATCAGTCCAGAACAATCTTCCTTCTGTTGATTCTAGAGCTGGAAGACATCACAAAGCAAGGCTGTAACTGTTTTCCTAAAGAAGTCTGTTCTGAAACAATTCCTGCCCCTCTAATCTAAAAACATGGAGTAGCTTTTACTTTTCCCATTTATCATCAGGCTGCCTCTTCACCTTTTCCCCCCTTATTCCCTGGAAGCCAAAAGCCCCATGTGCTTCTCCCAGTGACTGATCCTGCTTGGAACACAGCTGTATTGCCAGAGCACCCGATGTGAGTGCTGCTTTGTGGTACCATTCCCTCCCCTTTCACATACCAACCTTGATTTCCTAAGACATTTCCTGTCATCAGCTTTGCCGGCTCAGCCCGTCAGAAATTGTTACTGACCTTCTGCAAACAAAGAAATTCTGTTAAATAAAGCGTAAAATCATTTAGCAGAATGCAGCTGTCAGCTGCCTGGAGACAAAGTGCTGTTACAGCCTGTGTATTCAATGACTGTACATCAAGCAAAGATAAAAAATGCATTTCTTATCTGCCCTTCAACCTGTCACTGTTTGCTTAAGGAACTTAAAAGCTCTTTGCAGCTCTAAACTGTGCTATGACAACAGCAGCTCATGCCTGGGTTGCAGGGAGCTGGGTCTGGGACCGCACTTGTGTCACAGGGTGGGAGGATAGGGGACACGTGCTGTGTTTGCCCCACGGGTGCCACTCGTGTCTGTGGAGCCTCTGCAAGGGGCAAGAGACCCCATTAAGGGAAGTACAAGAGCCTCAGTGGAATTTTTTTCCTCACAGCTGTGTCAGACAGGGATAACATCACATCACAGGCTCAGTTTCTCTCCGGCCCTTGTCTACACAAACCCCTCAAGTTCACAGAACCACACACAGCAGAGACCCCCAGCTGTTGCCCTGCTGATAGCCAGTATTTTTCCTGGCAGAGCCTTCAAAGATTAGGTATTCTGATTAGCACATGACTCATGCTGCCTACAGATCTGGCATATAATTAATGAATTTTAAACAAGCAACATACAACACTGAAGAATTCAAGAATTTTCTTACCAGCTTAGGCCCAGCTTAGCAGCTGCCCTCTTGCCAAAGCTGTGTTTGGACAACAGCAGCTCCAGGACTCTGCAGGATCATTTCCTCCTAAACACAAATTACAATGAAAACTCAACAAAAGTGCTTTAAATAGCTTGTCCTCCACTCATTTCCTTCCCACCCCTTCAAAAAAAAAATCAGCCCTGGGTCACAGAGCAAGAATTGGAGGCGGAAATTCTCCAGAGACAGGCAATTTTTGTCTCACAAACTTAGCACAGCAAAAACCTGTCCCTCAGACACAGAGCAGCATGTTTGCCAGTGGGCTGTCTCACTCACAGACAAGAAACCTTGGGAGGTGGATGCTATTTAAATCCTTGCTTAGGAAAGAAACCCATCAGCTCTCAGACACTGGTAGTTTGGACTCCTTTAAGCTGTTTCAAGCTGCCATCCTCCTCCTCCAGAAACATCTCAATCCAACTCCCTCCTTGCACACAAGAATAATCCATCCATCCAGGGTGTAATTTGTCTAGGAGTTTATCTTGAGAAATGCATTCATCAGACCTAAGACAGACACATCCCCTCAGGAAGAGCATTCTTCAGGTTGTGTCCTTTCTAGGATGATCCTCTGGGGCATGTGAACTGCACCTCCCCACCCCCAGCAACCTGATGCAAGTCTGAAACTGTCCCAGAGCATCTCCACGTAGGCAAACAGAGCAATTATTCTTTCACTATGTCTATTCCTGTGACAGACAGTTATGAGATGAGCTGTGTCAAGTGTCTCCATAATAGGCTGTCACCCAATCCCTCCTACCTCTAATCCCTTCTACTGTGGCTCATCTTTGACCACGCTGACAAGCAGGTGCTCTGCTGGCCACCAACACCAGTGGAACTCGCATTCATTCCGTGCTGCCTTTCAGTTTATGCTCTGTGGCAGCAAAGGGCAGCACACTCGGGTGGCAGCTGTAACAAAGCTATGGCCTTGATTGGCTTAATTATATTAATCAAGCCTTGGGCTTTTATATCATCTGCCAGGAGCCCCAGAGACAGAAGAAGGGTATCAGCTGACGCACAAAAAAGAGTCTTACTTCCACGGTCCCACAAAAAGAGATGCTGATGTTCCTCACCGCGGTGCAGCCGGTGCAGGTGTGCTGTCAGTACACATCCAGTGCATAAATCACCTCCCCAGCCAGCCGAGGGTTTCCACCCTCTCTTGACACCGGGCCATGCTCTGAAAGCGAGGAACAGGGCAGAGTTAGTTCATGCAGCAACCCCTTCCTTTACCTTCGCGTCTTTAACGCTGAGCCTCAGAGCGACACTTCCACAGAGGGTTCAGACAGGGATAACTTTTATCATCACTAGCTCAGCTTCCAGAGCCGCCGAACGCCGGGCCCCGCAGGGCCAGCCCGACACCTGCGGGCACACCCGGCCGCCCCGACCCGGGCCCCGATGGCAGCGCTGAGGCTGAACCACACCGGCTGTCCCCGAAACACTCCCACAAGCGGAGTCAAACCCGAGCTGCGGATTCCGCAGCGACCCGGCCTCGCTCCCTCCATCCACCGTGCCGGGGGTGGGGAGGGGGGCCACCATTACGCGCCCCCCACGCACCCATCGAGGCCTCCCCGCAGCCCCACGAGCGGCCCGGGCGGCGCACCGGAGTCCCCCGCACACCGTCCCGCCGCCCCCGCGCCCCTGGGCGCCGCCGTGGCCGAGGATGGCCGCGGATGGAGGCGGGCCCCACTCACCGCACGCCGCCCCGCCGCCATGCTGTCCCCAAGCAGGGCGGGCGCGCCGCGGGGGCTCATGGGAGGTGTAGGCGCGTCCCGCGGGGCATCATGGGAAATGTAGTCCGGGCGTCCCGCTCATTAATGGCATTTCTTAATTACTTACTAGTTCTCCGCGTCCCCCGTTCGCTAAGGAGGTGTTTGTGACCGCAAAAGGCTGAACAAGCTCGTGGAGGAAGGGGCTGATTAGCTGGAGATGGGGATTAGCCAGGGATTAGTTAGGGAACGTATGTGCTGTGCCTTGAATAAGCGATGTTTCCATTCTGGGATGTGCTGTGATTGTCCTTAGCTGTTAAAACCTGGCAAGAAACCCACAGGATCCTGTTTAGCCTATATATGAAACCATAAATGACATTACAACTTACAGATGAAACAAATATACAATCCTATTTCCCTTATATATGAAGCCTGGGTGAACAATATCACAGTGTGAACAATAACACACTGTGAACAATAACACAGTGTGAACAATAACACAGTGTCAACAGAACCAAGGGGAGGGGAAATAAGAACTGCTAATATCCATTTTCTTGCCCTGGAGGTTTCTCCACCCTTGCAGAGAAAAGGAATGCAAAGGAGTCAAACTGGAGTCTGGAAGCACCAAAGTCTGAGTACAAGTGACAAACTCATTGTCACCCCTGAAATGTCCAAGAGCTGGGGGATTGTTTGTCCTCCTGGGTCCCCTCTGACAGCAGGGAGGTCACAGAATCACAGAGTGGTTTGGGTTGGAAGGGACCACACAGACCGATCACCCCTGCAATACCAGGGACACCTTCCACCAGCCCAGGCTGCTCCAAGCCCCGTCCAGCCTGGCCTGGGACACTTCCAGGGATTCAGGGGCAGCCACAGCCTCTCTGGGCACCCTGTGCCAGCCCCTCACCCCACTCACACAGAGGGTTCCACGCTGTGCCCTCTCTGGGCAGCCCTTCTCTGCAAGGCAGTCGAGATCCCAGGGAACGACAGCGTGACTTCATGTTTATTTTTAATGCCTGGATCCTCCTGGCCTTCTTCCTATTTTAGAACCTGGGCGGTTTTTTTAGCTTTGTTTTTTGTTTTTTTTTAATTCCAGAGCACAGATTTAACCCAACTCACAAGTCCTCTACTCTCCAGAATGGCCCCACATCATTTCTTAAAGTCCCTCCTAAAAATTCAACAGGCTGCAGAGGTCAGGGTTTTTTTTTAAGTGGTGCAAGAAGGCTGTAAATAGATCCCGAGGTGCTGCTGAAAATAAGCTGCTTCCAACATAAGCAGCTGGCTGAGAGGTGTTCCCAGCCCTCTGTGCCCTCTGATAGCTGCAGAAAGCCTCACAGCCTGCCCTGGCAGGACAAGCAGCACCTGGGGAAGCAGCCTTGGGTGAATCCCATGCTCTGGTTTGAGGACACCATCGATTCTGTGCCTTCCTGCCCCACAGGAGCCTGTGGAAAGGAAGGGAGATCATGACACAGAACAGAAATAATTAATGTAACCCTTGTTGCAGTGGCCTTTGCTCTGTGAAGATGTGGCTGGAAATCTGCCTGGATGCTTCCAGCTTCCCAATTAAGCAAACAGAACCCATCACAACTAGAACTAGCTATTTGAGTCCCCAAGGGACGTCAGTTTTAAAAAGTAAAACGAATAAAATCCCCCCTTGTGCAGAGTTCAGATCCTGGGAGAGAAGAGGTAGGCTTAGATGTGCTGAGGGTTTTGGCACCATCCTGATTTTTGGGTGAAAGCTGCTCAGCCCGTGTGTGTGCCTATAAATGGATAAGCTCTGCCAGGTGCCAAGTAAGGAATGGCCTTGACAATAAAAGCCTGGGAGAAGGGCACGAGCTAAATGTGCAGTGGGTTGGCTGTAATTATTCATGGTCCTAGTGCATGGGTGATGTTTCCAAGGATGTGCTTCCAAGGAGTCCAAGCAGAGACTCTGGATGAAGAGAGACTGTCACTGCCTTGGCCATGCCAGTGCTCTTCTGATTCTCTGCAGCTTCGCCTGAGTGGGGATGAATCACGTTTTCTCAGCTTTTCCCTTTAGAGGGCGACCATGTCCCACAGATCTCCAGCATGGAACCTTCACCAGTGGGGGCTGCAGGACAAGGCAGAGCCTCCCTGAGGTCAGCGGGCCATGGTGGCTCTTCTGAGGGTCTCTGAGCCTTCCTAGAGATGTGAAGGAAGTTATTCTGCTGTGTTAGTTCTGTTGGAGCATATTCTGCTTCCCCAGGTGGCTGCAATGCTGCTCCCAAGGGCAATTTGGACATGATTTGGATAGATTTCTTGTGGCAAATCTCCATCGGTTATGGTATTTTCTTGTTCCAGTCTTTGGAAGGTTGAGGAATTAAGGAAAGCTGTGAAAAGACATGGAAATCGTCTACATGTGAGCTTCTTGGGGGTGCTCTCACCTTCCCTGAAGAGGATTAGGAGGGGATTGCTTCCTCCAGCATAATAAATGAGACATTAAGCCCCATCCCTCTGATTTCTCAAGGCACTTCAGTATCTGTCCTTCAAAGCTACAGCATCACCCTCTCCAGAGAAGTCTGGGCTTTGCTCTAAGGTGTTTGGTTACCCCTGGAGCAGATATCAGGGGAATGGGCAGAATATGTGACAGAGGAGGGAAGGATGGAAAGACAAATGGAAATCGATGACAGAACTCCTCCAACTTCAACTGGCCTTTGATCCCGTGCTCGAATTGAAAGACAAGATCTTCTTTCAGTTTTCCACCCATTTCCCTGCTATGCTGCCTTAAATCCCCCAAGGGAGGAACTTTTCATGCTTACCAACCCCAGTTTGATTTCCTCCTGATCTTCCCCTCTGCCTGTGCGGGTCCCACCCATCTGTGCTTTCAGGGATGCTCTGCTGTGGTTATCCTTGACACACGACTGAGAGAAGCAGACATTTAAAAAGCCAGTTCCCCCATTACTCAGGGCATCTGGCAGACACCAGCCCCCTGCAAGGCTGGAGCAGGGGGCAGCTGGATTGGCGCTGGTCTCTGTTAGAAATGCTGCATGCACAGCAAAGAACAGTCCCTTGGGGTAAGGCTGGAGATTTCCTGCTGGTATTTCAGGTGACAGACTTCTGAGAGAAAGGATCTATACTGTTAAAAAAAGCCTGCCACGAGGTCCCAGGTCCTGGTGTCTGCTGCTTCAAACCAGTCCCAAGAAATGGCAGAAGGGCTCTGTGGAGCTCAGCAGCAAAGCAACATCTTCCCACACAGGACAAGGCAGGCTGCAAACAAAACATCCTTCCCTGCTCCCAGCAGCAAAGCTCTTAAGCCTTCATTTAATGTTAAATACACGTTTAAACCTAAACCCATCCTCCTCAGCATGTCTTGCATGCTTATGTAGAAATTTAGCAGGCTCAGGAATGCTCTGCTGTAACTGGGGCCTATCTGAAGGTCTGTGCACTGAATAACAAGAGCTTTATCCTTACAGAATATCTGTGCAACGAAGGGATGGCTTTTCTGGGAGAATGGTGGGATCTGCAGGCAGGGCTAAGATATGGATTCTGCAGTCAGAGAACAGAAAAGGTTCCCTTTTCTCCCAGAAGTGCAAAAGAAATGGCAGCTTCAGCCTCTCAGCTGCTGCTCCCACTTCTTCCCCCTTTCCTCAATTGAGTTTTGGGCATAGTGCAATAAAACCAGTCTCAAGGTGTTCTGTTTTGACCTGTAACACGGAATGGATGTTGAGATCATGTTAGGAATGCAGCCAAGCTGATCAATGACTTGACCCCTTCAGCTCTGTGTCCTGGCTGGGCAAAGTGACCCATCTTTTCAGAGCGACCCAGGTTGCATTCCCAGCTCCATTCCTTGAAGGAGCTGATTGGAACAGAGAGCACACCAAAAAATGTTCCAAAGGCAGTGTGTGCACAGACAAATCCTGTGGAATGGAAGCAGGAGTCCAGCTTCTTCATGGGCAAGGATGTTTAATTAAAATACATATCCTCAGAGCATACCTGGAGATAGAAGATGTGTACAGCTACACAAATGCACTCAGAGGTGGTAGGAGAACCTTGACACTGTAAAGCTAGTGAAATCAGGAGAAAAATTTCCTTTGAGGCCAAGGAGATGAGCAAGGAAAGGAGAGTTGTCCTTGCTTTGGGCAAAGAGATGGATCCTCTCTATTTTCTGTGTCAGCTTGAGAGATTACAGCATGGTAAGCAGAAAGGGAGTGAGCTGGTATAAAAATATCTAGGCAATATTAATGAGAAACTTCTCAGGTCCTTTTTTATCACGGTGTTTCTGTTTGCTTGGATTACTGGGCCACTCAGCTGTTGGTTCAGCCAACCAGTCTGTGCTGTCCTAAAAGCAATATTTCATCTATCAGGCTCAGATACAAGAAATATGCTGGGCACGCATGGAGCAAACAAGCATATTCTTGCAAGTAATTAGCATAAGCTGCACTGAGGTCAAGCACAATGCAAATCAACATCTCCTCCTACTGCAGAGGGAAAATGGGGCATTGCAAATGCCATATCTCTGCCTCACCTCTTGCTTCCCATCGTTTATTCCAGAGGAAGGAGATAATTGTCCCGAGGTACTTTTGAGAGTAGCACCTCTGGTGCTTTCATTGCTTAATGGGAAAGAACATGTTTAAATGATGGAAGGTTACGTTATTTCAGGACCTTTGAGGTCATTTCTCTCATCCTTGTGAAGGGAAAGGAGGCCAAGTGCCTAATTTGGCCGAATCTGAGGAGGTAAACTGAGGCCTCACAAAACAACAGGGGGCAGCTGGTCAAAGGCCAGTGGTTATTCCTTGTGCTGTCTCTACAAAGGTTTGTTGAGGACAGTGTCCCAGTGACATCTGCTTGAAGGAGCCCTGCTGCAAGGGCATCACACCAAGGGCCACCGAGACTAATGACATTTTTCCAAGAGATGTCCTGAGTGAATGCCCAGGGAATGAAGGAACAGCATGATTACATATGGTACATCTCCCAGCACTTTCCCAGCTACCAGCCTTTTAAGGGGTATGAATTTTGAGAGCCAGAGGTCATTTCACTGCCCCTGCTAATGGGTTTTCTCTGGAATGGAGATTTCTCCTCCATGCCCTTGCCCAGTCTCCTTTTGAACCTGTAATAGCCATTCCCTCCTGTGGGGAGGAGAGGGACCAGCTTCCTTTCTTTCGTTTGTTCTGTGTCTGGCTCCTGCTTGTTTTGTTCAGTGGCCCCAAATTCTTGTACACAAAGAGACCATAAATGGAGAATCCCTCCCCACCCTCACTGTGCAGGCAGAACTGATGGTTCTACTTATCTTCCCCTTCTCCCCAGGCTCCCAGGTGCGATGCCTTCAGAACAGATCAAAGAGTGAGGGTAGTGCTGTTTTAAACCACTGTTTTCCTCCAGAATGTGATCTACCCACTTGCAGATGGCTTTTATGGTCTCTAAAGCCTCCCATGGATTAGCCTGCATCTGACTGTGTAAACATTTTCTCTATCCCACATCCTGCTTCCACAGCATGGCTCGTACTCGCTCCTCTGTCTTTTCCCTCAGTCCAAACATCCTGCAGAAAGCCTCCAGCTTCCCTTGACAGCCTTCCTCACTCCCTTTCCCCCACAGGTTGCAAAGAAAGCTCAATCAGACCAAAACAAGCCCCACATTCCCTGCCTACAAGGGAGAGACCCACGTGCCTTTCCTCCTGATCGAACCCCCAACAGAAAGGTCTGTCTGTCTTCAGCCATCTCCCCCCTGCACGTCTCCAGTGCTCTCCTTTCCTCCCCCAGCTGTCATCTCCTTGCTGCTCAGGGAGGTGGGTGGGAGATGGCTGATCCTCTGGAGCTCTTGTGCTCAGGGATGGGAGAGCTGGGCTGCTCTGGCATCCTCCTCCACGTGTCCTCCCAATGCCATCAGCGGGGAGAAAACCCCAGCGTGGCTGCCTGGCCTTGGTGTGCGTCAGTGTGTGAGCTCTGTGACCTGGGCAGTGCTGCTGGGGGCTTTGGGGGGCTCTGTGGTGGGAGCTGGACATGCACCACTGCACTTGCTGCACTTGCCCCCACCCTGCAGCGGGGAGGGAACTGCTCCCTGAGACAGCAGGTCTCAGGGTAACCCCCTTGCCCAGCAGCTGGAGGGGGCTTGGCAAAGGCTTAGGGGGAGCCATGGGGGTCCCCTCTGCTGGGGCAGGCAAGGTGAGGCAGGGGGGACCAGGACAGCCTGGGTGGTGCTGGCATCACAAACCACAGCGCCTGGTTCACCACAAGTTGCATGTGAAGTGCTGCTGACTTGGAGCAGCTGGCAAAAAAACTGGAAACAACCCCCTCCCTCTTCTCCCCAATCATTATTTAAACAGTATAAAGGTCTCTGTAAATGTTTAAAACAACGTGGTTGGGAGGGGAAGGAGGAAAGACAAACAAGTTTGCCGTTTCAGCTTTGCAGAAACAGATCTTATTTTTTTGGCAGGGTTTTATGAATCCAGAGGATCTAGCTGCTAGCATGCTTTGGGAGGCTCCAGATTCACAATTACTTCCCAAACGTCTTCCCCCAGGAGGATGCAGTTTGGCACAGGCACCACCTTTGGTGTCTGTGTTTGGCCAGTGCCTCATGCTGTAGGATCCCAGTTCATGGCCAGGGCACCTGTGCCAGGAGTCAGTGGCTGTGTTTGCTCCCAGGGATGTTTTTTTCTCCCAGACCTAAGTCTCCTGATGGTCAAAGCTCTGCAGGAGCCAGGGAGCTCCAGGGAGCAAGATGCTGCAGGCTGGCTGACTGCTGGGGTACCTTTCCTGCACATGAGCAGGGCAGGAATCAGGAGCCCCTCTCTTCCCTGAGCACCTCTCCCAGTTCCCAGCACATTGCCCTTCCTTCCTCATCTGTCTCAGTAGCACTGCCAGCACCTGCTGCATTACCACAGCAGAAACCCTATGTAATTCCTGTTTAAATACACAGCTGGCAGCATGACTTCAACTAATTCAGCTTTTTGCTGTTGAAGAGCTGGAGCTGTATCCTGGTTTGGCTTCAGGCTGGGAGGGAATTGATCTGCAAACCAGGGCATTGCAGGCTGCTGGAGATTGGTGGCTGCTCTCCAGTCTCCATCCAGACCTGATGCTCTGGGTCCCAGATCCCAAACCCTACAGCGTCAGTCCTGGAACAGGACCAGCATCTGTGTGGGCTCTCAGGGGAAGGGAGGCATCCTGCTCATCGTGAGGGAGGCTTTGGGCTGGGAAAATGAGGGCTCACCCACAAGGAAGACATGAGAGCCAGGTCCCTGGGGAACAGAGGATGGTACTCCCCACCAACATGCCAGAGGTCTCAGCTGGTCCCCAGTTTCGAGTCAGTGCTACTTTCTGCCCAGTCCCACCTGCTCTGCTCCTGCCCAGCCAGTGAAGGGGCTTGTGCTCCTGCCCCAGACTCCTTCTGGCCCAATCCTGCTCAGCCCCATGCCGAGCTGGGGGGTATTATATCACCTCAGCACCCAGAGCTGGGGGGCTGCTCCGTGTTGTGAGTTGCTTTGGCCAATCTGTGCAACCTGTTTGGCTTTGGAAATGTGCTCTGATCTGCTGTATTTGCTCTACACTCTCCAGAATTACGCTCCTGCCTCAGCTGTTCAGTCTGACAATGGTGCTAAGCTGTCATCTGAGAATGCTGCTTCCAGAGAAGCTTAAATACCTGTTGGGTTGCTTACAAAGCTGACCTTGCTGCTGCTGGTGTGTGTGGCTGTTCCTCTGTGCACATATGGGGGTGAAATGTATATGGTGGTTCCTCATAGAGCCAGACCCAGGCTGGCTCTGGCTGCTTCTGTTTCTGATCCAAAGCAGAAAGACTGAGCTCAGCTGGGCTGGCTTAGCTCTAGAGCAGGGATGCTCTTGTTGCCTGGGGCTTCATGTAGTTTGGGGTGTGGGGGGGGAAACTGATGCTATTTTCAACCACAGCCTGAAGAGTGACATGAAGGACCAGCTGCCTGTGTGCTGTCCTGCCTCTCTGGAGTCCTGTTCTACTCAAATCAATAACTGCCCACAGACAGCACCAGGAAAAGCTGTTGCTGGGGTCTCCTTTGCTTTTCTAACTTCAGCCAGCTCCTGTGCAGAACCTACACTGAGATAAAAGAGACTGACACAGTGTGAAACCTTCCTCCTCTTCAGCAGATGGTGTTTGTGACAATGGACTTTGCTTGTGTGGTTATAGCTAGCCTGGGCTAGCCAAGGAACAGAAAGAGAAGCTGCAGTCTAGGTTTGCTGGGACTGGCTTGCTATGTAAACCTGGCCTAAAAGGCTGGATTGCAAAGGAACTCTTGATTTTTCAAGGATCAGGCTTTTCTGCCATCTCCAGCTTACAAGCTAAAGTGCTCTCATGCCTTGCCTGCAGTCAGAAGCTCCAGCCACTCTGCAGCATTCCCAGCAGTCTCCTGGGACTCGTGCTGAGCGAGGAGCTGATGTGTGTTGCAGTGTGAACTTCAGGTTACCTTCCCAGCAAACCTAAATGCATCCTAAGTGGGGTTAACCTGGTGTCACTGCCTTAGGCTTTATCAGCTCGGTGCTGTACCTGTCCCAGCTGTGAACTCTGCATGCTTCAGGCCTGAAAATCCTCATGGCTGGAGGAACAGAGCCCTGACTTGAGTGAAGCACTGAGATGGTGTGAGTTCTGGCTGGTACTGCTGCCCACTGAGCCTCTTCCTGCATATCCTGCTAAAATGATCACTGGGAAGGTGAAGTTGAACCTCCAAGAGGCCCATTGCTGTCAGACTGAGGCTGCTGAGCATGAACTGCAGTGGATGCTTTCAATTTAAACCTCAGTCTCAATCAGGGTGAACAAGAACAAGCATATTGCCTTGAGAGTGCCTGAAGGCTGCCTTCTGCACCACGACTGAGGCTGGAACCTGGTTATTGGCAAGAACCATGTGTCAGCTGGCATAAGCCCTCCAAGAAACTGGGTTAACAGTATTTCTGACCTTATTCTATCTATCACATTCAAGATGCGAGCAAACACAGAGCAAGTGTTGTTCCTTCAGCAGGAAAGGCCAAGAAGCCATGTGCTCTGATGCTGTTTGTGTGTCTCAGCCGGTCCCAGACCTCCAGAAACTCTTTTGCCAATCTCTTTTTGGCTGTCTGACCCTCTCCCTGTTCCCAAGCAGCCTGCACTGTAAACCCTACCAAACCCCAGCAATCTCTTAAGAAACTGGTGAGTGTGGCAGGGAGACTATTGCAGGCTCTGTCCCCCGTTGGTTAATACCTTTGAGAGGTCTTAACCTTCCCGAGGAAGGGGGTTACATACATCTGTCAGCAATCCCATGGACACAGACACCACCTGAAATCTGAGAGCCAGCTCAGCCCTGTGTACATCCCTCCTCATCACTCTGCACCAGGCTTTCTCACAGCACTTGGAAACAAGCTTTACTTAGCCCTGACAAGCCTCAAAAGCTCTTTCACAGCAAGCCATGTGTGAACTTAACGTGTTCCATGTCAACACCATCTGCGTGCCTCTGCCCTGCCCGGGCACAATAGGCACAACAGGCCTGGACAGGTAGGAGGACACTGGGCAGAGTTGGGCTTGGATGCTGGGAAGTTCAGCCAGAGTCCACTCTTCCCCATGGCATTGCCTTCAGCTGCAGATCAGATCTCTCTTTACCTCCTCTCTCACTCCAAGCTCCCAAAGTGGTGCCGTATGGATGCAATCATGATGTTCATTAGTCTCTGTCTGAGCCCCTTCATGCTGCAAAATCCCTGGAGGGAACGGGCTGGAGTGGGATGGGCTTTGCTGCAGCTGAGCTCTGGTGGTTTTCCCCCTGGGGTTTCAAGAAGTTTTGTTCCACCCCTGAGAAGTGCCAGGCATCAGGGGAAGATTTGTTTCTTGGCAGCTGTTTCCATTTTGCTCTGGAAAACCGATGCTGTGCTAGGAATGCACCGTGACTAAAACTCCTCTGGGCTGCTCAGGTCAAATAGCAAATTGCAGCAATAGGGGAAATGGGGGGCAGGAGAGCAGTTCTGACCTGCAGAGAGCAAACAGGAGGGCTGAGCCCTTTCATTTCCCTTTCAGGAGGTGAGTATTTGAGGGAGAGGTAGAAGCTGGGGCTTGGCAGGCTGTTTCCTCCCACCTCTGGCAGGCAGAGAGCGCAGACATGCACACTTGGCTCTGCCTGTGGCTGCTCTGGGGGGCTCTGCCACTGTCAGTCTCTCTGCTTTTGAGGTGGTGTCTGATCCAGGTGGAGAACAGACCACCCTCTTGCCATGTGTTTTGCAGAGGGCTCAGGGAAGCTTTCGGGATCAGAGGTTTAAACAAGGGGTGTGACGAGCGGTGACAGTTTGGGAAAAACACAAGCAGCAAAAGGTTTTGATGCTGTCAGAGAACATGACAGGCAAGTTCACAGCCCCTGCAGGCCCTTGGCTTCCTGTTTTCCTCTGCCAAATGGGCAAAACAATCCTGTGTGGTGACAGAGTTGCAGGTGGTGACCTTGTGGCAGGCAGTGCAGAGCTGGAGATGCTGAGAGCAAAGGAGAAAGCCTAGGCAGGGCTGGGAGTGGGAGAGATGGTCTGCAGGGACTAGGAAAGCTGGGCACATCTTTTCTTGGGAGGATGCTGTGAAGGATCTGGAAGCTCAGCTCTGATGTACTCAGCTCTGTCCACTGCACCCTGCATGCTGAACTTGCTCTCAGGGCATCTTTTCTTGCTGCTCAGGGATTGCAGGGCTGATAGGAACCT
Source organism: Xenops minutus (assembly GCA_035221455.1). Lineage (NCBI taxonomy): Eukaryota > Metazoa > Chordata > Aves > Passeriformes > Furnariidae > Xenops > Xenops minutus. Next base: position 7,412,856 of record JAWWEE010000041.1, on the reverse strand, counting down.
CTGGGGCCAGAGAGTGGGGGTCAGAGGTGCAGGAACCCAAAACTTGTCTCCTTGCCCTCCACTGGCTGGAAGTGCCAGGACTGAGGATCCACCCCTGCCCAGGGAGCCCTGGGTGGGTAGTGAACGCTGTGGGCACAGCCCTAGTGCTCCAGCCCCTCGATGCTGCTGCAAAATGGGTCGCCCCATCAAAACAGACCGTGCCTTGTTCCCACACTAAAAGAAAGGATTGTGTGATAAAAAGCTGCAGCTGGTCTTTCTAATCTCCCACCAGTGTCTGCATTAACTGTCAAGACAGTGATTTCCTTGATGCTGAGCAATTTTTTTCTGTGCACGCATCCAGCTAATCAATTAAGTTTCTCAGCAGCTTCCTCCAGCATTCAGCCTCGGAGGGTGGAAGGAATTTGTTATTCTAGGCACTGTTGGAGAGGCATGAACTGTACTAAAAGCAAATTGGTTGCGCTTTCCAAGCACTGACACTCTTCACTCACAGCTTGTCTTGCTGATTCTCCTCCCTCTACCTCCTCCCTGTTCTCCTGAGCACCTCTGGGTGCAGTCCTGGAAAGACCAGCTCACACAGAGCTGGCCTGAGGCACCTCTGCTCAGCACCACACTGTGCCCAGCTGGGGTGTTTGGGACACTCTGTGTCCTCTGTGTCCCAGGCAGAGGCATCGATGTTTTCCTTGGGACAGGATCTTCCTAGAGCAGGTCAGTTTGGCTGTACAAGGGCTGATGGTGGTGGATTGTCTCACCTGCTTTCCCAGCTGCAGCTGGGACAAACTGGCAAAGCTGGGTACCACACCACTGTCATAGGGACATGCCAGCTTGATTTGTCCCTTAGCTTTTCCCTCTGCTAAAACCAATGTTATTTCTTGATGCTTTTATTCCTTTTCCCATCTTGTTTTCCACCTTGTCTGTTGTCCCTTGCCCTGCCTGGGTGTGGTCCTCCACATACAGGAGGCAGATGCTGTGGGATGTATTCACATCCGTCCCAGTAACCTTGGGCTTTGTGGAGCTGAGCACTGGGCTGAGAAAGGGAAGTGGAAGGATCCAGCAGGGTGGGTGGAGGCACCAAGAAATATGGGAAATTTGGGGTGATCCTGGGAAGATTTATGGACGGTTGAAAAGAATAGCATCTCCTGCCAGATCGAATACACCCTGGCTCTCTTCTGGTGGGAATGGGGATGTTTTTATGAGTATTTAGCAATGCTATGGCTGAAACATGGGAGTGGCAGGGTCGCCGGAGTCAGGAAGGCTGCAGAGGTTTGTTAGGAGGTCAGGCAGTTGTGTAAGACTCCTCACTGCCCACACTTTGGCCTGTCAGGATAAATGCACACACCCTCCCAGGCCAAGGAAAATTTGGCCCCAGCAGGGCTGCTGTTGGCCGGGTGGCTGGTGGGTAGGGATGGTCACAGCTTGAGCCCAGCCTGGCCTGGAGGTGAACAAGATCTTTTCCATCAAGTGCAGCCTGGCAGCCTCAGGGGTGTCTGCTCAAAGGCTTCCCTGTGCATTTGTTGCTCAAAGTGTCATCCTGCTTGGAAATCTCAGCTCAGAGGATAAGGAGGAACTGAGTGAAGAAAATGAGCCACGTCTTCAGAAGGTAGTCTTTATCAGTAAGAGAATTTCACTCACCTCCAGTCCTGTTCTCTACAGCAAAATAACCTGCTGCTGATGGCACTCCTTCTGTAAGCTGAATCCCATAGATGTTCTGGTCGGGAAGTGATTTGGTGAACCAGGAAAGAGAACCCAGGATGCCTGCTGCCAGTCTTCTTTCCAAGCCATTACACAACACTGTTCTGGGGTTAACAAACCAGAAACATCTGGGAATAATCAAAGCTATTTATGCTCTGGGAAAGCATGGCTGGAGAAAGTTTGAAGGAAGCAACTTGAAAGCTCAGCATTGTTAAAAACAGTCTGGAAGCCCTGAAAATTAAAACTAGGGTAACATCTACAAAGAGTGAGGAAGTATCAAGAGAAGGATCTCATATCCTCTGAGGAGCAGAGAGGAGCCGGAATGAATTGTAATGCTTGAGCCTCTACTAAGCTGCAGGGCATTAAAAATTGCTTTGGAACAAACAAATCTGCCATTTGTGTGGTTTCTACTGGCAGGAGAGCAGAGGAAAAGACCAGGGGTCTGGCTTAAAAGCAGCCTGGGGTTTGGAAGTGTGATTTTGAGGCAGATAACCACAATCCTCCAAATGCCTGGCACTGGGGATGCAGAGCCCACAGCGAGGGGTACCTGCCAGGGCTGGCTCAGGGGGGCACAGAGCATCCTGCAGTGGAGGTTTGGGGCTCAATGGCATCCCTGTCAGGGTGTCACCAGCCAGAGCACACCTAGGACAGGGAGGAAGGTAACCTGCAGGCTCTGCTTTCCAAGTGGCAGGATGTGTGCTTGGGCTGGCTAATGGCATTGCCATGGGAAGGGGAACAGGACTGGTCATGGTGCCCAGGGGTTGTCCCTCCTGGAGGGTGACAGTGCCTTGCTGCCTCTCACTGCAGGGAACTCCTCAGATCCCCTCAGGCGTGGGAGCTCAAAGGACCCTGGGATCATCCTCTGAGCCTGGTGGATAACCCAGGGCTGGCAGCTGCAAACACTGTCCGTGGGGTGTCCAGCTGGGAGCAGGGACTGTGGTGCTCCTTGTGCTTGCTGAGCTACCTGCAGCACTGACCCTGCTCCTTCCCCAGGAACCTGGGGGCAGTTTCCCTGGAATGACTCAGGGAGACAGCCTGCACTGATGGAAATCTCCTTTAGCGTCACGGGAGGCAAGTCTGTTGCTGGGAAATCTCACTTATGCTGATTTGTAGAAGCTTTAATCTTGGAAGGCCTCCCTCAGTGCTTTCCATTCCCTCTTGTACCACTTTACACCTCCCTCTACTACCTCTAGTTGGGTCTGGAGTAAAAGCCCCAAATGCCTCCAAGAGATGGAAAAGTAGCTTGGGCATGGGGAAGGTGAGCACACTGGAGGAAGGACAACGGGACAACCAGCCACCACAGGAGCCATGGAAATGGTTAAAGATTTGGGGAATCCAGATCTTCAGCATCTTCTGTGACAATCTGGCCTCCCCAGCATCCTTGTAAATGAGAAACTGCATAAGCCTCACACTCTATTATTGCTACAGAGCATTAGAGTCTCTCATTTAGGATAAACATTCTCATCTCCAGCAGAGCATGAATAACATTAAATGAGATAGTTAAAATGTTTCAGGCCAATTATAGCCCCGGTGTAACTTCGGCAGAGTTACACCAGGGATTAATTTGATCCGGAGAGCTCTGCCTCCTGTTCCGAGCTGGGATTCCAGCACGGGTAATTACATCCTGCCTCTCTGCACTTCCTCTGGAGTTTTAATTGGGTTGAATGGACTCAGATTCTGCTCTTTTCTTCAGAAAGCCACCGAATTTCCAAACTGCTACAAGAAATGAGGGAGCTCTGCCCTGCCTCTGTGCTGTGCTAGTGAGGGTCAGGTCTGCCAGCATGGGTTCACAGCAGCCTGCACCCCTCTGGCCCTTCTGCTGGCAAACCCACCACCCCAATCTACTATTGGGGGCTCCAGCCCTCACCTCCCAGCCTGGATTGCACACCAGACTCCTTGTGCACTGAGACAGGCAGCTGGACTGTCTCCCTCTTCCACTTCCCAGCCCTCTCGGTAAATCAGTGTTAATGAGGGACATTTGACCCCCTCTTTCCCTGAACAGCCTTATGAAGCATTTTTGTTCCATGAGATAGTTAAGAAACTTGAAGCAATTTCCTTTCCTTGTTTCTGCTCTAGTTTTTTTGCGGATTTTTTTTCTTTTCCTTTTGAGGAAAGGAAAAGTTATAGGCCACACACAAGCCTTTAGGATGCCTCAGAGGCAGGAGCAGAGGAGGGACAGTGAGGTCTGATGTGAAGGAGATGGAGCAGCCAGGCTGGTCAAGGTGCGGTGACCCCAGCCCTGGCCCACTTGGTCCATCAGAGAGACCACGTGTGCAACAGAGACAGGAGGGCCAGAGCTGGGAAAGTGCACTGGCTGGCTGTGATTAGCAATTGAATTGTGAAGGAGTCGAATTCCGAGGCATTATCTCACTGAGTTGGAGCAACACAGAGCCACACGTCCTCCATAGCCAACTGTACACAGGGGTGAGAGGAGAGAGAAGGGTGCTGGGAACGCTCTCCCTTGCAGATTTCCAGGACTTTCTGCTGCTGTGTGGTCCATTTCCCTTCTCACAGAGAAACGATGAAAACAGACAGTCAGATAAACCCCGGGGAGCTGAGCCCAGCAAGGCCCCCCAGCTTCACCCCCTCCTCCAGGCTCAGTGGGGCTGCAGGTCCCACAGCTGGGGTAGCCCACTCGCCTTTCGTTTCCCTCTTTGTTTTTCCCACACTGTCCTTTAGCGGGGACAGAGATGGAAAGAAGAAGAGCAGAGATGTCACAATCCTTCCTTCCTCCTCTAACAAACGGCATCTCCTCGGTGAGATAACGACAGCGTGACCACGATGGTGTGACCATGTCCTGACCCCGAGGGGACCATCAGCATCCTTCAGGCAACTGCTGAGGACACCAGGGCTGCCACCACCCCTTTTGTGTTTGTTGTAAAACAGGGGGTGGTTTTGGCCGGCAGAGAGAACACGCTGAACGAGGTTTAAGGGACTTCCCACTCCCACCCACCCAGGACCTCCTGGGACCATCCCAAATCTCCCCACAGACAGCAAACCCCTTGCCGTGGCCAGCAGACCTTGTGCAGTCCCTGGCAACAGGCAGGCTCATCCGCCCTGAGCTCAGTGCTGGCTGCGGCTGACTGAGTCAATAAAGGACATTTCTCACGAAACCCACCCTCTTGGAGGTCCCCGGGTGGAGAGCTGGCCTTTCGGTGGCTCAGGAGACCTTTATCCCCCAAATCTGCAACCCCCCTGTGCTGCAGTGGATTTAGCAAACGGTGTTTGCACAGCCAGGTTTGCAGGGCAGTGACCCCATTCCCGGCAGCGCCGTTTCCACGTGGCCTCATGTTGTCCTTTGTGGGGGGTTTTGTGTGCTAGTGCAGATGGGCAGAAAGGTTGGAGTTATTGACGGAAGGTCCAGAGTGAAATCTCGATTTCCCCGCACCCAGGATGGCCGTGCCTGGGCTAACTCTGCAGATTAGGGCTCCAGCAGGCTACCCTCAGCGAGGCTCTGCTCCGAGTCTTTAGGGCAGTCATAGCTCCAGCATACACCCATTTTCCTTGTGGCTCCTCTCCATCCTCTTTCTGACCTTGCAGATCCTCCTCATTGTTCATCTCTGCCCACCCAGAGCTGAGCAGCCCTGATGCCTCCTCTGCAGCTAAGCCCTTGACCTTTATTCTCCCTTAAATCAATACCTAAAAGCCATGCTACAGCAATACCAGCATGTCAGGGGAATCCAGGTGATTTATATCATCTGAGGAGCTGATTCTGCTTTTGAGGCTCAATCCTGGTAAGCTTTTGTCTTTTCAGCTTCCAATCTCTTCTGTGCTGCCTTCAGCACAGTATTGCATTCATCCCCCAACCTCCCTTCCTGGCATTATTGACTCTGTATCTTGGTTTTAATCTGAAGGAAGATTGAGGTAAAACTGTTTTTATTCTTCCTGATCATAATACTTCTTTTACAGAAAAGAAATAAAAAAAATTGTTTAACATGAGTTGAAGTTGAAAAGGCTTAATTAAAAAACTTACAGGGGAAAAAAGTCTATAGACTTTTGTGAGATTCTCACTATGGAGAACCAAGCTGCTGGGAGCTCTTGTCCTTCTCTCTGGTCTTGCCTCCATGGCAGAGAGGTGACCCTACAGCACCAGGATGGAGAGAGGGCACTGCCATGAGCCCAGAGCATCCTGGCTAGGAGCCACATCCCAGGCTTCTTCCCCACCGTGGCTGCTCAGCCACCCTCCTTCCCCCATTTCTGCATCCTGCTGTGGCTGTCACCAGTGGTTGGCTCTCAGAAGGAGCAAATAGCCTGTTTTGGGTGCAAACAAGGTGTATTTCCCAGGGAAAATTCATACCAGCCATGGTGAGGCCATCACAACTGTGACCACAGAAAGGATTCAGCTTGTGATGACTTCACACATCAAAAAAAAAACCAGTATCTATTGGCAAAAGCTTTGGGAACTGCTTTTTCCTTTAGTTGAAGCTGATATTTGTGAGCCCACCCTTCCCAATGACTGGTCAATACACCCCGATAGAGTTTTCCCATCAGAGCATTTATTTTTCCAAGAGAACACTGAGTCCTCAAACAAATGAAGGCTTGCACAAGAAATCTTCTGCCTCAGTTTGGCAGCAAACAGAAAACAGGAATATTTTTCTTTATTCTAATACCAAATTTTTGTGGCTAAATAGAGCCAAAAATATATCTCACCCCCTCCGCCCCCCACTTCTCCCAGACACGAGACATCTCTGAGTGCCGAAAGCAACTTTTCCCTGCCGCAAATGGACCAAATAAACCCAGCACGAAACTGATGCTTAGGAGAAACAGATGTGCCTCTAATGCTGTCATCTACAGCAAGCTGTGTCTGCAAACCGATCTTTTATTAACGTATTTATAGCGATGGGAAAGCTGCAGAGCAGGGCCCCCGATTGCCCCGTGCCCCCAGGCTGTGCCGGGGTTGGGGCTGCTGGACACAACCCAGGCAAATTTCCTTCCTGCACCAGTGTTTAAGCCCTCCCTGAGCTGTGGAAGAGCATCCCAGTGATGTGGGTTCATCAGTGTTCAGGCTGGTGTGGGGGGTTCCAGCGTGTGCCGAGGAGGGATGTGCTGGGTGCCGGCTGCAGGGAGCAGGGGAGCTGCAGGAGGAGAAGGAAGCACCATTAGTTGCATGCTCAGAGCTGGGACAGATGAGGCTAGAAGTCTGGGGGGATCTGCCAAATGGAAGGCAGGGCAAAGTGGGTCCCTGAGCTTCCCTGGGCATCCAGCATCCCTGGCAGGGGGATTAGGAATGAGCCCTGGCCTCAATTTTCCCCCAGAACCCTACATATGTGCCCTAGCCCAGTCCAGTGTTCTCTCAACACCAAAGATTCCCTCCCAGGGCAAAGGCAGTGGTGTGTGAGTTGCCCTGCCTTTTCTGGGAGCCACAGATGGACACAGGTAGTTTGGAAGGGACCTTAAAGATCATCTCGTTCCACCCTGTGCCAGGGGCAGGGACACCTTCCACTGGCCCAGGTTGCTAAAAGACCCATCCAACCTGGCCTTGAACACTTCCAGGGATGTGGCATCCACAGCTTCTCTGAGCAACCCACACCCTGTCCCAGCTGGATTACCACTGGCTCTGCTGCCTTTTGTGTCCCTGCACCCAAAGACAGTGGGTGGGAAGCCACAGAGAAAGAGCTGGATGTGCCCTCACCTGGGAACTAAGCTGCTATTGGAAGCAATAGAAAAATGGGGTTTCCCCTCCCAATCTGGCCATTCCAGGCTCTAATTTCCTTTCCCTAGAGTGAGCCACTTCTCTTGAGACTTCACAACCTCACCTGTAGGGAGGAAGACCTAGAAATCCTGGGTGAAACCAGAAAAAACTATCTTTAAAATGCTTGAAGGTGAAGGCTCCGAGCTAGCACCTTCTTTCCACAGTTTCCCCAAATCTGCATCATCCCAGATAACTGCTCCATCCCACCTGGCTTTTACTCCAAAGCGGTGTCACGTGGCGCTCGGGTCAGAGCCAGCCTCTCTCCTGGTCTCTTCCTCTCCCTCGGAGTGCCTGGGGACAGAGGAGAAAGGATGAGCTGTGGGCAGTGGTGCTGATTGCAGCCTCTTTCAAAAGGAAAGTGATAACTCGGTAGCAGCAAACCCTCCTTTTCCCCATGACCCCCCTTCTCCAGCTCTGCAAAGCAGTGTGCAGCAGCAGGGCTGAATGCCACTTGTAGGGGGACCAAACACCTCAGCTCAAGTCCCACAAGGAATTTGTGCAGCACAGTTCAACCTGGAACATGCTGATTTCATCTAACAACTCTTTTTCTTTTTTTTTTACCAGGAAATAAATAAATCATGAAAGTTCTCCATCACTGTCTCCAAGCAGCTGTCCCTGTACCACGGCCCATCCTTCCTCTGGGCTTTGGAACTGGGTCAGTGAGCAACATCCAGCAGTGGCTGCTTCCCACTGAAATTCATAGAAAGCAGATATGGTCCCTGGGTGCTTTGGAGTGACTTTGGCTTTTCAGCACGAATCTCAACCAGCCTGGAGTGGGGTGGCTGGAAGAGCAGAGCATGCCCAAGCACAGCCCTCAAAAGGGGGCAGGGGCTCTGCCAGCAGCACTTCCCTGCATCCTTCTGCCACGCTGGTGCTCGTGGCTTTGCATCTTCACTACCTGGTAGGGACTGGATGTCTTTGAACCTCCATTCCCTGCCAAACTTGGCTGAAATAAGCCAGCAGGCTCGAAAGTCATCTGGGGGAGCAGACACATGTGTGTGCATGGGCACACACACAGAGGGATCACACAGCACTTACTGCTGGGGGTACCAGGCAAAAGGGGAGCAGCTTCATGCTGTGATTTTGCCCTTATTCTGCCTGGTTACACCCCACGGTAAAGAGAATTTGTGCTCTATGGGCTGGGCACCAGGTCTTGGCACAGAGTTCATCTCATTGTAGGGAATGTGGCTGAAACAAGTCCAGGGTCCTCCTTAAGCTGCTAAAAGAGTGTTGCAGAGACCAGAGAGGTGGGTAAAACCCAACCCCACCTCCAGATACCCATCTGGCTTTTCCACTAGTGAAGCACAGCTCCTTTGCAGTGCTAGAATTTGGGGTCACTTTCAATAACTCGCTCCAAAATCAGAGGAAAAAGCCAGAGATGCTCTCTGAGTCACTGGCATGTTGTTACCAGGGACACTAAGGTTCCTGATTTTGAAGAAGAGATTAATTACATTCTACAAATAGACATTTTATCTGCACTGAAAAGCAGCAAAACCGAGTTCTTTTAGCGTAGCTCATTATGTATCAGCAGGTAGTATTGTGACAGATGTAGGAATCCAGTCATATTGTCACTTGGGTTTAATCATCAGAAAGCTGTCTTCCCCGGGTCAGCTCCTAGCGAGGATTTGTAATATTTACATAGCACTTGGGGCTGGCTGCTTTATTGCTGGAGTCTGTATTCACTTGTCAGTCTCTCATTATGCATGTGCCAGTATTAATTGCATTTAGAAATGAGATTCTAAAGGAGAAGTGAGAGCTATTTAGACCTCCATTCAGCTTGAAAGACAGCAGCCTTCTGTGTGACAGCTCTCGAGATGTTCTTGTGCTCAGCTCTCTCTCCAGCTGAAAAGCAGGTGTTGGAGAGAGTTGGTGTCGGAGCCACTGTATCAGCACTGCCTTTTGTGCATGCCCAGACATTTATATAACCGACAGGAAAATGACTCCGCAGAAGTGGCACAGAATTGACCCTTCTGGTACTGGATTGAACACAGCAAGTGAGAGTAGATCTGCTCCATTGCTGTGCAGATATGAGGGGGAAAGTGATGCTGAGCCCCATCTCCCATGGAGAGAGGAGGGGTGTTTTCTTGCTGGTGGGTTTGGGGGTTATTTATCGGCTTGGCTATGCCTGCAGCACTTTGGAGCTGTGTTTGTGGCCTTGCTAATGTATTTAAAGTCGTGCAGAAATTCAGCTGACACTTGTCTGTGCACGCCTGCTGGGCACTGATTGCTCCAGCCGGGAGATGCAGAGCCCTGTGCCACCGCTGCCGGCTGCCAGCCGTGCCTGGGCAGTGGAAACGAGGAGGTCACGTCCTGCTTCCCAGAGGGAAAGAAGCTGGAAGGTTAATCTAAATGATGCCAAACTGCCGGCTCTGTTTTCTCCAGCCTGAGGTGCAGAGGGGCTGTTCTTGCCTTGCAGCACCACGTGGGGGGGTGACAAAGGTGTTCTGGTGGGGGGAGAGATCTCCACAGGCACTAAAGTCTCCACATTTCTGGCTCCCAGTCCTAGGAAAATAACCCCTCTGGGGCCTGGGGGATTCATCCAACCTGTTGAGAGGGGGCTGAGAAGACACCAGTAAGGCAAATACAGGTTTCTATTCCCCAAAGCACCTCCTTTTCTTTGCCATAATCCAGCACAGCCCCACCAAGCCTGATCCATCTCCAAGAGCTTTCCATGCAGCACATCTCCCCTCACAGATGTGACTCTTCCTAGCAGGCTCCTGAGGGTGCTCCTGTGCTCCTTTGAGTGCTGCTGTACTCCCTTGGGTGCTCAGTGCCCTGCATCCCCCAGCACTGGATCGGCACCAAGACCAAACCCTGGGTCAATGGCAGCAGCATCTCCACCTCCCTAAAACCAGAAGCAGGCGGTGAGCAGCTCCAGCCAGGAAGGGACAGGAGGGGAAGAACATGAGAAAGGTAAACAGAACAGACATCCATAACCAGCCCTGGCCCCCAGCCAGGACCTCCTCGTTAAATATCACATAAAACAGAGAATAATTCACTGCTTGTTGAGGAAACCCAAGCACCGAAGCCCAAGGAGTCCCTCTTGACCTTCCTGTCCCTTGATGGGAGGTTAGTCCAGGGGAGTGTTCCAGTTTGGTTTTTAACTCCAGCAAGGGGGGGACAGCAGGCCCCACAGTCGGGATGTCAGGAGGAAACCCTTCAAACCTCTCCGTTCCAGATGATGGCAGTCAGCTCCACGGGCCAACCTTAACGCATCAGACCCCTGGCTGAGCCCCCCAGCCCTGCGAGTGTGGGCCAAGGACAACCTGAGCCATCCCAGGAAGCCTCAAGGTATATAAATAGAAGACAGAGACGTGAAGGAGGTCAAGTGAGCAGAGGATTTCACATAATCTGATCTTGCCTGTGTTGTTCATTTGTGTCCTTTGCCCAGGACACACACCCTGCTTCGCACACGGGGACGTCAGAGCCAGAGGGTTGATCCTGCACCGAGCCAGGTTTATCCAGTGGAACATGTGAGCTCCTGACTTTTTCAGGTGTGCTGTTTTTCAGGGATGTCTTTAATCCAGTGGTCATCCATAGCAGTGAACATATGGAAAATCTTGGTCTTTGTTACTGTATGGGGTCCAGGTGTCTGACCAGACCGAGCCTGGTCCTTTAACTCACCAAAATCCAGTTGGATCAAAACTGTATTGGGGCTCTCAGGTGCCTCAGGTCTGTTCCTGGTCTTGAGGATGCTGCCTGCCCTCCAGCAGACCCATCTGAAGCCTTGATGTGCTCTGCCTTGGTCTCCTATACCACTTCTCCCCAGTCCCTGGCCAGGAGCACTTTATTTCTCTTGGTTTTGCTACTTCTCTTTTCCAGGATACGACAGGCTGGAGACAGAATCTCTCCTGGTACAAAGCTGTCAGTGGAACGGCTCTGATTTATGCCAGCACAGAGCAAGGCAAGCTGATGAATGTCCAAAATAGACCAAGTAGAAAATCTCTTAATAGGCGCTGCTCTTTAATGGTGAGAGCAATTAATCACCAAAAGAACTAATCCAGAGGCATGTGGCTTCTCTGTGGGCTCGTGTCTGCATCCAGACCAGGTGCCTGTCTGAAGCTGCAGTGGGGCTTAGAGGAAGCTTCTCCTGGCCAACAAGCTGAGAGCCTCCCTCGTGTTCCCTGGGGCCCCGTGCCATCCTTGTGAGCCCTCATGCTGATTCCAGCTTTGAGCTGCTCGTGCCAGTGCCAGGCTCGTCCCCTCCCCAGCCATGTTGCTGTCTCACTAGCCATACGTTGATGATGATGATGATGGTGGTGGTGATGAAACCAGTCGGGTGCAAGGACTGACCAGGCTGCAGGGCCCCAGTTTAGACACGGTGGAAGGAGCCCTGATCCTGCCATGAGTGGAGGTAGCAAGGGCAGTGCTAGTGTCCCTCCCAACCCCAGCTTTTTCAGCTGCAGACTCCTTCCTATCTCCTCCTGCATGGATTTGTGCTTTTCCACTGCTTGCTCCTTTCAAGCTGATCCTGCACACTGCTCCCATGGGCATGGCTTGTGCTGCAGCTGCAGCTGCCTTCCCAGGACCAGAGCACTGCCCTGTCTGCACACTGTGCCACCAGTGCCACTGCTCCAGGTGACCTGACCCCCAGCCACTTACCTGCCCTATGTGTGGGCAGCACTTCCCATTCATCCTGCAGCTTCCAAAGGGATGGACCTGCAGTCTGCCAGCCTCTCCAGCCACCCCCAAGCCCCCTTCCCAGAGACAGCCCCCACCTCTGCAGCACGTTTGCTCAGGCACTTAATGAGTGTTGAATTCAGCCGGTGCTGTACTGCAGGTAACACAGGGAGGGTCAGGGGCACGCAGGCCAGGAGATGCCTTCCCTGCTTTGAGTCTTGTTTCTCCCTCCCCCGACTTAATTGGTCCATTCAGTGCCAATTTGACCTCCACACTTTCAGATGTCTCCAGTTTCCAGTGGTAAATAGATTTGTGCATCAGAGGAGGAAACCTCCTCTGGCCGAGCCTGGTGCTGGAGCAGGAGGCTGCACAGCACGCGAGGGCGATGCTCAGCCTCACCGTGAGTGCAGCCCCGCTGGCACCGAGCTGAAGCCAAGCGAGTGCTGAATGGGAACAAAACTCCCTCCCAAAAGACACGGGGAGCTGCAGGTCGTGGAAGCCGCAGCCGCCGGCACGGTGCCCGTGGCGCAGCGGGGACGCACCGAGCAGGAGGTGACCCTGCCCTCCTGTCGCAGCTTTGTCATTGCCTCGGCGTGGGACTGCAGCAAGTCCCTTCCCATCTGCTCCCTACCATTGCCTCGGAGCCAGGATGAGTGTGAGCATGTGTGTGAACACAGAGCACAGTGTAACAGGGCCACGGCTGCAGGGTGGTGGCTGCTGACTCTTCTGAGAGTCAACATTCAGCTGATGCTCCCGAGCATTCTACCAACCCAGACACTCTTTTAACCTCCTGACACCCCAAGGATGGAGCAGGACCTCCCTGGTGATGTCCCCACAGCTCAACCTCCTCCCAAACTGAGGCATGAAGACAGACAGGCAGCCAGGCTGCTTGCCTGGATGGGTGGCAGGTGCTGGATTGCTCCATTTGGGAAACACCTCAATTAGTGCATGTAAAAGCATCCCAGGAGTTCAGCCCCTGCCCTTTTGCACCAGAAAGGCAGGAGGACCAATATTGCATTTCCTTCTTGATGGTGCATTGGATGGAGGTGAGAGCACATCACAGAAGGCTCCCCTCTGCCCCGCTCAAGGGAATGTCTCCTGGCGTCACACAGAGAACTGAAACCAGAAGGAACCCAAATATCTCCAAGAATAGGTCTTAGGCTGAGTAGTGAGGTCCTCCACCCCAAAGCCACCCCTCACCCTCCCGTCCCCACCCCCGGGGCCCCGAGGGGACAGAAGGGGACAGGAGGGGACATACGGTTCGACTTTGTTGCAGAAGCGGCGCCGCAGCAGGAGGACCAGCGGACCGAGGAGCAGGATGGTGGTGCACATGGCGCTTCCTCCATCACCACGCAGTGCCAGCAGCCCCTCACATCCCTCCCGGAGCCACCGCTCAGCCCAGAGCTGCCACCCGTGCCTGGGTGGCCTGTCACCCCGGCTTGGGGGAACCTCTCCGCAGCAGCCACCTGAGAGCTCTCAGGGAAGGTTTTAGGAGGAATTAAGGCAGGATCAGATGTAATTAAGAGGCAACAAATGGGGACGCTCTCCTCTGACCTCAGACAGGAGAGAGCCCAGCAGCTGCTCTGTGACCCATTGAGCACTTAATTGGTTTTGGCATGTGATGCTCCTGCCCTGGCTGGTCCCAACCCCACACCTTGGCCAGGTGGGTGCTGGGGTTGACGTGTCATGGACCAAGCCCATTCCCACTCCACCCACCCCATGGCACCCTCAGTCTGTCCTCCTGCCCCCACCAGTCCCACAGCATCAGGGCTGGGTGCTCCCCTCTGCTCCCCCCTTTCCCATGTGCCTCTCTCCCCTCTTTGCCCTGCTCCTCTCTTTCCCTCCAGCTCCTCCATCCCTCCGCCTGCCAGACCTGTCTCAACCCACTCCCCCCTTCCTGGCTCCAGTAATCTGACAGGCTCAGACCTGCCTGTAATTCCCCATGGACACGTCTCAGCCAGCTGATCCCAAGACCTTGTCTGCATCCTTCCCTCACCCAGGCTGGGTTTGCCTCCTCCTCCTCCCTGCTCTCCTATCACTCAGCAGCACACATGCCTTTCTCTGCAGAATGGCTCTGGCCCTACGGTCTCCCCCAGATCTCTGTGCCCATTCCATTGTCTTGCTAGGGAAGCCTTTCCCTCTGCTGTAACTTCCACGGGCAGTGAAATGCCTTCACACAGCCATTTGCAATGCAGAACACATCTTCTGGAGTGACTTTGTGGGTTCAGGTTAGAGAGAACAACTGGGAAAGCACCTCTGGAAGAGAGAGGGTGAGGGCAGACAGCCGTGTGTGCACATGCACACCTGTGGACACACACACACACACATAAGGCTTAATGGTGAGCGTGGTGCTGACCTGGAGAAGAGCCCTGGAATATGCAGGGGACTGCAGGCAGTGGTTTCCTGGGCAGATGTAGGGTTTTAACCCCAGGTGGGGTTTTTCCATGAGGTTCCTCCAGTAAATATTGGAGGAACCTCAGACTTTACTGCTTTTACACACAGACACTGTAGCAGTGGGCTCTGAGCCATGGAGACACTTGGGGGTCTATCTCTGGTGCTCACCGAAGTTGGGATGTGTCTCCCTTTGGGGCTGTGTCTCCCTTTAGGGCTGTGCACACAACCCTGCAGCTTCTCCCCATGTCCCTGCTCTGTTTTGGCCCCGGGGCTTTGCCATAGGGTGGACATTGGCTGCAGGACGGCTGAAAAAAGCTCCAAGCTGGGCATTCCCACAACTCACATGGAAAACAACTTCCCCCCTGTAAAGGGGTTTTGAAACCAGAACCGAATCCAAGCAACCTAGGTGGGTCCAGGTTCAGTGAGTGGTTGGGTCTGAAAAAAGCAAAGCAGAGCTTTCCAGGAAGACTGGCTATCCATCCCCATCCATCTTGGCCAAAGATTTGCCCCCCAAGTCCAGCCATGACAGAGGCCTTAGACAGCTGTGGCTAATCCCCTCCTAGTGGACATGTCCTCCCAAAGTACTCCAAACCCTGAAAACAACAGTCTCAAGCAGCACTTGAAATGTCAGTAAAACCAAATTCCTCTAAGGCCATTCAGTAAACAGTCCCTGTTCCTGAACCTGGGGGTCAGCCGGGAGCAAAGGGGACAGATCTGGCCTCGTTACTGGCACCAGCAGGATGGGAAGCCTTTGTGAAAGTGGTGTAAGAAACATCCCAAGAGTGTCCTGCAGCCAGATGGAGACAAGAGTGAATAATTTCTTCCTGAGTGTAAGTCAGGCTGGACAGAGGGTGCGGAGCTGCCTTACGCAAGGCACCGTAAGGGGAGCGCCTGGGGTGGCCAAGCCCCATGTCCTGTCCAGCCCCTCTGGAGCACGCTGGGCCCCCAGGAGCATGTTTCGGTATGCTGTGAAGTTGTTGGGCCAAATAAACAGCAGCTTCTGGCTGAGCTGAAGCCCAAGAGACTGGAAGGACCTTCTTTTCCCTGGCAATAGGCAGCGTGGCTTTCGTAATCCCCGGGATGACATCCTGCTTGTGAACTCTTCTTCCCTTGCCGAGACCCAGCCAGGTTGACACCAGCAAAGTCCCCACTCTTGCATCCCATATGCTGCCTGAGGCCCCGAGCTTGGTCCTTCAGGGACTTGTTTGCATCTGTACAGCCCTCCATAACCAAACAAGGCACCATAACCTGGGCTGCTCCACCACCCCTCTGTGGGAATGAGCCCTGGGTGAACCCCGGGTGTGAAAGGGACCCCAGTGCAGAGGGCAATGTCTAAGTGCTTGTCCCTGCACTCATTTGTGTGACCTCTGCAATGCAAAACACATCTTCTGGAATGGAATTACTTTGGCACTGAGGTCATTGGTGACCTTGGCAGCCAAAAACCACCCCACATGGCAGCGTATGCTGCCCACATGGCACTTCCAAACACCCTTGATTGATGCCAAGAGGTGCTCGGTTCAAAGGCAAGGTAATGTGAGCAGATTAGTTAATGCTTCTTGCCCTGGCCCCTGAGAGCAGGGCTGGAATGGCAGGGCAGACTTAATGGGTTTTGAAGGCTTTTCTTTTTAAGATATGAATCAATGAAGCTGTACAAGGACCATGGATAATGTGATCAGAATAAGAATCAGGGCTTGTCTTTGAACCAGAGCGAGGTCCCTGACGGTGTTTACTTCATGTCCTGGCACCAAATGTGAGATGACATGAATATATTAGCTTACTGGCTTTCCTGAGCAGCCCCTGCCATGCTCAGACCAGCTTCAGGAAGGAAAAGAGCAACAAAAAGGATCTGTTTGGAAGTGTCAACTTGTTTCTCAATAACCCTGTCATCCTCACTTACCACTGAAGGGTCTGGCTGTGACAGGGGCCACACTCCTGGGGGGAGAGCTGGGCACAAGGGATGAAGGGGAAGGTGGCACTGGAGGCTGTTCAGGGTCTGGGGAGGTTTAGCAGCGGGCTAATGCCTTGTCCATGAAGCCCTGTGGTGCTGGATCTGTCATCTACTTCCTGAGTGTCTCTTGCTTCATCTCTCCCCGTTGCATTACAAGGTTTCAGTTTCCTCAAATCCCAGTGTGGGACTGGGGGTTTTTGCAACATTCCCAAGCCAGGAACAGGTTGGTCTGGGTTGGAAGTGTTCTCCAGGACTGCCTCGGCAGCTTCTCGCCATGCCCTGCCCTGCCCTGCCCTGCCCTGCCTGCAAGCACTGGACAGCGCCCAGCCCCACTCCCAAGGCTCCTCTGCTTCCTATTCCCCTGGATTTCCTAATCCTTGGGGGGTTTTAGGTTCTGTGGGTTGGTAGGGATTTTGGGGGGAGGGAGGTGGAATGCCCACTGCCTCCCCTCTGCCTGCTGCTGCCAAGGGTCTTCATCCCACGCTCCCTTCCCAGGTATCACCCCAGTGCTGCTGCTGTCCTGGTCCCCAAGCCAGCATCCCCAGCATCCCACACCATCCTGCTCCATCGTGTGGTGAGCGGGAGGTCGGAATGGCTGCAGGGGCTGAGGACCCCTCTGGGAGCTGGGAACTCAGGGCAGGGTCGTACTTGGGGGGGATTTCCTTAGTCTCTGCACAAGCTGAATTGTTGGACTCAGACCCCAGAGCAGACTAACCCTGTTTCCACGTGAGAAGGAGAGCCTGGGCTGGTTTGGTTTTAAGCCACAGCTCTGGCAGCACAGCCTGCGGTCTGGATTCCATCAGCTGAGGAATGTCTGCTCCCGGCTTTGCTTTGCCCCAGCAACCTGGGTATCACTTCCCAATGCTGCCTGGGGCTGGGAGGGGACAGCACCTCCCCACACTGTCACTTCCCTGGCCCAGCTCTTCCCAGCTGAGTTGGGGACATAGAACTGGGAGAATCCCAGTTTCTCGATACTACTGGTCTTGATGAGTAAACTAGTGACTAAGTGTTCCAGCCACGTGGCCAATGACTGTGATTAAACTGGGATCCCATGTGGGCTCACCATGGCATGGAGATTCAGGCAGCAGTGCAACCCCAGCTGGATCTGGGGGGGTTCTGCTGGCTGTAGCCCCTTTTAGCCCCCTGGCATGTTGTGCCCCAACCTGATCCTGCAGTGATGGCTGGCAGACCACAGGCACTGCCGACACAGAGCTGGAGCATTAGGATTGCACACAGGTCTCCTGGGATCAGAGGAGCTGGGGGAAGGAAACCTGCAATAAGCGCAGAGCATTTATACAGGCTTTAGGCTAAATCCTTCCCTCCCTGGGTAGCAGCACTGCAAAGCCATTTCCTAAAGTCTTGTTATTCCTTTTCAGGCCAGGACTTTGCAGTTGGCAGCAGGGCTGGATTAGGAAGGGGGAGAGAGAGGCACGGCATGCTGAGGGCATTGCTGGGTGAGCTGGGCTGGCAACCAGGGGCTTTGCTTGAGCAAAGTTCAGAGTGACAAGTCCAATGTCTCTGGATTAGGTATCGAAGCAGCCCAGAGTGGCTCCTGGAGGAGGATGAAGAAGAAACACCTAACATGGCATGCACCACACTCGTGCCTTCAGCCTTATTTCACTTTAAATCCCAGGGCTGCTCCTGTTCTGGCCTGGAGAAGGGATCCTTACTGCACCCCTGACATGCTGCCAGCAACAAGGGCTTGGGGCAGCTCCTGCAGCTCCTTCCCAAAGCACTCCCTGAGGGAGTTCAGGGGGTGTCTTCCTGGGGCCACCCCAACTAATGGTGTCTGTCCAAACGTCCCAGGAAGCTGACACTGCAGGGACACAAGAAGTCACCCACTTTTCTCCAGGAACCAAATCATGAGGCTGAATCCAGGCATGAGACAAGGTGGGCTTAGCCCCGAGGGTCTGGATTTGGGGTGTCTGCCTTCACCCCAGAGGCAGTGTAGGAGTCAAGGGTGGGGATCTGCCATCATCCACATCCCACACACTGTGGAGCTGAAGTCTTGGGTTTTTTTGCCTTCACCTCCCACTCGAGGATCGGGAGCCAAGTACATTTCTCATTGCACCCAGCGCACGGGAGGAGGAGAGGGAACGTGGGAGGGCACGGGGGGAGTGGGAGAAGCCGTCGGCAGGCGGGTACAGACCCCGCAGCAACATGATACACCCCAAGCAGAGGCTTGGAGGGCTTGGAAACCCATCCTCACCCTCTGCAGCCAGGGTGGAGGATAGCTTGAACAAGCACTTGATCTCTCCTTGTAGTGCAGAAGCTCTGGGAGAAGCAGGCTCGGGCTCAGCAGAGACAGGGCACCACAGTGTCACCTCCTCATGGGGACAGGTCCATATGGGAAGGAGGTGGAAAGCAGAAGGACTGCGATGCTCAACTGGTGAGGAGAGAGGGATCAGCGTGTTGAAATGAACTGGGATCTGAGAGAGATGGAGTGATTTCTTCAATATGGATTACCCTGGCTGACCCAGCCACCCCACTGGGTCCAAGTTCTCTGTCCCCCTCCCTGAGCCCTGTGTCCCTGGACTACCCTGCCTTGGCAGCAGGCACTGTGCTGAGATCCCTTCTGGGACAGCAGGCTGCAATGGTATCAAGGCAGCATCTTTCTCCTTCTGGAACAGTCACCTCCTAACCCCAAGCCCTTGAGAGCAACAGTCACAGGAAACCATGGAAACGGGCAGCAGGCACATGACAGTGTGCCAGCACTCCTGCCCCTGATTTATGTCCCGTGTCTGGGACACAGAAGTGCAGGGCTGTTGGGATCATTTGGGATTTTGAGGCAGTGGAGCATCAGCACTGCTTTACTCTCCCTCTCCTGTTTGCAGAGCAGGATGGCACATGGGAACAGGGCTGGACTCCTGTCAGGGTCAGATGTGAAGATCCCAGAGAGGGAGGCAGAAACATGGAAAAGCCTGGGGGATTTCTCACTTACTTTTTTAATTTTTCTAATATTTTAATATTTCTAAATGGAGGCTCTTGAGCCAAGACCTTTCGACTCCTGGTGCCAGGAAACAAGGAAACACACCCATGGCACCCAGGCTCACCATGGAACCAGGTGCCAGGTGTGGACTAGGACATCAGGTACATAAGCTTCAAGGAGTCCTTTGTTTAAACACACAGCAAGCAATAGCCAGTGCTCCACTTAGATTATTGCCCTGGTGTTCGTTTTGGTCAGAATTGGATTTTTTCCCCGTTTTTCAAAGCACTTTCTGTGCTTTGCAGTTTTGCTCTGGTTTTAAGCTGGGTCTCTCTGGGTTTAAGCTGAGCCTAAAGCACCTTTGTGCCTGTACTTTAAGGAAGGGCAATAACCTTGGCCATGCCATCCTTGGGCCAAAGGGGTTTCTCTGCTGCCTGGTGACCACCTGGGGACATCGTAGTTAATGTTTGAGCTGGGGCTTGTGGCCACTAATCCCAGCGGGCAATGGCCAGAAGGCAAACCCAAACTTGGTGAAAATCTGACGATTCAGCACCTGGTGATGGTGTTATCGAATGATTCCCGACCTCTGGCCGGGTGAGATTGGCTGCTCTGTTTTCACACCGGTGGTTTCGGCAGCTCCCAGCTCAGCTTTGTACTTGAGCCGAGGGACTCAGGGGTGCCTGGGGCTCGGGGTCTGTCCCAGCACATATCCCCTGGGGGACCCACAGTGGGGGATCTGTGGGCAGCATGCTCCCCAGCCGCCCTCATTAGCTCTGCAAGAGCAAATCTGCTGACACCGCCAGGCTGGCGGCTGCTGATGGGGAGGTGGCCAAGAGGATGGTTTGGAGGAGAAACACAGCAAAAAGCCTCGACAGCTCTGCAATAACAAAGCTCCAGACCCCCGGGGGCTCGGCCACCCCCCAGCCCGGCTGCTCGGGTGTGGGAGCGGCACCCGCAGCCCGTGTGTCCGTGTGTCCGTGTGTGCCCTGCGAGGGTGCGCAGCGGGTGCGGGAGGCGGCTGTGCACACCCGCTGCTTCCCTTGTCTCTGATCCCCCTCTGGGGGACTGCCGGTTATTACAAGGCTCTGTAGGATTTTCCTGCTCTCCGTGCAAATGGACTGTGCTGCGGGTTTAATATGCCGGATTGTCAGGGAGCTGCAAATGGCATTTGGGTGAAAACCAGCGCAAAAGCACACCCACGAAGGCGGCGGGAAGCCTGGAGTGGAGGTGTTCCCTTGCCAAGGCACTGCCAGGAGCGATGCAATCGCAGAATGACAATAATACCTTCATTTCACGAGTGTCTTAAGTCTCATCCCTTTCAACTGGGTCCTGCCACGAGAAAGGAGAGCAAATTCTCAGCATTAAAAAAGTCCCCATGGGACAGACCGTGATCTGTTCTGGGGAGCAGAGAGATGCTCACAGTGGGGGTACCTCTTGTTCCCCTCTTGCCCCAAGAATGGGAGGTGAGTGTGGGTCTGTCCTTCCAAACATCACCTCCTGCAAAACCAGGGAGGGCAAAGAGGAGAGAGCCAAGGCAGAACTCGGAGCAGCCAGCGGTTGGGCTAACTTTAACTCAGCACTTTGGATTCTGAATTTCCTCTGAGCTGTTTACAAAGGGCTGGAAAAAAACTTCCAGCCCTACCTCCCCCCCGCCAGCACCGTCCTGATGTTGCCCAGAACATCTCTCTCATCCCTCCCTTTCGTGGAGATAAAAAAAAAAAAGAGAAGGAGGGAGGAGTGGGAGAGAGGAGGAGAGAGGGAGAAAGTGAGCTCACGTTCACACATTGGTGAAGAGGCTGGTCTTGCAATGCCTTTGAATATTTTACTTTTAGGCAGTTCCTCATCAGTCAGCCACACAACTGAGGCGAGCTGAAGCTAACTACAGCCATGGACAGCACTCGGAGATCTGAGATCTAATCGCATGCATCATACCTCCGGGAGATTTTTGAAATTACATATATAAACACGCCGACAGGCAGCCGAGCTCGCACACACACACACACACACACACACACACACACACACACACATATACATCCACACGTCGCAGAGCTGCCAGCACCCGCACGGCCGCCGAGCAAACACCTTGTCTCCTCTCGCAGGATATACCCGCTCACACACATCTCTCTTTATCTCCTCCTGGCTTCCCGGAGGATCCTGCCGGCTGTTTTTCATGGAGAAAGTCCAGGGAGAAATGGAGATTGAGAGATGGGAAAGAAGTGAAGAGATCTCAGACGCAGAGAAAAAGGTTATTCAAGAGATATGGAGCAGAGTATATGCAAACTGCGAGGACGTTGGGGTCTCCATACTCATCAGGTATTTAAAAAACAAACCAAAGAAAAGGAAGCAGCAAATCCAACTAAATCTCTTTATAGCTGAGAAAGAGGCAGAACAATATATAGAACTGAGCAGAGATGAATGACAGCGAGTGGGGAGCTGGCTGGGTGTATTCACTGCCTTGGGAGCAGGGAGGGTTTCACAGCACTCTTCGGATTCCCACACCTTTGAGCTGGGTGGCGGCGGGGGGAGTGGGGAGAGCCTTGCCGGGGACTTTGGGGGAAGCTGCTTCCATGCAAAGGTCACCTTACCCTGCGGATGGAGCTGGGGGGTGGCAGATGCAGGGGGAGCTCAGTGCTGGGTTTGGGTGGGTTGGGGGTCTGGGCTTGTTCACCCCCCCCAGTGAGCTGCGTGCGGATGGCATCGGTACGTAGCAGGCTGGCGGGTGAAATAATGCAAGTTAGGAGCCAAGATAAAACCCAAGCAGGTGTGTCTCCGAGGGCACCATCTGTCCCTCCGGCGGCAGCGTCGGCAGGAAGGAGAGCACTGAAGTTGGCCGTGGAAGGGGGGCATGGAGGGCACAGGCAGGAGACGAGGGCAGTGGGGGAACAGGTATCCAGCAGTCCCGGGATGGGGATGCAGAGCATTGCCCGATGGCGTGGGGCCGTGCAGCACAGACGGGCAGCTCAAAGTCCCAGGTCTGTGCCTGGAACCAGAATAGGGGAGATGTTCTTGAGGTGGGGAGCAGAGGTAGGGGAGGGTTCTTGTGTTGTCTAGGGGTGCAGTTATGTCCAGGAAAGCAGCAAGTGGGAATCCCACGGGGTCATATGGATACTGGGACTTTGGGGTATCAGTGGGGTGCAGCACCAGCAGGCTGTTTCCCTTCTTTAAGAGGGGAGAAGAGGACGGGCAGGGTGAGGAGAGGGGCAGACAAGATGCCCATACTTGACCTCTTGTTAAACAGCAAAGATGCTGTCCAGAGAGTCAGAGCTCCCACCACTCATCCCAGGGATAAGTAATGCTGGGATGCCCCTGGTCAGGCTCCCACCTGGACCCAACACCAGGCACCCCAGATTGGAAATGGGAGACTGGGTTGTGTCCTTTCCATTTTGCTCCTGCAGCAGGGGACTCTGGGTGCTTGGAAAACTCCTTGGATGGATATAATGTTTACTAATAATCATCCAAAAGTTTTCCAATATTCTGTGAGCTGATGCCCCAAGGCCATGGGGTCTGCAAGGAGTGGAGCCTCCCTGGTCATGCCGGTGAGCAGAGATGGTTCCCCTCCAGGCTTGCTGCCAGCACTGCAATGGGATTTTCCTACCAAGACCCCTTAGTAGATTCCAAAGTGACATTTGATTCCCCTCTCCACCTCCTTCTCAAACATTTGCTTCCCACAGAGCCAGCTGATGGCTGAGCCCACTCTCCCACGGCCCCCCACTCTGCATGGTCACCCAGGGCAGTCAGGAGATGTGACAGTTCCATGACTGGGGACACCAACCCCACCTGGGCTGGGTTTGAAACCCACACATGGGTGCAAACCATCTGTGGGGTGCAAAATTCCCCTTATCCCGATCCCAGGAGGTTCAGCTTGGGGCTTGGCCAGGAGCTGTGCATGGCCAGCCCCATGCTCAGCACCCGGGTCATGCCATGGCCCCATCCACAACCACCACTGGGTGCCCCCTGCCCAACAGCACAGAGAGGTACCTGTGGCTGGCACTGAGGGACTCGTGGCAATGCCATGGGGAGTACACTCAGGGCAGCTCATTGCTTTTGGTGTCCCTGTGTGCAGCCATGGGGCTCGGAGCAGGGCTGGGCATGAGGGGCATGGAGATGTGGCAGCAGGGACCATGTGGCTGAGCTCTGGTCCTGACTCAAACTTTCCCAGTAGAAGTTTTTGGTCCTGTTGGTTTTTTGGGTTTGTTGGTTTTTTTTTTATTCCAGGCAGGGTTGTGGCACTGAGGTGAAGGCTTTCCCCTGCTGTGACAACAGGGTGGGGCATAATTGCCTCCTAGGGTGAACCCCAGTTCCTTGTGAGCCTTTTACATCCTGAATCATGACACGTGCCCTGGCACAGCCCAGCTAAACCTGCCACCTGCTCCCTCAGCCAGAGCTTCCTTTGGATGCTATAAGTGAGGTCTGGACTTTCAGTGCACGCCCCCGGGACTAGCGATGCAATTTGGGAGAGGTACCATCCCCTCCAGCAGCACCGCTTGGAGCAGCACACCTGCCTGCATCCCTGCACCACGGCCACAGTGGCTGAGCTGTCCCCCTGGTCACAAACCCTGTCCCCAAAGAGGGCTTTGCTCTGCTGCCCTGAGCCCCATTCCCCTCCATCCGTGAGCTCCAACAAGCTCCACCTGAGCTCCCTGGGGAAGCACGTGCTGGGCAAAAGCAGGGCAGCCCTGGCCAGGCTGCTGCTCTCCCTGATGCCTTTCCCAGCTGGCATCAGCCGGCAGGAGAAGTGGGTCATGCGTGGAGGCCGCCGGGAGCACGGGCAGGCCAGCGGCAGTATCTTCCCAAGACGTGATTCAGCAGCTCCAGAGGTCGTGGCTGGGGAGGGGACAATGGGCAGCCACCGGTGGGGTTGGTGAGAGGTGCCCAGCACACTTTGGGTGGGCACCCACATGACGTGCCGGGGACTGGGAGCTGCCCCAGTCAGGCTCCCTGCTTCACCAGTGCTGGGCTGGTGCTCCTCCTCACCTTGCTGGAGAAGCTGAGGCAGAAGGGGATGTGCACAGGTGTGGCCAGGGAAAGGGAAGGGGGATGCATAGCTGTGGTCTCCCCTTTGGTGCAACCCCCACGTGCAGAGTGGCGAAAGCAGGTAAATCTACCAGCTCTCCTGTTGTTGGTGTTAATGACCAGGGAATTGGCTGTATCTGGTGGCAGACGGTCTCTCCATACTTTCCTGTTCTGTCCTCTCTCCATCCCTCCAGAGATGGGCAGGGAATTACTTTTCCCCATGTGGGAAGGGCTGGGGGTTTGCAGCACTTCTGGACATAAAGACTTAAAATTAATCTGGGGCCTGATGCAGTGCCCCAAGGGTGGAGGCAGGGAGGCAGCCCCCACAAAGGCATGGCTGCAGTGCTGACATCCTGCAGAAACCCAGTCCAGCTCCCTCTGCCCCTGACCAGCATCCCACCCCTCCACCCCCAGCCCTTCCATGCTTTGCCAATGGGGAAATGGAGGCACAGAGCTGGGCATCGTGTTCCCATTCCCTGCTGTTAGTGCTTGAAGCCACAGCAAACCTCTGGGGTCCTGCCCCCAGCATGGTGGGTCCCTGATCTCACAGGGCTCTGGGACCCTGGGGGACATAAACACGAATAATGGGGACTACGGCTGAGCAGCCACCGGATCATGGGAATCTGTGCTTTGTGGTTAAAACTATGTCGCTAATTGACAATTTCCTCGGTGGGGAGCCTCGAGCCGGAGGAAGCACAGTCTCCTTGCCACGCTCATCTTCCTCCTTGGGAGCTCAGGGGCCTCTGCAGCTCATTCTCACAGCTGCCTTAACCCTTGCTGGAGCTGGAGCTGGCTCTGGAGCCCGAGCTCGAGCCTGGAGTTGCTCATCTGGGGCTGTGTGAACCCTTGGGACACTCCCAAGTGGGCATGCTGGCTGGCACAGATGGGGGCCCCTGGCTGCAGCTCACCCATGCCCCCAGGCTCCTTGCTATACCTCACTTTCCCCATCTGTAGTTTAGGAATCAGTCCTTTTTGAGCTGCCCTCACTGTAGAGCTCCCCTCAGGTGTGCCAGGGGAAGCAGGGCAGCCCTCAGACCCTCGGGCACCTGCATTAGCCCTCACTGTGCAGTGGGGGAGCCCCTCAAGCACGTGGCATCACTCGCCAAAGTCACCCCTTTTCACTCCCAGTGGTTTGCTGCCGGTACCCCACACTCCAGGATTGGGCTGGGGGATACAAACAGCCAGGTGACTCAGCCCTCTGTGGCACAGAGGGGCTGAGAGCACCCCGGGCTGAGCATCACGGGGGGCTCAGCACCCTTGGTCCTTTGCAGACCCCGACTAAGCCCAGGACTCCAGGGCTAAAACCGCAGCCTGTCCCAACCAGCACATGCACTCGCTCCCACACCCACACACACGTACCACGGTCGCAGATGTGGGACCACAAAACTTTGTGGATCCCATCAGGGGATAAAACCCAGGAATAGTTTCTATTAGATCCCAAGGAAATCTCTACCAAATGTGTAGGCTGTGCCAAGAGCAGGAGGCACAACCTGCCACGGCCACCGCAGGCTGTGCCACCTCCACAGGGTTTCTCCATCACTGTTCCCTCCATTTCCACTCCAGACCTTCAGCTTTCCAAATTTCCAACGTTGTTACTTTCTCCATCACTCCTGATGTGCTCTTTCCCCCTCAGGAGGTACAGGAGGGAAAGCAAATGGTTTTTCAAAGCAGGATCAGGTCCCTGGATTTTGACAGCTACTTAGTCTGAGCAAACACACCTGAATTCAGACAGTTTGCAAAGAGCTTTGAAATATGAAAGCACTCCTTGGATGCCAGACATTATTGGAAGTTTTTGGTTAAAATAGCAAAAAGTCTGAGTAATGAGTCTGGCAATGCAGAAAACTTTTTTTTTTTTTTTTTTTGGAGCCGAATCTAAAAAATATGGGTTGAATCCACGCAAAAGTGGCATTTAAAGAAATGATTTTTCAGCTACCCCCGAAGCCAACATGTGTTTTGTGGAGGCGTCTATAGGGCTCCGTTCCTGGCTGCTGAAGGGCACATTTCAGAGCAGAGCAGCTCAGAGAGATGTAATATCTCGCTTTTAAAAGGGCCCAGTGAAAAGATCAGCAGCAATGTCCCTGTCCCATGGCTTGTCCTGTGCTCACAAATCATTGTAATCAAGCTGGGGAGATGTTTTACCAGGGACAAGGAGAGCCAGAGAGGAGCAGGACTCTGCTCTGCTGATGAGGACACGCACGAGGAACATTTCTCAACCCAAGAGCCTTTCCGTGAGTGGTGAAGGGCTGAGTGTTGGTTTAACAAGCTGACACTTCAAACAGCCCCTTTCCCTATGACTGTGCTGTCTCTCTGATCGCAGCACCCGGGACCAGCCCTTTCACCTCCTTCATGGCCAGGGTGGCTGCGTGGGGATCCCGTGGCACATCCCACACCTGTCACAGCCTCAAGGCTGTCAGCAGCTCTCAGGGTGACCCAAGAAGAGCCTTTCCCACGTCCCCTGTCCCAGGGCTGCCCCTGTGAGCCAGGCAAGGGTACAAAGATCCCACTCGACCGCCGAGAACTGCAAGGACATCCCTGGCTAAGGGAAGCAAAGGCTTTCCCGGCCGGTTTACTTGTCAGCGGCCAGGGACATGCTGGATGTGTTGGTACCAGCCCTGACAATCCCTCCTCCAGAGCAGGCGGCCAGGGCCAAGTCTCCGCTCTGCCAGCCGGCTCTGCTAATGATGCTGCAGCAGCAGCGGAGCGGGGCTGTGCCCGGACGCGGCTCGGCGAGCGCCCGCCTGCGGAGTTTCAGGGCTCATTAAAGGCAGGGAAATGTCAGGACAGCCCTCGGCAGGCTGGCAGGCTCTGGGGGGGCGCAGAGTGCCGGCTGGCTGGTGGTCCTGGAGGAGCAAAGCGCGGAGCCGGAGGTGCTGGAAATCCCCGTGGGAGCATTGGACGGGAGGCGCGGTGGTGGGCACCGGCAAAACACGGGCTCCCCGGTTTTTTGGGGCAGGGGGCAGCACACAAACCACGTCCTTGTGAGTTTGGGTCACTCCCCTCTCTGCCAGCCAGGGGGTTGTTTCCACCTCCAAATCCCTCTGCTGCCCCTGGGGATTAGGGATGTGCAGCCGGGCTTCAGAAAGCTCCATCCTCACTGTGACTCTGCCTTGGAGGCAAGAGTCGTGCCTTCACGTTGTTTCCTGACACCCGTGGACCCTGCTGGGCCACGCAGAGCCCTCTTGGCAGAGCTGTAGGAAGGGTGTCGGGGGAGATGCTTGTGGTGGGGTGGAGGAGTCTGATGTGTTCCATCCCTGCATGGTTTTTGCATCCAGTGGGCAGGAACAGTGGTTTAGCAGTGGGGAGGGACGGGGACACAAATGTGGAGGGGCTGAGGAGGATGCTGTGGATGAAGGCACTGAGCAATAGGGATTGCGAGGGAGGTAGAAAGTCAGAGGTGTGTGGGAAAGCCACTTTGGCACTGTTAATTCACTTACCTGATAAAAGCTGTCCTTATCCCTGCCCTAAAGGTTCATCCACTCAGCCAAGAGGCTTTGGGCTGAATCCACATACGTGGTAGGGGAAGACAACAGCAACGAGGACTTGGAGGTGTGAGCTGTGCACACACAAGCAAGCAGGACATGTCCATGTGGGTTAATACCTCATGTCCAAATGTATTTGGTGGCATCTTTGCTGCTGGGTCCACTCCCAGCCTCACTGAAGTGTCCTGGTCCCTCTGCCCTTGGGCAGTGGGGCATTACAGCCCCTGAGCATGGCTCATTGTTGTGCTGGATTCTGCTCCCGAGGCTTTGCAGCGGGATGTGGGCTTCACCTGGAGGAAGGCCAGCTACACCTCTTCTCCTCAGCTGCAGAAGAAGTTGAATTCAGCATCAGTGTGTGGATGGGGGGACTTGGCCCTTTTCCCTCCAGCTCTCCTGTGCCAGAACTGGAGATGTTACCTACCACCATCTCCACCTGTCCATGAGCTTTCAGAGAGAGGACACAGAAGCAAACAGGCACCACCCTCTTCTTACTTCTTTTAGCTTTCCCTTTTTCTGTCTTGCTGGGCAGGTATCACTGACATGGCTGAGACCTTTCTCACCTTGGGCTGGGAGCTGTAAACACAGGCAGCAACCTTGCCCCAGCCTGAAAATGGATGGTAGACTACAGGTGGCTGGGAAGAGCAGGGGGAACGTGCAGGCGGTGAGGCAGCTCTCCGCATAATAAATAGCAGCATCACACACCACCTGCCTACCCATTATCAGCTGCTTTGTAGGCACCCGAGCAGAGGGAGAGGTTTGAAAAGGGACAGGGAGAGGCTCCAGGCTGCCTTAGAGTTTCTCCCACGTAGAGGGACGAGGCGAGAGAAAACATGAAAGCATCGGTAGGTTGAGTCACCACCCTGGAGGGATTTAGAAGATATGTAGTTGTGGCACTTGGGGACACGTGTTTTAGTGGTGGGCTTGGCAGTGCTGGGTGAGGAGTTGGACTTGGTGATCTTAAAGGCCTCTTCCAACCTAAATGATTCTATGAAAATCTAGTAAAAAACAGTGTCCAAGTCCTGGCTGGGGGTTCAGCTGAAGTCTCCCAGGGCTCAGTAGAGTTTCCCCCCTCAGTTTACAAAGAGGGTAAGAGAAGCATTAAGGATTTAGGTGCTCAAGGGGACTGAACAAGCAGCACCCAGGTGTCCCCTTTCGAGCTGGAGAAGGAAAGAGATGGGTGGGCTTCGAGATTTCCTCCAGGCAGGGTTTCCTCTGCACAGTCTGGGGAGAGGGAGGAGGATGAGGGAAATGGGAGAAAAAGTGGCATCTCCTTCTTAACAGAAAACAGGTTTCCAGTAACTGCAGTGGGTTTGCACCTTAATTATTTCCTTTGGCTCTGCTACTGGGAATGGTTGTGTCCTTAAAGTTGTTAAAAGGGCAAAAGAGAGAGGAAAAGCCATCCTGACATCCTGTCCGTTGGGTCCAGATGTAGCTCACAGAGTACAAATTAGAGGGTGCAGAATAGAATCGCTTAAAAAGAAATTTAATGAGATCGGTATGCAGGCATCTGGTTTCCATCAATCATCATTTTGTGTGATATGCAATGGTAAATATAATCTTTTTAATGACTGCAATGAAGAAAAAGAGCCCAAACCACACACACACACATGCATAATGATCCAGCAAACTCCCAGAGCCTGAGATGTCTGAACTCCCAGAATGTTCTGTAGATGGAAAAACCCCAACTGACACCTCTTCTAACTCACTATTGTTTGAGTTATTTTATTTCTTCTTTTTTTTTTCTCCTTTCCTCTGGTTATATTTAACCTTTGTGTTAAATTAATCTTCTCTGTTTATTAACAACTACCACTGAGTGAGCCTCCTTCCCTCTTCTTTGTGCTTCAACAGCTCAAACATTACTTGAGGCCAGAGGTTCTTGCCTCAGGCACCTGCTGCTCTCCAAGGAGAGGTGGCTGCAGGTCTCTGGCCAGCCATGGGTTTGCTTTTCAACTTGAAGCAAGGATGATTTGGGCTCCTCTGTTTCAGTTCTCCATCAAAGAAAGCCAACAGACACAGGATTGAGCTCGTGAGCTGAGGGTTTGCTGGTTTTACATCCTCCAGCACCAGCGCTGTCCACATGTCACATCCCTTGGGAAAGCTGCTGGGCTCAGTTCCCATGGGAGCATCACCTTGTGGGTCTGTGAAGTGGGGAAAGGTTGGAAACCAAGTATTTGGATCCTTCACTGACCTGGTCTGACACAGGTTGGGCACTTTTGGGGGTTTAATCAACCTTTGTTCCTGGCATATCTGTCTGAAAGTGGGGAAAGGTGGAGGTGATTGTCCCAGTGGCTCCTGCTGTTCCCTTTCTGCTGAAAAAGCTTTGCTCAGGCCAGGATTTTTTCTCAATTTATTCCCTGCATCTTTACAACATCACACCCTTCAGATGAGATTAAATATGGCTTTTCAGGGAACTTTTGTGGTTCAGGATTCAGAGGTATGGACATGCAGGAATTAGCTGGCAGCCTCCATCCCCTGTGCTGGGGCAGTAGGTCCCACTTCCAGTGACATCCCCTGATCCCAGTGCCCTGGGGGATGTGTACCTGCTGGGTGAAATATCCACTGGCAGGGATGGTAAAGCCCTTAGCTCTGACCTCAGCAGGATCATCACTGTTGACAGTCAGAGAGCTTTGATCTCAGGGGCTGGCTGGAGCTACAACAGCTTGAATAGAAGTGGGAAAGGGTGGGATGCAGGGAAAAGGATGCTGAATCCAGCTAGGAAAAATGATTCCCTTAAACCAGAGTGCATCATTCATCTATCTGTGGGTGAATGCTCAGGGCAGAAGCCTTAACATCATTCCCAGGATTTATCCACGTGGCCCTGGCCAGCTCCATCCCCCAGCCACCTCTCTGACAGCTCTGAGCTGAAGGGTATGGACTGAGCATCTCTCTGGTGACAGGAGCGGGAGACAGCCAGGCTAGGAGTGATTTCTCCCGACAGGGACCAGATGTGCCAGGAGGAGCTTTGCTGGGGGGAGGAGGCTGCACAATAACAAGAGGAGTTTTGTTATGAGTCCCCTCTGGGTTTTAAAAGCAACACCTTGTCTCCCCCTTCCACCTTCCGTCCTCCCCCACCCTTTCCGCCACACACTCTTCACACCTCCAAAACCTATTTTGGGCCATCTGATGAATCCCAGATGCCTTGGGAAGCAACAGAAGCGGTGGTGCACTCCAGGCACTGCTTCACTCTGCTTCCTTGGCAATGCCCCCAAGCTTTCACAAGCCAAGGGAGCGGGGGAAGGAACAGAGCAGGGGGAAAGGAGGATAGCAACGTGGTGAAGGAGCCTGGTACTCAATATTGCAATTATTCATGGAGCGGTGAGTGGGGAAGAGGATCCCACCTGGTTCTGGAGGGAAGTAGTGATGGCTGGAAAAAGAGGTGGGATGGGTTCAGGTTCGCATGGGATGGTGCTCAGGAAGGGGGCTGTAGAGGGAGCCTGTCTGGAGCTGGGGATGATGTGGGACAGCCTGGGAGCCCTTTGACACCTCCTGAGAATCCTTGACTGGTCCAAGAGGCAGGGAGAGCCCTGTAGGTTGGAGGGAGCTGGGTGAAAGGATGGAGCAAACACTAATGTGGTTTTCTTTTGCATAAATTGGGTGGAAGGGGGTGGTTAATGTGACTCAAGTGCCAGCCCCAGCTGCTGAGAGCGACCAGCTGCAATTCCAGCACTGATGGCTCCAGCCCTGCAACCTGTCACCCTGTGTCCTTCAACCTCCAGCCCTCCACCTCCCTGGGGAGCTCAGCACATCAGCTGCAACAACAGCTTGATTTCTTTCAGCTGCATTTTGATTTGATCATGCAGAAGACGGTCCCCAGTCCCCCTCAAAGGGGCTGGTTTGGGGTCTCCTTGTGCTGGGGAGAATGGCTCCTGGCGAGCAGTGATGTGAGTTCAGGGCTGAGATCCTTCTGGAGACTGATCTGTGAAAACTGGTGGTAAACTGGGCAGGGGGAGACTGTTTTGGGTGGCAATGCAGGAATAAAACCCATGGGGCTAAGAAGCTGCTGTGGGACTGAGGAAAAGGGGCAGGGAGAGGTTGGCTGAGATAAAGAGAGGTTTTCATGCTCATGTCCAGCTCTCTGAGGCAGGACATGATATATGTGGGCATGTATCCAGCATCTGGCACCAGGGTGGAATCTCTGGGCATCAAGAACTCAGTCTTGCCTCTGCTTTGCAGATGAATATCCAGCTGTGATGCCCTTGAAGCAGATGGGGAAGGTTTGGGAGAAAAGCATCGACCTGCTGGGTTTCAGGCAGCTGAATGCCACAGTTCCTGGGGAATTCAATAGGAGAACCAGCCCTGGCTGTGTTAGATGCAGGGGGTGGGTCCACCACTCCGTGCTGTGCCTTGCTTTAACCCCTCAGCCTGCTCTCACCCTCCTGATGGTATTTCACGTCAATTCTTTCTTGAAGGTTTTTTGTGAACTTCCCCTCTGCCAAGCAGTACTTCAGCCAGTTCAAGCACATGGAGGACCCTCTGGAGATGGAGAGGAGCTTGCAGCTGCGTAAACACGCTCGGCGGGTCATGGGTGCCATCAACACTGTGGTGGAGAACCTCAATGACTCCGAAAAGGTCTCCTCCGTTCTGGCCCTCGTGGGCAAGGCTCATGCCCTCAAGCACAAAGTGGAGCCCATCTACTTTAAGGTAAAGGATTGGACCAAAACGATCTTTGGGATGCTTTAGAAATTAGGAGGGGGGCAGGAGAGAGGGAGCTGTGGTGAGGTGGGGCTGCCTGTCCTTGTCTCTACTGGATCTGGGGGGTGCTCCCCATGTAGCTGGAGTGTCCCACTGTGACATTGTCCCACACAGACCACCATTCCCACACAGTCACTGGAGCATCTACTACGTTCCCCTGCCCGGGGAAATCTGCCTGCCTGTGTCTCTCTTGCAGCCCCACCAGCATGTTTGTGTCCATATTTTCCTTCTTTTAGAAATTAAGCATTATAGTAGGGGCTATAATGCCCAAACTGGGGCACCCAATCTTGCCTGGGTCTTGGCACGCTGGTTACCTGCCCTGTCTGTTCCCAAGAGTGTCAATAGACCTTCAAGACATCTGTCTGTCCTGCAGATGATCTCATTCTGAGAAATCAGCAACAGGACTCAATTTTTGTAGGGAAAAATCTACATTTGCTGCTAGCCTCTCCCTGGCAAGTTATTAACCCCTTGCTGTCCACCTCCTTCCAGAAACTCACTGGTGTCATGCTGGAGGTCATTGCTGAGGAATACCCCAATGATTTCACCCCGGAGGCTCACGGTGCCTGGACCAAGATGAAGACCCTCATCTACACCCATGTGACAGCAGCATACAAGGAGGTGGGCTGGGCTCAGTACCCCACTGCCACCCTGTGAGCGGCCAGCGGGGCCAGGCGAGGGGCAGGGAGGGCTTCACTCACCCCAGGACTTCACTCTGGTCTCTTCTCAAGATCTTTGCTCAGTCTGGGGAGCCCGGTAGGGCCAGCTCTGTCAGCTGCCAAGTCACAATTTGATCTCCATGGGGTTTAAAAACAAACTAAATAAGCCAAAAAAACCTATAGAATCACAAAGGGTGTGGGTGGGTCGGGGTGAAGTCGCAGGGGACGTTGGAAGGGGATGCAGAGAGTGAGGGGAGAGCGCTTGGTTGTTGGCTCCATCTTACAGTCCTGGCCTGTCCATCACCACCTCCCAAATCCTGCGCCTCACTTGCACCATCTCAAGGTCCCTTGCACAGGCGCTGCCACCCTGTTTGATGCCGAACAACACAACCCTCATTTTCCATGTGAAGCCCCTGGGTAGCCCTGGCTTTTGGGGCCACAATGCTTATGGAGACCTCCGGCCGCCTGGCTGGCACTGAAAACGCTTTGCTTTGCACTTTGTTTATCACCTGGCAGGGTGGCAGAGCTGGCAGCTGTGACCACACTGCTCTCTGTGCCTGTCACCCTGCACTCTGGGCTGGCAGCAGCCGTCACTTCTCCTGTCATCCATAGTCCCTCTCCCTGGCTGGCTGCTGCAAACCCCCCTGGGGCTGGAGGGAGTGAAGGGGGTGGCAGAGATGTGCTCCTGCAGCGTGAGAGAGCGGGGAAGGAGTGGGATGCCTTTGGGCTGCCTCCCCTCATTGCTTGGAGCGTGGTGTGTAGGTGACATCCCTGTGTCATATATAGGGAGCTGGTGAGTCCACCCACTGCTCTTCAGCTCCCTGAGGATGGGCTTGGGTGGCACATGTTGTGCCATTGCCTTGGGAGCTGGTGAGTGTAGGTCTGTCTGTCCAGCTCTGCCCCGCAGGATGAGAAGGGGGGGTCAGGCTGTGATCAGTAGAGGGAAAGATGGCATGGACACAGCAGCAGGGATTTCTGGGTGTGAAGAAAGGTCCCTTCTCTGTGAAAATTAATAAATGACTTGTTTTACATTTACATATTCCTGCCCTCTTGGTGAAACTGGGTTCCTTCAAATAAAGTGCCTGGTAGAATTCAGCCCATGCAGGAGCTGTGTCTCCCCCAGGGATGGCAGTGCTCCTGTCTGTGCCTGACAAAGGCTTCTCCCTCACCCCCCAAAACGTGGCTGCAGGTCTTGCAGCACTCATCCCACCTGCAACACCAACTCCTGCTGAACCTCTGGGTGAGTCTGCTCGGTTTGTGCCTCAGTTTCCCCTGCAGTTACAAAGAAAGGGAGGAGGAGCAGCTCCCTTGTCTCCTGCCCACGTGTGGTTGGATTTATAGGATTTCTGGGAACTGATTGGCAAAGGATTGGGGATGTGTCAGATGTGCTGGGAAGCTTTGGAATCCTTGTCATCCAGTATTTCCCTAAAGGTCTCTTATTTTTAGAGCTCTAGCACTAAGGGCAATGTTATCTGTTGAAGTGGAAGGGGGTTCCCTTCCAAGACTTCCTCTGGCCTCACTCCACTACTTGTCCTGGAGAGCTGGCAGCTTCCTGAGAGAGACCAGCTCCTCTCCTGCATGCCAGCTGGATAGGCAGCAGGCCAGTGGTTCCTACTGGGATCCCCTGGGCCACCTTGGGGACATCCCCCTGCCCTGGAGACACTGCTGGAGGGGACAGCAGTCACTCCCCCAGGGCTGAGCTCATTCCTCCAGAGCAGACAGACAGAAACTCATGCTTTGCTCACCTACAGCCAGCTTACCTGTGCTTTCAATCATCCCCAGGAATAGGGTTTAATCCTTCTGGTGTTTTGCTTCCATGCCAAGGGGCTCCTTTTGACCCAAAGCCCTGGCAGTTCTGGGGAGGTGGTGGCCAACACCACGTGCCTGTTCCCAGAGGGATTTTCCCTTTTCCTTTGTAACAGCAGGTTTCTGCTCAGAATCTGTGAGAACCTGTACAGAGGAGCAATCCCACGGACCCCAGCCCTGCCCCTTCCATCACACCAAGATGTTGACACAGGCTGGGGAGCAACCCCAGGACAGCTGCTCAAAGCAGCAGGGCAGGTGTGTCTGGGCAAAAGTGCCCTTGGAGTGCTCTGCTGGATGCAGCCAGGAGTTTGTGCCATCACACAGTGCCCTGGCTCTGGGCAAAGGGGGATTTGGAGAGGGCTCTAGACCTCTTGGCCGCATTTCCCAGTGCTCCCTTGCCTTCCTGCAGAGCCACAGGGCCAGAGTTAGTCCTAAAATAGCTCCAGGGCTCCAACAATGTCATTACAGCCACTCTGGCCTTGCAGTTCTTTTCTTTCAAGGTCCCACAGTAAATCTGACAGAGCAATGGCACCTGGAGTTATGGCATGTCCTGGGTGTCCACGGAGGGTTGTGTGGAAATAATGGCTCAGGGCATGGCTGTCCTTGGCACGGCAGGGTGTGAGGTCAAGGGGGTTGTAAAAGGAAGGGACAGGCACAGGGTGAGAAGTGATGATGCCTTTGCTCACGGGGTGGGCTGTCATTTAGAGCCAGTACCCCCAAAATTCAGCCCACCAGCCTGCACTGGTGAAGGTGCCAGCAGCTGCTGCCTCCAGCTCAAGTTGGAATGTCCAAGCAGCTGCTCATCCCTCACACGTCAGGGGAGGCATCCTTCAAGCAGCTGCTGCTGCTGCCCAGGGCAGGGATGGATGGGAAAATCCTGTCCAGCCATTGAATTTGCTCCAGTGCAGGACTGGAGAGAGATCACTTGGACCAAGACTGTTAGACTATATTTTTGTGTGTGCACATCATGGGACTCTCACGAGCACGGCTCCCCTGATTCCTGCCAAAACCTTGAGGCCAGCAGCACATATTTGCAATGAGTTCATGCACTCCCTGTGCTCTGCGGATGCTGGGCCAGGGATGTTTCTGTACAGGGATGTTTCATCTTTAGTCAAAATTTGCACATTAACCTTTGAGGTTAATACTGTCCAGGTGGGAATTTTATTTTTGCAGTCCAAACTCTTCCCCTCCCTTCCCACAGCCAAAACCGGGCTCCCAGTCCACAGGACTGGGATCCACTTTGGGGTGGCTGCAAAGTCCCCGTGTTTGTTCCCAACCTACCCGAGTGCCTTGGTT
Source organism: Xenops minutus (assembly GCA_035221455.1). Taxonomy (NCBI): domain Eukaryota; kingdom Metazoa; phylum Chordata; class Aves; order Passeriformes; family Furnariidae; genus Xenops; species Xenops minutus. Next base: position 7,376,642 of record JAWWEE010000041.1, on the reverse strand, counting down.
TTTGGGGAGCAGCAGTGAGGTCCCCCCACCTCACCTTTGAAGGGCGCTTGGTTTCTCCTTTCTTTTTTTAAATCCCTAGAAAAAGAACTGACCCACGGCCTCGTCGCCCACACATGTGTGTGCTTGGCTTGGGTTTTTTTCAAGGAACATTTTCCTAAAGCAAATCCAGATGTGTGCAGCTGCTGTCCCTCGAGGAGCACCCACCTCCCCCCCATCAGCCAAATTGCAGGCCAGTCCAATAGATGCAAACAAAAACATGTTTATTTTTACCAGCTTTGTAGGAAGTAACATGAAGCAGGAGGGCAGCCAGGGCAAAGCTCGGGGGGGAGGAGATGGAGATAAAGCGAACGCCCCCTCTTTGCTGCCCGCAGCAGAGGAGGTATTGCTTAAACCGGAGAAAATTCTCATCTGGGGAGAGATGAAAATGAACAGAAAAAGGGAAAAAATGCCATTCCAGAGTGACAGGGCTGATAAATGCCGTGTGGAAGAACAGAAAGGGAGGCCGGGTCCTGCCTTTGTGCATGGCTCTCCAGCACACACACACGCACAGTCATTCCCTGTTACTGCCAGCCCTGTTCATCCCCCCATCCCCAAACCCTCCACAGCTGACTGGGGACCCCTTTATTGCCCCTTTCCTTCAGGTCTCGCTCTCTGGAGCTCAGTGTTTCATCTCCTGGCACAGTTAGGCTGAGCTAAGGGAACTTTGGGCTGAGCTTTGCTCTCCTTGGTGGTGGCAGGCAGGGACCAACTTGCAAAGTCCTTTCCCCAAAATTCACAGGCAAGAATGTGGGGCTCAGGACATGATGCCAACACATGCTGGTCTCTCTCCTGCCCTGGGGAGGATTCCTGTGATTCCCAGCCCCATCCAGCCCCTGGCTCAGCCAGTGACTTGCCATTATTATCAGGGCTGGGCTTGGACCTGTGATTTGGGTGGGAAACCCTTTGTGCCCCCTGCCAGAGGCAGATGAATGCTGAGTAAGGGGGGGATTTGGTGTCCCTGGGGCAGCATCCCCATCCAAGCACCTTGTCCTGGCTCTATCTGGGGACACCCACTCATATCAACCAACTTTCATCCCCCCACCCCAAGTTCAACATTTGGCCAGAGGGAACCAAGTACTTGAGGGAATGGGAAACACTGGGGTGGGGCACAGATCCTATCCACTCTCTCTCCCCCTTCCATGGCCAACACTCATGGCAGGTTTAGCTCCACAGTCCCCTGGCCAGCTGGAGAGACATCCCAGCACCACCAGAACCCTTAGGGACCTTGTGCCACCACCCTCATCTTCTCTGTGGTGAGACAAATCTCCAAGGTAGATGAGCTGGGGGCTCTCCCAGGAGAGTCCTCTTGCATCTCTGCCACTTTGCTCCACTTTATCCCAGTAAAGGGGTCCCAGTGTTTCCCCACTCTCTGGGGGCGGGGGGTGTCCAGCAACTTCTGTGGGAACCAGATTTTGTCTGGCTGGACTCTGGTGCTGGAGCTCAGCCTTCCCTGCCCCTTGCAGTAGGGAAGCTGCCCTGGTGCAGGGATGCCAGATGTTGGCTGCTCGGGGCCAGCACCACTGATAGCAGACAGATGGATGGAAGGGAAACCCATGTGCTGACCTTGGACCAACTTAGGGAACGGGAGGGATAAAACTACCCGCCTGGGTCTGACCTCTTCGACAGGCTGTGACACTAATTATTTTCCATAGCTGAAGTTGTCTCTAATTGTTGGTATGTCCTAACCAGTCCCACCGTGACCCACCGACATGAGCTGGCGTGGTCTGATGTAACTCCGTGTCTTTCCTGTTCCTGCTGCAGATACTGTTCATGTTCGTGTTTCTCGGCGCTTCCGTGCTGGTTTTATACTTGCCGTTCCGTGTACGATGGGTGTAACTTGTTTTTCTTTTTGTAGGTTTTTAGTATGTTTGTAACCGGACAAAATGGTGTTATTAAACTGAAACTTGTATCTTCAGTGGATAAATCAATCAAACCCCTCCAGCTCTGCTTGGTTTCTTTCTGGTGGGGTGGCTGCAAGGTGAGGGGGTATCGGGGGGCTGCCCCTTGGCCAGGTGGGTCTGGGGGTTCCTGATCACTCTGAGGGAATGGTGAGGGAGCTTCGTGGCTGGAAAGCAGCAGCAAAGGGAGGGGATGTGCCTATCCCTGTCCTCTGCACCAAGGGTGGCAGAGGTGGCTGGGGGCATCTTACCAGTGCACTCAGGTGAGAAGGGGAAGGTCTGCTCCTCCTCCGGGCTTTTCCTTTGGCTTCCAGGTACATTGTGCAAACCTCCAGGGTCTCTTCTTGGATCAGGAGCTGTTCCTGTGCCTTTGCCAGCCCAGCCAGGCCAAAATGCATGCTGATGGCAACAAGATGCAGTGACCACAACCACTGAGGACTGTGAGACAGTTCCCAGCTTGTAAAAATAACAAACAGCTCCCTGAGCAGCAGAAGCCCAGTTTTCCTTGTCTCTGTCCCTTGTGGCTCCTCGGGTGCCTCTACCTGCAGCTGGATCAGTTTCAGTGGGATGGGTCCCAGCATGGTCAGGTCACATCGTGGTTTTCCCCCATGGGTCTTTGCAGTTCCCTCGTTTGCAAAACAGACCCATGACGTTTTGGAGAACTCTGTCAAATTCAGTTGACACTGGCCAACCTTTCCAAGGTTGCTGGCAGAGGACAGATGGACAGACAGACACATGTTGTGGTCCCATAAGCCTGATATCCCTGTGGCACAAGGCTTGGAAAAGAAATTCAGGCAATCCTGCTTATTGTGCTCCTCTTTACTCCAAGAACAAAACGGGCTTTCAGGGAAGGGAAAACCCACCTCACCAGGGTGGTAGAAACCACCAGCACCTGGCCACAAGCAATTCTAAGGGGAGCAATCCCAGTTTAGGACTGAGGCTGGGGGGACTCAGTGGGTTCTGAGAGGAAGGAGGGCAGAGATCAGTGCCTTGGAGGCTGCCCAAGGTCTTGGGGAGCCTGATGGTGACTTGTCTTCTGTTGGGCAGAGGGGCAGTGATGATGCTCTCCAGCCCTGCACGTGGTGGAGTAGCTTTTGCATGGGCAGGCACTTGATCTGTGGTCCCCAAGCTACAGCAACTGGGGTGGCCATGCAAGGGGAACCTATTTCTTTCCCTACAACTTCACAACAGTGGCCATGGAGAAGGGAACCAGAGGCCAAACCACATGGGCAGAGGAATAACCTCTGGTTCAATCTGTCTTCTCCCACAGTATCTTTTTTTTTGGGGGGGGAACCACTTGGTGTTGTTAATGTGATTAATAAGCCATGCTTGGAGTCTCTGCCACATCCTGTATACACTTCCAGGCGGAAGCAAACAGTCAGCAAAGCCTACCCACTGCTATGCTCCAGATGGGACACATCGGCTTCAAAACCACGAGCAAAAGGACTGGCTGGCTCCAGAGTGGGGAGGCTGAAGTGGGGACCCGAAGCTCTTAGACCTTTGCGTGCTGAGCTGAGACTCGCCAGGACCAGCAGTGGCCAGAGGGCGCTGACACGGGGCTGGTTTTTCCAACAGCTTGTTGAAAAGGAGCCGGGAATTTCAGCATTACCTTGCAGGGAAAAAATATGTACACAGCCCTTCACTTCGTACTAATATTTACCCCCAGATCCAGCCCCGTCAGGGTGGCTGTGACGATCACGCCGTGACCTGGACCCCGTGGCCATGCCAGTGCTCTGCAAGTGCTGGTGGAAAAGGAGACAGGGTGGCAGGCTGAGGCTCACAGCCCACTGGAAAATTGGCCCAGGCGCCAGGGTGATGGGCTCACACCCTCTGGCTGCCCTGTGCTCGTGGGGTGCTAAAACAACCTTGTTTCCAAGTGCCCCAGCCTGCTGTCCAGGAGGCACCCCTTGCCCAAGGGAGCTGGTGGAGGTCCAGCTCTAAGAAACAACCTTGGTGGCCCCAGTGGTGTTTTATGGGCTGTGAGATGGAGGGAGAGAGGAATTTGATCGTGAAGGCATAGCAAAGGGTGTGCTTGCAGCCTGTCTCCCATGTTCCAGCCCCAGGATAAGCCCTCCACCCCACACCACTGGCCACAGGGTCCAGAACTCCCTGCCCAGTGCCTACCACGAGCTGGAGGAACAATGACTCTGCCAGCCTGGTGCTGATGTGGGATCAGAGGTTGGCACATCTGTGTCCATATCCTGGTGGGCTCCGGTGACAGCCAAGGGGAGAGCCAGGAGGTCGCTGTGAGGGACAGACAGATGCAACTGCAAGGGGGAGATTAGAAAAGGGCACATACAATAACTGCACTGTAGTTATTAATATATCTATTAGGAAACCTATTAAACCCCATCCCATGGGAGCTGGTGGTGCAAAGTGCTCCCGTGTGTGCTGGGTGGCACAAGGTGAGAAGCCTCAGGAGACAGAGCTTGCAGACTCCCACCAGCTTGAAGGACATGTCCCTTCTTCCTCTCCATTATCTGCACCAGGATAAAAGCCAGGAGCTCCCGGCTTCACTGTATGAACCCCCTTCCACCAGGGCCACCCTCACCAGTGTGGTGGTTTTGGTGTCTCCTTGCTGAGAGCGAAGTGCCCAGGGAAAAAGCAAAAAAAACCAAAAAGGCAAAAAGAAAAAAAGAAAAAAAAAAAGGCAGGAAAATCTTCTCCCAAGCCGGTGGGGCTGACACTGAGCAGGAGCCAGCCCTTCCTTCCGCGCCCGGCTCCTCTTCAGCTGCGCCGGCTGATATGGTTTATCTGAGCAGCACTGAATGTAAACGCTGTCAGCGCCGGCCGGGATTAATTCCCGGGAGTTTGGCAGCCAGGAGATGAAATAACAGTGCTGGGGGGGGAGTGTGGGGGGAGCTGGGGGAAGTGCACATCTCAGACTGAAAAATCCTCCTGCTTCATTTACAGCCAGGTTTCTCTTCTGGCAGGCACTCTGGAGAGAAAGAGCAAAGCCGGGGACAGGGGGAGGATGGGGGAGAGGAATGAGAGGAGGATTCCTGGAGCGAAAGGCTGGGACCCAAGGAAAGGGCAAAGCACCCTTGCCCCATGTGTCCCACGGTGCCAGGGACACGGCGGGTGGTGGGACCCATGGGCTGCAGCCCCCAGCCCAGCCCAATCACCCTCTGGTTTTGCAGGATCCCGGGGGTGCTGGTGGAGGAAGCAGCGCCGAAGGCACCGAGGTGCTCCCGGACACCTGAACCCCGACAGCTGGCACCATGCAGGGAGAGGAGCCCCCTCTGCCCTCCACTTGCACTGGCCTTGGGGGGACACTCCCATCCCCTCGCTGCCCTCTCCTCGGGGAGCAAACCACCAAAAAGCACATTCCCAATGAATATTCCCACGTTCACACCATGAGATCACCCAAGGACTTGGCTGCTGGGAGGACTCCCAGCCTCAAACAGGTGGGACATCTACTGCTGTTTATTACAAGCCCTTTTCATTAATTGACAAGTATATTTGCTTTAAGAGAAAGCTTTAGGAAACTGCCCCAGAGATGCTGCTGTTTCAAGGCTGATGTTTCAAACAGCTCCTAAAATAAAATAATCATCGAGCTCTGCCACATTGTTTTGGTTTATATTTATATAGCAGAGGGATTTGGTTTGAGGATACTTTTCTAAGCAATAGTGTGGTTTTCATTTATTTTCTTTAGATATTTCAGTAAATAATCACAAATACTTCCACTTATTTTTATTGTTTCCTTGGTAGAGGATTGGCTGGACAAAAAGCCCTGCAGTGCATGAGCAGGTAAATTGGTTTATTTCAAACTTAGGAAAGCCCATTTCTCTGCCAAGAGCTGTGCATCACTTGGGGCTATGTTAACAGCAACTTATGGTTATACTCAGAATTTAATTAGATATTTTATATCTACCTATATATAGCACAGTCCCTGGCCCGTGCCTGCTAGGGCACTAGGCACTATCTGCACTGGCTCTGGAGATGCTGAGAGGGTGTAAAAGGCAGGAAGTAGGTCCTGGAAATGGTACTGTCAGCTTGGGAACCTGATTTAAAAATAATCCTAGTGATGAAGGCGGGGTAGGGGGTCAGTGAGACAGTGGTTTTCCCCTCCTCTGTGAAAACCCACCCATGTCGTGGTTCACTTTGGGACCAGAGGCTGCACTGAGGGATGCTGCAGCATCCTTGGCTCCAGCCCTTCCTTAGGCAAGAGAGCCCAGGGCTGATGGAGCTCTGTTTCCCACACCAGACCAGCTGCTGGGTACAGTTTGGCTTGGCACCAGCGGCAGGCAGGGAACCTCTCTGAAGGTGAATGCAGGTTAAAACCACACTGCAGCCTCTGCTCAGCCAGGCATGGATCCACACAGGGTCAGGCTCAGCAGAAGGAGCCACTGGGAATGCTGGATAAATAGCAGTGGGTAACGAACATCGCTTCTCAAAGGTCACTGCTTCCTCTGCACTGCTTTGAATTCGCCCTCTTTGATCCATCCTCCCCTCCAAGGCAGCATCCTCTGCCCCAGCCCCTGTCCCAGCAGCTCCTGCTGACCCAGCCCCAGTGCTGGGGGATGAAGCAGCTCCCCATCAAGTCAAGCTCTTCCCAGCCTTATCATCTGACTGGGCAGTCACTGGAGAGAAAATCGCCAAGGCTGGACCATCAAAGGGAGTAGGCAGCTCCCAGCTCCCTGCCCTTTCCTGCTGCACTAAATCACTCCAGAGTCCTCCCGAAAGTTTATTCTTTCAGAAAGCAATAAAAGAGGAAACCCCAGAAGACAAACTCCCACCAGCCTGCCTTTGATTACATCTGATATTGTTTTATTTCTTAATGCTTTCCCACCACAGGCTGGCCGAGGAGGGAGGGAGGCCGGGAGGGAGGGCAGGAGGAAACAGTGCTTGAAAGGGGTAAAAATAAAAATTTTTCCATTAATATCTGTGTCTGGGGGGTCTGTGTGCTTTGCAGGGCTCTGAGGGTGACAGTGCCTTTGCGAACAGGTGTTGGGGTCCCCCAGCTCCCCAGGCCATGTTTTTGGGGGTGAGCAGGAGCATCCCTGTGTCTGCAAAGGTGACCAAGCTCAGGGCAGCTGCAGAGCTGGCAGTGGTGGGCAATGGGTGCTGGTCCCCACCTCCCAGCCCCTCGATGGCTGGGGCAGAGGAGCAGCAGGGACAGGCAGGTGAGGAGGACATGACAAGCTCCACCTGCTGCACAGCTCAATGGCACCGTTTCCACCAACACTGTGATGCCAGTGGGAAAGGCTTGGAGGGGCTTTTCCATGTGTTCTGCCCTCACAGAACCCAGTTTGCTTGACAGCAAAAACTTCTCGTGTCTTTGTGTGAAGCACCAAGAACCAGGTGGTCCCAGAATGTCCCATGTCCCCCAGGGGCTGGTCAGGGGTGACAGCTGTGACACCCGGTATGGCACCAGCAGGGATGGGGCAGCAGAGACTGGTGGGGTGGAGGTGAAAGGGAAGGGAGTGCTGTGCAGTGACAGAGGCTGAGCACACTCTGCTGCTGCTGGAACAGCTTCCATCCCACTCAGAGCGTGGCCACGGTCTGGCCTCTGCCGTTCACACCGGGAATGGCAGCACAGCAGGACACAGCTGCAGCACAGCAGGATCCAGCTGCAGCACAGCCTGCCAGGGGCTCTGCTGGATTCCAGTAGGGCAGGGGGATGGTGACAGCAGGGACAGGCATTTTGTAACCCTGAGGGAGGTGAGACAGTGTGAGAGTGGGACATGGGGTGGGGCAAACAGGTGGCAAGGTGTGTCCCCTCCATGCAGGTCTTTTCCCCCAGGTTGTGTCCTGAGAGACCAGGGGATGAGGGAATGTGGGGCACAACTCAAGGCAACTGGGGGGATTTCACATCGAGATTGGGGGGCTCATAAAGAGCCAACAATGAGAAAAAATCCTGGAGAACCTGGACAATTTAAGAATCAGTTGGAAAAACAAGGAAACCTTGGACTGGATTGGAAAGAACTGTAAAGCTCATCTGCTGCTACAGGATACCAAGGCCAAGGGGAGCAGGGCTGAGCTCGCCCCTGAAAACCCTCTTTAAAATCCCCTGATTCTCAGCCGTGGTTTCTAGTGAAGCCTGATGCTGCTCAGATCTCCTGCAGCGTGCCTCCATACCCAGGGATGGGACCTGCCCTGGAAGCAGCCCCCTCCCTTCCAGCCTTGGGTGGGCAGTGAGCAGCAGGAGCTTGCCTGGCCTCAGGCTGCTGGGATGGATCCCACCTTGGGGTGTTCCATGGCACAAGGAGGAGGAATGGCTCTTGCTGAGATGTTCCAGCCCTGGGCCTGGCACATGGCTCTGGGGGCTCCCAGCATCCTGCACAGGATGGTGTCCCAGTGCCAGCGTGCACAGTGCTGTGTCCCCTCCCTGCTTTCCTTTGGAGACAGGCCAGCCAGAACATTCCTGGCCAGGCTGTGGGTGGTTTGCTCCACAGAGGGAAGTGTTCTGCACAGCATCTCCCCAGCAGTGACGCAACACCTTGTCGTTGCTGCCTTGGGGTTTTTTCAGCCATTGCTTTTGCTTCCTTATTGCCCAATGCTTGGTAGGGTTGGCACAGGTGGCAGACACCCTTCTCTCTTTCCCTCTGTGGGCTTTGCGAGCCTGCCTGGCTCCTCCGTGGAAAGGCACATCCCTCAGGACAAAAGACTCGGAGCACGATGCAGGCAGTGTTGTTTTTTGCCAGTCCTTTTCTCACCCAAAGGTTGTTCTGTCCCTTCCCAAACACAGGGAGAAGTCCATGCCTGGCATCTTGGCACAGGTTCCTGGTTTTCCACTGCCACCTCACCCTTCCCTCACCCCTGAGTCACAGACAGGCAGCGCTCACAGCACAGCCTGTGTTGGGGTGTCCATGCCCAGACACCCATCCCGGCACCTGCCGGGCTCTCCCTTTCTCCACCCGCTTCAAATCACAGCTTCAAAGGAGCCGCCAGGAACCGAAGGCTTTCTCCACCCTTTTTTCTACCAGGAACCGGGAGCAGATTTGCTGAGCCATGGAAGTGGAAGGTGGACGGGAGCTGCGAGCACAAGCTCAGTGCCCTACTAGGCATCAGTGAGTCCAGGCTGGAGCTGAGGACAGCTTTAGCACAGCAGGTTTGCAGGTATGAGAAATATAAAGGAAATTTGCAGTTTTGGGTAGTGAGGCATAAAATTCCTGGTCCTGCCTGGTCTCAGCTGTAAATTCAGTCAGTGCTCACCTGAGACCTGCAGTGAGTGGTAAGTCAAGAATTTATTTTGTGGCAAAATCCAGGGTATATTGTTCTGTATAGAGGCTTCAGCGATACATCTGATCTGCAAAGGTCTCTCCTCAGTCCCGTGCATCCTGCCAGCACCCAATCTCCTCCGCAGGGATGGGAGGAAGCTGGACATGAGGCTGTTGTGGAAGAAGAGCCACCCAGCACTGATGGCGAGGGAGCAGGGGCAGCTCCAGAGGGGCTCAGCTCCACCAGCCCCTGGATGAGTCACTGCCAAAGCTGGCAGGACTGGCCCTGTGGCTGCTGCCCATTGCCCTGGCCCTGCTGTGCGTCACCCACACCCGGCCCGGCCAGCAGGATGTGCCTGAGCCTGTGATGCCCCCGGGGCTGTGCCAGCCTGCACCATGCCCACCACGCTGCCTGGCACCCCAGTGTGCCCAGTGCTCAGAAGGGGGGTCAGGGGGCCATGCCCGTGGGTTTTGATGGTAACCAAACCTAAGAGTGGCCAGTCCTAAGAGTGGCTGGTCCTAAAAGTGACTAGTCCTAATAGTGACCAGTCCTAATGATGGCTGGTCCTAATAGTGGCTAGTCCTAATGATGGCTGCTCCTAATAGTGACAAGTCCTGATGGCACCTAGTCTTAATAGTGACAAATCCTAATGGTGACCAGCCCTAATGATGACTAGCCCTAGTACTATCTAGTCCTAATACTGACCATTCCTAGCACTGACTGGTCCTAATGGTGACTGGTCCTTATAGTGGCTGGTCCTGATAGTGCTCAGTCCTGACAGATCCTGATCCTAATACTGGCCAGTCCTAACAGCGGTGGTCACGGTGGTGCGGGTTCACAGCTCCAGGTGCCTGGTGCCCCCACGCGTGGGTCTGGGGGCACAGACCAGACCCCACCCCAATGACCTGGACCGTGGGACCCCCACCCATGGGGCTGGACACACAGACCCCGCCCCAGTGACCGTGGGACCCCCACCCATGGGGCTGGACACACAGACCCCGCCCCAGTGACCGTGGGACCCCCACCCATGGGGCAGGACACACAGACCCCGCCCCCAAGCCCTCCAGGCCCCGCCCCAAAGCCTTCAGCCCCCGCCCCCCTCACCCCCGGCCCCGCCCCCTCACCCCCGGCCCCGCCCCCGGCCCCGCCCGGCCCAGGTGGAGGCGGTGACGGGACCGGGACCGGGACTGGGACTGGGATCGGGACCGGGACTGGGATCGGGACCGGGCCGCGGTGAGCGGGGTCGGAGGGGAGCAGGGCGCGGTGGGCTGGGGGGTCCCGCTGCCTCGTGTCGTGTCCGCCCGGTTTGTCGCCGCTTTGTGCCCGCCGCGTCCCGCCAGCTTCCTCCTCCTCCTCCTCTTCCTCCTCCTCCGACCCCACGGGGCTGGCTGGCTGGGTGGATGGATGGGGGGTGGGTGCTGCCCCACCGTGGGCCCCCTGCCCGGCTGTGACCCTGCCCCTCTCCCTGCCCGTCGCCCCCGGACGGATGGCGGGGGCCGAGCCCTTCCTCCCCCTCCTCCTCCTCCTCTTCTTCCTCCTCCTCCCGTCCATCACGGGGGGCAGTGGGTGCCCGTGCCGTCGGAGTGACCCTGCCGGAGGGAAAGCCCTGCCCCGAACCCCGCGGGCCAGGCAGGGAGGAGAGCCCGACCCTGCCTTGTGTCGCCCCGATACCGAGCCGGGCGTGCGGGTTGGGTTTGCGTGTGCTGCTTTGCCCCCGACGCCTTGGCCGAGGGCAGGTGGGCAAGGCAGGGGTCCCTGCGGGGTCCCTGGCCCCCGGCATCCCCCCTGCCGCCGGGGCTTTGTTGTTGTGGCTGCTCTGAGGTTTGCTGGAAGGCTCTGGGGCGCTCACACGTGCTGCCTCGGAGTGGCGAGTGCTGCCACCCAGCCCCTCGCAGGCGGACAAAACCCTTCTCCCAGGAGCAGGAGGAGCAGGGGGATCCTCCATCCGTAAGTGCATCCCGCCCGGAGCGCAGGGACATGCCGTGTGTGGATGTTGTGGCCAGCTGCATTGTTGCTGTTGGCCATCCAGGTTTGGGACAGGGGGGTGAGACTGAGCTCTGCCCCCTCCTGCCCCTCTCTACCCCCTCCTATCCCACTCTACCTCATCCTACCCCACTCTGCCCCCTCCTGCCCCGCTCTGCCCCCTCCTGCCCCGCTTTCCCCCACCCTGCCCTTCTTCCAGGCTTGCCCACGGCTGGACTGAGGTGCCCGCTGTGGTCTGAGACCCCGCAGCTCTCGCCCAGCTCCCCATGCCCATGTTCCATGGGGAGAAAGGGGCCTGAGGGGCTGCATTGCCACTGCTGGGTCCCTGTGGCAAGAGAAAGTGTCCGCCTTCTTCCCCAGTGTGGCGTCATCCTTCTTGCTGGGGGGAGCCGGGATGTTCTCCTGCCTCCGTGTTCCCAGTCCCTGGATGGTCATTCCCGGGGTTTTCCAGGGTGAACTCATCATATCACACTGTCCTGGACAGCTGGAGGGCTGGGGAGTGCACCCCACCACAGTCCTGTGGATGTCCTGAGCAGGGAAATGCTGCCCACTGGGCTCACTCCTTTGTGCCCTCTGAAGGAGCATCCTTTGGCCCCTGCCTTTTTCCCAGGTGGGAAATAACCAGCTTGGAATTGTCCCACCTCCAAAACGAATTGGAAGGATCAACTGCAACTGAGTCTGGGACAAACCAGAGCTACCTCTGCCTTTGCTACCCCAGTCACCAGTGGCTTCACACGTGGCTCCCTGGGCTCCTCAGCTGCTGTGCCCAGGCCCTGCCTCTCCTGGCTCCTTTGCAATTAATGGGGTGATACACACCTCTTGCTGCTTGCTCATTTGGAGGGCGGCTTCTGCCTGCCCTGCTCCTGTTCACTGGAAAGCAGGTGACCAGCTATTGCTTCCCCAGTGGGGAGGGTTCTGTGGCACTGCTGCAGCTGCACTGGTGCACCTGGAGGTGCTGCAAGCCCTGGAGTGAGAAAGGGTAAACCACAGAGTGGTGTTTGACACCGAAACAGAGCCCTGGTTTAAATTCTATGAGGCTGATGTTGCTCTCAGAGGCGTGTGCGAGTGCTCTGCCTGTGTTGCTGGAGCAGGGATGCTGGCAGTAGGAACAATAGATGCCTCTGGGTGCTGGGAGAGCAGCTCAGGGGCTGGGGATGCAAAGCACAGCATGAATCCAGTGGGGAAGGGGCTGGCTGCACTGTCCCTCCTTGGTGGGCTGCACTCCTTGGGGTGTGCTGTGGGACCTGGGGAAATTGGGCCGTGTTTGGCTGGGCTGGGCTGAAAGACAAGCATGTGGCTGTCCCCCTGGGTCTGTGTTTTGTTCTTGGACGCAGCTCCCATTTAACTGTGACAGTGAAGCTGAGGCATCCCCCAAGTACATCCTTATTCCTTCCCTTAGGTTGCTCTCGATCTGAAAACAGCCCCAGAGATGAGCCAAGAGTCAGAACATTGCTGTTGTCAAAGAACAACAGGGGACAGGTGATGGCAAAGCAGCTGGCAGGGAGGGTTGCAGAGCTGCCCACACTGACACGGGGCTCCTAAGGCATTTCCACATTTCCCGTGGGCACTGGGAGCCCTGCAGGGACCTGAGCCCAGAGGAGCAAGTGTAGCCTTGGTGCTGTCAGGAGCTTGGTATTGAAGGAGTCAACTACTGAAGGCTGAAAATTAATTACTCAAATTTCTGTGAGTCCACAAGTGATGGGATCATGAACTCTCCTCCTCTTGAGGAGCATTTTATCTAATGACTTCTGGTTTCCACTATTCTGCCTGGCTGTGAGGTGACTGGTAATGTGACAAACCCCCAGTGGGGATGGGCACAGTCCCTATTAATTACAATGATCCAGGAGTTGTGGTCATTTGGGAACATGTGGTGCTTTGAGTTATGGTCATTTCCTGGCCTCCAAGTGAGCATGGAAAGCTCTGTGTGTGCTGGCGGGTATGGAAGAAACCCTTGGCACTGGTACCCCTTTTTCTCACTTAATCCTTGTTTCTTAAAAAAAAAAAAAGGCAACAAAAAAGCAGTTGTTTGGTGGTTGCTCTCTTAATGAGGCGTTTAGGGTGGAGAATGGACCCAGGGAGGATGTCTTGGGAATGGCCATGTGCTGGGTGGCCCCAAACCAACCCTGCCGTCTGCTTGCCCACCACACAGGATCTCTGTGTCCCCATCATCCTTAGGGACCTGCACCCTGAGGACCAGTGTTGTGAGGTGCTGGTCATGTTAGCTGAGCATAGGGCAGGGGCAACCTCCAAATAACTGCTCTGGGAGGGCAGGGGAGCAGCCTGCACCCTTTATGGAAATCAAGTATTTATGGGGTTTCCACCCTTGTCCTCCAAGTACTTAAATCTGGGGGAGCTGTATGGACTTTGATGGAGAAGGCACTGTGGTGCAGCAGTGGGGTGGGAAGGCAGGGAGTCTTGCTGTGTTGTGGTGCCTCAGTTTCCCCACTTCTGAAATGCCACAAATGAGTCATAAAGCGCAAAGGTGTCCTGTGAAACCACCGCTTGTCACCTCGGGTGGGGGGTTTGTGCAGCCACCAGAGCAGGACTGGTGCTGTGGCCATACCCCAAGAGTGGGGAGCGAGGGTGCAAACTGACCCGCTCGGTGCTGTGGTGCTGAAGGCTGCCGTGGGACATAGGGCAGGGAGGGAGCAGGGTGGTGCTCAGGGATGCTCCTTGGCTTTTCCCAGGCTGCTGCTGTTGGATAGGAGGAAGAAATCCACCAGTGTTGGAGGGCACATGGTCTTCTGTGCTGTGTCCAGCCCTCTGGGGACCTGTTTGGATGGGTGGTGTGTGGTCACTCCTCATTGGGATGCTCCTGCCCTCCACCGCCACATGCCCAGCCATCCCACAGGACCATCCCTCCCATCCACAGGCTCCTTTTTGTCCTGCTGCAGCTTCCAAGACAAGGGGGACCTCCTTCTAGGAGTCTCTGTCAATTTGTGTTTTATTTATTTATTTGTTTGTTTATTGCTTTAAAATAATAATTGCTGGTGTATTCCTCTGGTCTGATGGACCAACTTGGGGTAGAGGAGATGTGGCTGGTACCCCCTGAGATACCCAGTATGCCAGTGCCCCCCTCCCATGCCAGGGGGATGGCTTCACTCCCTAAGTGTCATGCTGCAGCTTGTGCTGGGGTTTGACGTAGTTATCCCTATTATTTACTGGCCTACAGGAATGCCAGGGCAGGGCTGGGAGTGACCTCCCGTTAGGTGTGAGCCTGAAGGCAGCACGCTGTGCTCACAGGCAGCTGGGGCAAACCCCTGACACTCTGCATTGGTGTGTCCTGCCTGCTCCTCAGCTCCTCTGTGGTGTAAGCAGGGAAGTCTTGCTGGGGCCAGCACCGTGCTGCTGGCATAAGGCTTTTCCACAGGTGGTGCCATAACCAGGGTGAAGTGGTCACACCCCATCCAAGTGCTCTTAGGGGAGCACATGGAGGTGGCTCCTTGAAAATCAGCATCTCCAGCCCCTGCACTGAGCTGTGTGGCTTCCCTGTGGGTGTAGCATTCCAGGGGTGGGATGGGATGGCAGGCGGGATGAGGATGATGGGGGAGACCCTGTCGACAGCTCTTGGCAGCTGAGAGGCTGCAAAGTGCGTTGCTGGCACAGGTCCATGGTGATGCTGTGATGGGGAGAGCATCACATTTCGTAGGTACTGGTGAGCGTAGGATTCCCCCTGCCAGGCTGTGTCGGATGGGAATGAGCTGCTTCTTCCCAGCTGGGCTTTCCTTTGCAGGGTGCGGACCTGGGTGCTTCTGGCCTCGTGGCAATCAGGAGGGAAAGGAAGGAAGCTGAGGAGTGACCCACCCAGGTTCGGCTGCTGGTGGTTGGGAGGAGGGAGGAATGGGCAGGAGCAGCCTCCTCTGGCTGTCCTGGGGCCAGGGGAGCACAGAGACTAAATGGGGTGTCTGGGGGGCAGCCCAGTGCCAGCAGAGATGCCACCTTCATCCACAGCACAAAGGGACCCCTGAAGGTCCTTTTCCCCTCTCCTCGGGGAGCTGCTGGCCCTGGAAGGGGAACGAAGGAGGCTGCTGGTGTCCACCCAGGGCTCCCCCTTTGCACAGGGGCCGGCAGGGAGAGCAGCACATTGTCCAAGCCTTGAAATGGCTGCGTTGAGATAAGGAGTCTGTTCCCACAGATAGGGAGCTGCAGCCAAGGGGGGCTTGTCCCAGCCCAGGGATCATCTTGTCCCTGGGATGAGCCGAATTCCTGTGCAGGGCTAAGCATCGCCTCCCACTCCTGCATCCCACGAAGCATGGGGATTCTCAGAGCCCACAGGGAGGGGACACTCTAAGTAAGGGGCATTTTTGCTATTCCAGGTGGCTTGATGTGCTCCAAAACAGGAATGGGGGACCAGGGAAGTCTGAGCCCTGGCACAAATAGCTGCTGATGAAACGAGTGTTTTGCATAAGAACTGTAGGAAATATCGCCCCCCATCCCTGTTGTCCTTTCACACCAAATATTTTGCTTTAAGAAGGGAAGTGAAAATGAACTCAGTAATGACCTGCAGTGTGGGGGTGGCTGGCAGATGGCCTGCAGGCACCCCTTGCCTTGGGGAAATACCGACCTGGGACCCCTCAGCCCCTTCCAGAAGGCACAGCCGGGGCTCAAGCACTTGCACCATCACTCTGTGTTTAAGCCAAGCTAATGAGGAATCTGAGTAGTTCTGAGTAATTAATCAGTTCTTAGATAAAACCAAGTTAAATCAATCCTGGTAGGCTGGGATATCTGTGCAGGTCCTGGAAAAGCTCTCCTTGGGTCTGGACAGTGCTGTGACCCTGCCTGCAGTGCTGCTGTGGAGCAGCTGACCCCTCTGCATGTTCACTGGTGGAGCCACCTCACTTCCTTCACTGCTGCTGGAGACTTTTGCCCTTTGCTCTTCCTGAAGCCATTGGGGTGGGTCAAAGCCTCCACGTGCATGTTCCTTACTTGGCTTGGGCTCCTGCCTGAGGAAAGGAATGGTGGGCTGGGGGGTCCCCATGCACAGCCACAGCCCCTCCAGCATCACCCACCGCCCCAATGGTGCATCTCCACTGTGGAAAGCAGAGAGTGGGTTTGTCCAGTGCTGCCTGTTCTGGTTGTTCTGCCATGAGGGTGTGTGGACCCCCTGGGAAGGGGAGTGGGCAGGTGTGGAGTGGGTGGCCAGTGGCACAGAGGGACCCCAGCTCACCAGGGCTCTGGGCTGGGAAACCTTTGGGTGCCAGCACTAGCTCAGCTGGCGTGGGTGGGGGATTGTTGCACTGGTAAAAATTAATGAGTGTGGAAAACGGGCTGTGGCTAGAATGTGGGAAACCCTCCACATGGCTCTTTCCACCCGCTCCCAGACATCGCAGGAAAATCCTTCCCTCTCCATGCCAGTACCAATGGTGTCACCCAGCACTGCCAGAGAGTCCAGGATCATGTTCCCAGCCCTCCCAGCAGGGCAGCCCAGTGCGTGGCTGCTGTGTGCAATGGTGTGAGCAGCTGTGCTCCCTCCCTGGCCCCCGTTTCCCTCCCCATGGGCAGGGCTCTGCCTTTATCAGCAGGTCCAGCGCAGCCCCCCCAGCCTCCACGCTCTATCTCCCCAACCACTTTCTTTCCTTCCTCTCAGGGTGTGCCATGCTCCCGGCTCAGCCTGGCTCAGCAAACCTGCTGCCATTGCCCAATGTCCTGCCCGACGCGGAAAAATGGGAGAGGATGTTCTAGTGGCAGCATGGGCGAGGCGTGTGCTGGCTGCCTGCACACCTCGGGGACTGGACAGGATCCCAGCACCCACTGGGCATTCCCTACGCCATCCTCCTACCCCAGCCATCATGGAGATGGGCATTTAAGCCCCTGTGGGTGTCCATGCTGACCATGTGGCTCAGTGGTGAGGGAGAAGGCAGATTAAAATACCCCGTGAAGCACAGAGGGTCTCTCTCAAGACTCAGTGAAACCCTGTGTCTTTTGCTGACTGGGTCCATTCCAACACGGCCAGAATGCATGGGGAAAAGATGGAGTATTTTTCCTTTTTCTCCCCAACAATATTTCTTCAAGAGCTGGTTGTGCTAGGCTGCTTCTCTCCATATCTGAAACTTGAGCCTGGAAAATGGTACAAAGCTTTTCAAAAAGGAGCAGAATGGGGGAAGGTGCTGGGCAGCCTCTCCTCGGGTGCAAGTCCATGGGGGCTTGATGCTCAGAGCAATTGCACCTATTTGAGTTTCCTATGCAGAGCTCTTAATAACTGGGAGCATCTTTTAAAGCAGCTCCAGCCTTGAGAGAGGTCTTTAACACACTTGTGAATCATTCATGGGCAGCAGCAGCAGCTCTGCCTGATGGATTCTTGGGTGCCAGCAGCACTGGAGGCTCTGGGGGTGTCTGGGGGCTCTGTGGTGTTGCTGACCCCTTTCTCACTCCCCTACAGAGATGGAGAAGGAAGAGCAGGGGCTCGTTGTGCTCTTGGTGATGGGTGTGATGGGTGCTTGTGAGGGGTCCCACTCCCAGCCCTGCACCCTTGGGTGGCTCAGAGCTGCTTTCTCCTCCAGCTTAATTGCACCAGCCTGATGCACTATTATTCCAGCACTGGTAATGTTACTTCCTCCCACGCCAACAGGCTCAGAGAGAGAGATCCCGATCCTTCTCCAAGCATATATGAACCCTGTGCATACATCCCCCTCTAACCAGGGCTGCTCTGCAGGGTTGTCTCCAGTGTCTCATACAAGGGTTGTGCTTGGTTGTCCCAGTTCTACTAACCTGGCTTTGCTGATGGTCCCTTTGTGTTGCTTGGACCATCCTGGTGTGTCCTTCAGTGACGCCTTGTACGGGCCATATCACTTTTTCCATCACTTATTTCCTTGGGTGTGCTTCCTCGGGTCAGCACTTGCTGTGATTCACCCTGGGGCTGGGAGCCAGCCTTGGTCACCTTCCTCATGCCTTGCCTAGGTGAAGACTAAAACCTCATCCCAGTTGCTTCCCAGTGACCCCACCACACCTGCTCTGTTGGGAGGGCAGGGGGGCTTCACCCCCCTGCTGCTGCTGGAGCATGGGCTGTGTCCACCGTGGCTGGCTGTCAGGCTTTGGTGAGCTTCAGTGGGCAAGAGCTTTGGAGAGAACGTGGTCTTGGTGGAGGATTTCTTCTTGTTGACCAGAGCAGGTGACCCCCCTCCACCCTCTGCCCATTTATCACTTCCTGCAGTTTAATGGCAGCATCCCCAGTGCGTGGAGATCCTTTCCAGCCTGAAGTGACGCCGTGCTGCCCCAGAACCCTTTTTCCAGCCCAAAACACAGCTCCTACCAAGCTCAGGATGTGCTTGTGGGTGCAGAGTCCCATGTCTGTCACATCCTGCTGCTGTCACCCGCCTTGTCCCTGCATGAGGGTGTTTGCTCAGCCGTCCCCCACACCATGTCACCGCCTCTCACTTCCCTTTTCTGTCCCCGAGACAGAGCCACCACATCCACCCCGAGCACCCAGGGGTTGGGCTGAGACTCCCTGGGGACCCACAGCTGGGCTGTGCCCTGCGATGGGGCTGCTGGTGCCAGGTCTGCCAGGCAGGGAGCTGTGTTCCTGATGGCATAGCCCTCCGTCCTGGGGCTGGGAGGGTGACAGGGACCCAGGGCTGTAGGAATTCAGAGAGCCAAGCTTGTGGATGGAGGCACCGGCTGGTCTGTTCTCATGCTGAGCATGCCAGCTCTGGAGGGGTTGGGTGCCAGCACCGACCACGTGGGGAGCTGGAAAAACACCTTCCCACCACCATCCCCGAGGGATTTCTCTGCCTGGCACAGGGTAAGCCTTCTTGTGGCTCAGAGTCTGTGTTTGTGGTGGCGGGTGGCTGCTGCCCCCAGCCTGTGTGGAAAAGGAGACTTGAGCCCTCGTGGGCTGCTGCCCTCCCCCTTTCCCTCTCAGTGCCAAGCATTGCACTAATGCAGAGCCCTGAAAGCCCTCTGGCCGTGCCGCGTGACCGGGTGGCAGGTGCCTGCCAGGCTGTGCCAGCTCCCCCGGGAGCTGTGTCACCTCGGGGCACACCAGGACTGGCCCTCCACCTGCTGCCCGGGGAGCTGGTGGGGAGCAAGGCTGGGGTTTTAGATGAGCTGCAGACCTGCTTTGCAGGGAAGCATGGATTGCCAAGGGCTGTCCGGGGTGTGATGGGAGCGATTGGGGATGGGATTTTTGGGTAGGGGGGTAAGAGTGGGGCTGTGTAAGAGTTTAGCTCTGATTTCTGTGCTTCTGGCTCTGCCAGCTCTGAGCACTGAGAGCCATTCCCCAGAGCTGGAGGAGGATAGGGGCGTCCCCAGGGATTGCTCTGACCCCAGCGTGCTCCCATTCCCAGCTCTCTGGAGCAGCTGGCATATCATTGCTGGCTGCCCTGGGAGGAAAACAAACAGCATCTCCAGCTCACCAGTGGGACAGAAAGTTTTGCTTGCTGGGACTGGCATTCTCCCAGTTTGGCAGTTATGAAATACCCACATTCCATGGGTGTCTTGCTTCCCAAGAGCTTTGCATGGCAGCAGCAGGGGAAAGCTCCCTGCCTGCCCCGTGCAGTGCCCTGCCACAGAATGAGTTGCATGGCTCTGAATGGGGGCTTTTCCTCATCCTGCCACTCTGTGTCAGTGGCTGATCCATGTCCGTGGTGTCCAGCCACCTGCAGCCCTGTCCCCAGCGTCCAGGGAGCACTGAGCTCAGCTCTCCCTCTCCTGGGGTGCTCCTGCAGCCCTCTTCTGCTTTCCCATGCGTGGCTTTTCATTGCAGCCTCTCTCCCCATAGGCGAGGCAGGAGGAACTCAGCCGTGTCCCAGGGCTGCTGTGCGTGAAGGACGGAGGAAGAGGAAGGCTGCCCTGGGTATTTGCCATCAAGACACACTGCACAGCATCCCTGCCACTCTTATGAGGTAAGGAGACCCTGCTGGGGACCAGCCCTGGCTGAGCCCCCAGGGGAAGTTTGGGATCTGGTTGCTCCCAGCTTTGGTGCTGGAGAGGAAGCCCAGCACCCTTTTTAATGCAGGAACAGCAGGCCAACACCTGGCCCAGAAGCTGAGGGAGGGCAGCAATTCCCACTGGTGCCACTGGCTCCAGGATCCCCTGTCCCCAGGGAGCTGGTTCTGAATTCCCACATCCCCATGGAACTGATCCCACAGGCACCCCACACTCCTAAAGCCAGGCTTTGCTTGTGGTGGGGTCTAAGGGGATGGCTGTGTCCAGGAGAGTGGAGCCATAGGAGGCTGATTATTGGGAACCTGGGCAGCAAGAGGAGCCAGGCCTGTGGATTGAGCTGGTGTTTTGCAGCCAGTGGCAGTGGGCAAACAAGGCAGATGACCTATGGCTGTGCCATGGGGACAAGCGATGTTCATGAGACCCGTGTGAGTCCCCTGCGCACTGGCACATGGTCAAGTGGGACAGGAAGAGGTCAAAGGAGGCTGTACCACCCTTTGATTGCCCCTGTAGTCCCTAATAGGATCTAGGACTCGCTCTCTTACGCTCAGATGGAATTACTTTCGCTGCGAAGTCCTGCCTAGCAGAGCTGGCTGAAGGGACCCTCGGGAGGGGATTGCTTAAGGAATTAACCACCTCGTGGCTGTTAAGCTTCCCCATCCTTGCACATGGTGCCAGGGAGGATTCAGTCTCCCAGCCTGGCATGTGTATGCACGTGCTGGAGGGGAATGTCCTGCATCTCCCCTCCACTAAGGCCCCCAAACACATGGTAGGTCCATGTGGGAGCTGTGGTGTATCTGAGGATGTGGATTGAGTGTTTTCAGGCTTTGTGTGTCCCCTCCCTTCTTGCCTTGTCTGGGCAAGACGAGCTCTTTGCAGAACCCCCAGGAGTGTCTGCAATCCCCCCTCAGCTCCCTTACTGTGCCAATCCAAGAAGGGGCAGGCAGTGCCCCAATGTCTCAGAGCTGTAGCCATGTGCCATGGGCCTGGTCAGGGCTTGCAGGGACCCCCCGTGTCTCCCACACATGAGGCAGGTTGGTCAGACAGGCATGTGTCGGGATGATGGGGTTGCTCTGATGTGGTCATTCCTACCATCCCAGCAGGTGAAGGGATAGTGCTGAAAGCTCTGGGGGAACTGGGAGTGAGTGGTTGATGGAAGCCTTCCTGTCCACCCAAATTCAGGGATGAAACATGGGCTTTGGGGATGCATCAGCTGGACTGATAGTGGCGAGGTCTCACCAGCACAGCCAGTGGCACAGAGGGCTGAGCCTCGTGACATCCCAGTCCCTACTGGGATCCAGCCTTTTCCCACATGCAAGCTCCTGGGGGATATTTCTTCCTCTCTCACTGACTCCCTACACCCTCCCAGCCTGCCAACCACCGCCGGCCCGAGATGTCTGCCGGCGACAAGAACGGGGGCAGCCGCTCCAGCAGCAGCCGCCTGCAGAGCAAGAAGCCCCCCAACCTCTCCATCATCATCCCGCCCCGGGAGGCGGAGGAGGATGGTGCCCACAAGGAGGTGAGTGATGGAGCTGCATCTGTCCCACACTGGGCTTGAGGGGCTGCTGTCCCCTGGAGAGCCCCCCATGTCATCCTGTCCATAACGCCCTGCTCTGCCTTCCAGCCCTCCAAGGTCCCCATCTACCAAAAGAGCAAGAGCCTGCAGGAGCCCCGCTTGGAGCGCCGGCACGGATTCCGGAGGCAGACCTCCCTGTCCCAGAGCATCCGCAAGTGAGGGCAGGGTGGGCTCCAGCAGTGGCTGGCTCATTTGGAGCGGTCTCTGACAGGATGTTGTGGGTACCGGCAGAGGGCTTGGGATGGGGATGGGGGTCATGTCTCAGAAGAGAATGCAAGAATGACTTTCCCTGACTTGCCTTCATCCCATCGGCAGGTCAAAACTGCCCTGCTGCAGGCTGGGCTGAGACACCCCAACCCAAACCACCTGCTAGAGGGGATGTCCGGGTGGAGTGGTGGTATTGGAGTGGAGGGACCAACTGGGTGACAAGTGTGCCCACTGTGTGTCCAGGGGCACAGCGCAGTGGTTTGGCGTCAGCAGCGACTGGGAGGGGAAGCGCCAGCAGTGGCAACGCAAGAGCCTGCAGCACTGCAGCATGAGGTATGGCAAGCTGAAGCCTGCCTATCGCGACATGGAGCTGCCCAGCCAGGAGGTGCCTTCCTTCCAAGGCACCGAGTCGCCCAAGCCTGCCAAGATGCCCAAGGTAGGGCTCAGGGTGGGGAGATCCCCCTCCCAAGCCTTGCTCTCCCAGCACTGACACCCCTCCCCTCCTGCAGATCGTGGACCCACTGGCCAGGGGCCGTCCCTTCCGCCATCCTGACGAGACTGACCGTCCCCACACGCCCCACCACGTCCTGCCCCCTCTGACCCCCGGTGTTGTCTCCTTGGCATCCTTCAACAGCATCCGCTCCGGCCACGGCCGCCTGCCACGCAGGAAGAGGGAGTCTGTTGCCCACATGAGCTTCAAGGCAGCCGCAGCTCTTCTCCGAGTGAGTGTTGGGACCCTGGAGAGGGATCATCTTCCTGAGCCAGGATCTAGCTCTAACCCTTGCCCATCACCTTTGCTTCTTGGCTTTTTGCTTTGCCTGGGGACCGCTGTCTGCCCAGGGTGGGTGTGAGAAGCAAGACTGATGGTTTTTACCCTGAGCTCCACTGAGTTTTGGTGTAAAGTGGACAATCTTAGAAAAAAGCAGCTTCTGGGTTCCAATCACTGAGGAGCCAGGAAGCTTCAACAACTTTGTTGCTCCTGATGAACCCTGGGCAAGCCTCGGGGGCAGGTTTGTGGGACTGAGACCAGACAGATTCAGAGGTCACTTGTCATGCTGATTAACGTGGCCCTGGTCCAACGCTGGCTCCGAGGAGCTAAAGGCAGCACCTGCTGCCAGTTCCTGCTGTTGGCCCTTCCAACACAGGGGAATATGGTGGCTGATTGGGATTTAATCCTTGCCTGTTGGCTTTGGGGAGGGAACCTGCAAGAAACCCTCGATGCTGCAAAAACTGGGGGGCTTCTGGTTGCTTACCCTCATTTGCTTGTCCTGCCCAAGGGACGCTCTGTCCTGGAGCCACTGGCTCCCAAGAGGAGGAGCAACAAGAGGAGCTTTGTGTACCCCAGCTTCATGGATGAGGACATGGTGGATGCTGCTGATACCCTGGACTCGTCCTTCTTCAGTAAGGCAAGCAATGTTCCATGCTGGCCACAGGAGCCAGGGGGCTGTCCCAATGCCCCTGCAGGGGGGCTGGACGTGGAGCAGGGCTCCCAGAAGGACCCCTGTGTCAGTGCTTTACCCTGCCCCATGAGCAGGGGCATCAATGGCTGCTGTGCCCCAGTCTTGGTGATGCTTCTTGGGGGTGGCAGGGGATGCTGTCACCATCATGGGAACATTTCACGCTCTGAGATGTGCAGTGAAGGAGATGTCAGTGGGGATCACCCCCTCCTGCTGACCTGGGGGTTGCTCAATCAGGGGGAGGCTTCTGACCTATCACACACCTATCCAGGAACATATATCCCTCCTCTTTCCAGATGGACATGCACGATGAGACATATTCCATGCCCGATGATGTCTTTGAGTCACCACCTCTATCAGCCACGTATTTACGCATGCACCAGGTGGGAGAGGATGCCAGGGTGTCCCCTGAGGTGGAGCAGCCCACCCCGTGAGTACCAGCTCTCAGCAAGTGCTGCCCCTGAGGCTGCCTGGGTGCCCTGCTGCAGGCAGGATGATGTCCCCAGCCATCCCAGCCACAGGGGACCGGGCACTTCCAGCACACTCCCAGCATGCTCGTAGGAGGATGGAGCCAGGAGGTGCTCCCAGCCCTTATGCTGGTGCATCCTCTGGGTCCACAGGGTGTTTCTCAGCTGGTGCCTTTTGGCAGCTGTGGTGGGTTTCTCCTCTCTCCACAGGCGGGAGGGCGGCCGGCTGGCCTCAGTGTCCGGCGGCGCCAGCACAGCTCCCCGGCGGGGCAGGCGAATCGCTTCCAAGGTGAAACACTTTGCCTTCGACCGCAAGAAACGCTACTACGGGCTGGGCGTGGTGGGGAAGTGGCTGAACAGGACGTACCGCCGCAGCCTGAGCAGCATCGTGCAGTCACAGCTGGAGATCACCGACAGCCACCGGTGAGGGGGACTGACAGCATGGGATGGGCATGGGATGGGACACCCCAGCTCTAACTCACATCCCTCAGTGCTTGGGGATCAGAGCCTGGGGGGACTGTAGTGTCACTTTGTCCAGCGATCCTTGAGCTGCTCCAGTCATGGGTCCTGTGCCCCACAGGCCGTATTTCACATACTGGATCACCTTTGTCCACATCCTCATCACCTTGCTGGTCATCGGCACCTACGGCATCGCCCCCATCGGCTTCGCCCAGCACGTGACCACAGACTTAGTAAGTTTAAGAGCCATCTTGCTGGGGAGACTGTGACCACCAGTGTCCCATGGTACCGTGTTTGCTGCAAGGGCTGGGAGTGTCTCGGGGGCTCCTGCTATTTGAGAGGGTCCATGAAATAGCTGGGGCAAGAGTATGACCAGCAGCATTTTGGAGTGTGGTGGAAGCAGAGCTGTTCTCCCTCCAGCCTTGCTGGTGGGACCCAGCAGCCCTTTCCCTTGGATGAAGGAGGCTGCTCAGTCCCTCATGAGTGGAGAGAGGGGAGTGCACCCCATACCTCCTGCTGCTCCACTGGGAGCTGATTGTGGCCTCTCTCTGCAGGTACTGAGGAACAAGGGTGTCTATGAGAGTGTCAAGTACATCCAGCAGGAAAACTTCTGGATTGGGCCCAGCTCGGTAAGGAGCCTGCCAGATCCTTGGTCCCCAGTTCCAGGCTCTGCCCTCTGCTCCCCTTGCCCTGAGCTGAGGGGATTCTCCAAGGTTCTTTTGTCCCTGGGGCGAGAGCTTGACCACCTCATTCCACCTGCTGCCCTGGACCCTCAGTGCCCCCATCCCTCTGGGACCTGCAGCATCACAGTCAGAAGCTTGGGGGGACTGTTAGTGTCACTTTGTCCAGCGATCCTTGAGCTGATGGTCTGATGGTCAGAAGTGACCCTGTTTCTTTCCCACCTGCCTTCCCCTCACTGGGGTAACCAAGATTTGTGTCTATTGCCTGCTGAGCTCTCCCCTGGGGCAGCTGGAGGGAAGGGAGCTGTGCAGACAGAGCATCTCCTACACTGACATCTCCCTCCCAGATTGACCTGATCCACCTAGGAGCCAAGTTCTCCCCCTGCATCCGGAAGGATAGGCAGGTGGAGCGGCTCATCCAGCGTGAACGGGACCGGGAGCGCGGCTCCGGCTGCTGCGTCCAGAACGACAACTCGGGCTGCATCCAGACCCTGCCACAGGACTGTTCGGTGCGTGCCACTGCCATGGGCACCAGGGAGTGCTGGGGATCCCTGGGGAAAAGGGGGAAACCACTTCTGCCCTGCACAGCACCACGCAGGGTGCACGTGGGGTCAGAGCGGTGCGTTCCCTGCCGCATCCTCGGTCTCTCCATCCTTCTGGCAGGAGACACTGGCAACATTCATCAAGTGGCCGGGCAGCAATGCACCAGCCATGGGCTCTGGGGAGAAGCGGACATCAGGAGCTGTGTGTCACCAGGACCCCAGGTAGAAGGGACAGCTGGGCAGAGGCAGCACAGACACGTGGCTGTGTGCAGGACATGGCAGAGGGGCTGCCCAGGGCTGCCTTTCCAGCTTGGATGCCTTGAATCCTCTTGTCCAAGGGGCTTTTGCACACTGTAGGAGAGTGATAAGGAAGAGGGAATCAGTGGGAAACTGGGGTGGGGTCTGTTCTAAACGCAGGCAGCAGTGGGTGATGCTGTTGTGTTGGCTGGTCCCTGTTCTGCTGGGATGGGCAATACTGAGCAGGGCAGCAGTGGGGTTGTGTGAGAGGGGTGAGTGCTGTGGGGTTCTCCTGTGGAAGGAGCTGCTGTGGGGTGTTGTAGGACACCCCTTGGTGGGGAGGATCCCTCCTAAGCCAGGGAAAGGGGCAGGTCCTAGGGCTGTGTGTACCTGAGAGGGTTACTAGTCTGCAGGGAGGGATGTATTGGGAGGACCCACGTGACTCACCCACCTGCTCCTGCCAGGACGTGTGAGGAGCCAGCATCCAACCCACCCCACGTGTGGCCAGATGACATCACCAAGTGGCCGGTAAGAGCCCTGTGCCACTGTGAGCTGGTGGCAGCAGGGAATGAGCCAGGCAGGAGGCTGCAGGCAGAGCCTGGGGCTGGACCCTGACCAGGGCTCCTCTCCCTTCTGCTTCTAGATCTGCACATACGAGACCAAAACCAACCATACTGGCTTTGCCCACCTGGACTGCCAGATCAAGGGCAGGCCCTGCTGCATCGGCACCAAGGGCAGGTGGGTCACAGCAATGGGGGCACCTGGTTTGGCTCCCTCCTCTGCCCTCCTGCCTCGTGTTGTCCCATCAGTGTCCAGAACTGTGCCAGGGTGGGGAGGGAGATTACAGAGCCTTGTGGAGTGGGAAGTGTGGTGGCAGCAGGACCAGCTGCCAGGAGCAGAGGGGGATGCTCAGGGGAGCAAGGGAGTGTGCCCTGCCCTGAGCAAGCCCCCTGCCTGCCCTCTGCCAGCTGTGAGATCACGACGCGGGAGTACTGCGAGTTCATGCACGGCTACTTCCACGAAGAGGCAACGCTCTGCTCGCAGGTGAGCAGGGCCAGAGGGGCATGGCCCTGAGTGTGGGATGTGATGCCAGCAGCCATACTGATGCCAAAATACCCTGTCAGGAATGGGATGTGGTTGGTATGGGTGTGAGCAGAAGGGATGCAAAGTGCGGGGACTTGCCCAGCTATTGGTTGAGCTTCTGCTGCTGTGCCCACTTGCTGGTGTGGGGCAGGAGGAAACATAGGGCTTGAGCCAGCCTCACCTGGGCAGCACCAGTGTCCTTGGGAAAGGTACATTCTGGGCAGGAAAACAGCCCTTCAGCATCTCCTGGGGCACTGGAGATGCTCAGCTACTCCTTTTCCAGCACCTGGGCAATGCAGGTGCCCCACACCATGCAGTGTCCTGCCACAGCTGGCACACAGCATCGCTGGCCACACATCCCTGTGACCCATCCTTTGCTCCCTGTCACTCTGGGATCAGGGCTGAGCCCTCACCACACCCCCTCAACCCTCTGCCTTTACAGGTGCACTGCCTGGACGAGGTCTGTGGGCTCCTGCCCTTCCTCAACCCGGAGGTCCCTGATCAGTTCTACCGCCTGTGGCTGTCCCTGTTCCTGCATGCCGGGTGAGCTGCAGCCCCCTGCACCCACAGGGATGGGGGAACTGGGGATGGGAGCGTCCATTGGGATGGTCTGGGATCCCTGATGGGGTGGGATAGAAGAAGGGCACCCCCAGACTACAGTGACACATGCTATGAGTGTAGGGTGTTTTGTAAGATGTCTTGTGCCCTGGGGCAGTGGGTGGGAGGGCTGGGCAGGGGTCTCTCACACAGGGTCTTTCCCCCAGCATCCTCCACTGCCTGGTGTCAGTGACTTTCCAGATGACAGTGCTGCGGGACCTGGAGAAGCTGGCGGGCTGGCATCGCATCTCCATCATTTTCATCCTCAGTGGCATCACGGGAAATCTGGCCAGTGCCATCTTCCTGCCCTACAGGGCGGAGGTGAGGGCTGGGAGGGCCTCTGTCCACATCACCTTGAACCCAGCCAGGGACTAAAGGACACCTTTCCCCATCCCCATCCTGGCAGAGGTTTGGGGAAGAGGCTGGAGCACAGGGCTCTCATCCCCTGGCAGGTTTTGCTGCAGGGAGGGTGGGAGGCTTGGCATCCCCGTGGCAGGGGGAGGGGGTGTCTCTGCCCCACGTGTGGTGTTCGCACATGCCGTCTGTGTGTCATATGTCGCCACGTGTCCCTGTGTGCAGGGTCCCCGGGCAGGCAGATGGCTAATCTGCTGCCAGCCAAACCCTGCCAGGCTTTAAATGAGATCACAAGTGCCCTAATCCCCCCGGGGGTGCGTCAGGATGGAGCTGGGGCGGGGCTGTGCTCTGGGAGAGGGTGATGCTTCCTGGCTGCTGAGTCACAGAAAATACCAGCTCTGCCAAAACAGCCCTGGTGTGCTCCCTCCCTCCCCCTCCCATGCCAGGGCTCCCACCCCTGAGCCCCACAGAGGATCCTGCACAGGGATGCAGCAGTCAAACGTGTTTTGCAAGGGGAGTAGATGGTTCCTGGGGACATGGGGACATGTCTGGGGTGACATGTGCAGGGTCTGGCCATGACTTCCCCCATCCCTGCAGGTGGGCCCTGCCGGGTCCCAGTTTGGCCTCCTGGCCTGCCTCTTCGTGGAGCTCTTCCAGAGCTGGCAGGTGCTGGAGAAACCCTGGAAAGCCTTCCTCAACCTCTTTGGCATCGTGCTCTTCCTCTTCGTCTGTGGCCTCTTGCCCTGGATCGACAACATCGCTCACCTCTTTGGCTTCCTCAGTGGCCTCCTGCTCTCCTTTGCCTTCCTGCCCTACATCACCTTCGGCACGATGGACAAGTACCGCAAGCGTGCCATGATCATCGTGTCCCTGCTGGTCTTCGTGGGGCTCTTTGCCTCGCTGGTGGTCTGGCTCTACGCCTACCCCGTGAACTGGCGCTGGGTGGAGTATCTCACCTGCCTGCCCTTCACCAGCAAGTTCTGCGAGAAGTACGAGCTGGAGCAGGTCCTGCACTGACCCTGCCCGCGGGGACAGGGCTGGGAGAGGTGCCGATGGTGATGCTTTCCATGGGGTGGGTCCTCAGCAGCCCGCGGGAGATGGCAGGGATGGGGCAGACCCTGGGCACAGCTTCATCCTCAGGGATGGTACATTTGGGGTCCTGCTCAATGCTGGGGATGCTGTGGGGTGCAGGCCTGAGCCAGCCCTACCTTGCACCCCGTTGGGGCTGCCTCTTGATGCTGAAAAGCCATAACTATTTTGAGGACTGACTCTGACTGCTGGCTGCATGGGGCAAGGGCTGAAGGAAGCGGGATTTTGGTGTATCCACAGCCAGGCTGGACTCCCAGCCCTGGGTGAAGCTGCTGAGGCCTCCAGCCTATGTCCCTGCCTGCCTGGAGCCCTGTCCCACCTTGTTATTTCCAGGCGCTGCAGCTCATACTGTGAACACAACCCCCTTTTTGCAGGGGCACTTCTTTTTATCTGCAGCTCTTTAGGCCCAGGGTTTCCCCATTTTGGACTCCCTGGAGTCTCTGTCATTGCTCTGAGATGTTCAGAGGTGAGCTTCAAAGGTATTTTTCAGTCTCATTCACCCTGAGGCCCTGAAGGAGGCTTGTGCCTCCCCACTTGACTCCTCACTGGATGGAGAGTCAGGACTCAGGCCAGGGAGTCTTTTCTTTCCCTTATTTCAATGAAATTCTCTATTTGGAAGGGGAGAAGCGGCACAGACTGTGTTTGTGGTGCCATAGTGAAATAGGCAGGCATGGAGAAAAACACCCTGAGGAGCTTGTGTGGCTGCTCCTGAAGCCTACAGACCTCTCAAGAAGCTGTTGGTGCTTCCACCTTCTGCCTTGAGTCCCTGAAGTTACCCTTTTCCCTTCTTCAAAGCATAGAGACCCAGGTAACCCTCCCTTTCTGAAACAGTGCTGGTCAGATAGGGAAGTGCAGGATGGGGCAGTTGCCTTCCCCCTCCTCTGCCAGAGGCTGCACATTCCCACCTGCCTCCAGCCTTGGGCTGCTCTCCCCAGCATCTTCTCCTCCTTCCCATCAGCCATGGCACGAAGGCAGGTCCTTCCTGGGGTCCAGGTGACCCCTCTGGGCTGTTTTGGACCCAGGCTGGTGGCAGGATGTCTCTCCCCTGTTATACATTGCTTTGGTGCTGGAGGCCTCAGTGCTTTCTAATGGGGGCATGTGGGAATCCCACAATTAGGATGTCCTGAGTACTCAAGGGCTGGGAGCTTGGCTCTCCACAACCACTTGCCAGGTGATCCCAGGAGCCTGTGGCACCTGCATCCCTCCCTCCACCCTGGGCCAGTTTTCAGCCCTGCTCCATCCCTGCAGGTTGCTGCTACAGCCAAAGACAGACACTTCACCTCATTTTTCTCTTTTTGATACTTTTTTTAAAAGCTGTGGGTTTTTTTCCCCCTTAATAAATTTCTACCTGTATTTAATGAGACACACGAGGCCTCTTCTCCCTTCTTGGGCCTGGGCATGTGACACTTTTGGGGGGTTCTGGTTGTTTTGGTGATGGTTAGTGTGGCATAGAGGGAGGATGAGTGGGTGGTGCCTGGGGCTGGTGCCCTGGAGTGCCCCTCAAACCCCTCCCTGGGAGGGGACAGGATTTGAAGGGTCTCTTCCTTGAGGCTGAAGTGCCCCAAAGGATGCTGGATTGCTCTCCTGGTGCCAGCTGGTGCCCTCCCTCTGGCCTCATGGCTAGGTGATTGTCAGGTCAGATCAGAGCAGAAACACACATGGGTTGTATAGAAAATCATTGTCACATCTTTATTTGCTGCTTCCCAACAGCCTGAGGTGTTTGCAGAAGGCTTGTCCTGGGCCAGTTGGGGTTTGGGACAGGGAGGACCAAATGGTTTGGACTGGGTCCCTGTGGAGGCTCCTCCACATGCAGCCAGGAGTGGCCATGGGCTGGGGATGTGCTCCAAGGGCTCTGGAAAGATGTCTGTGATCAGAGGGGCAGCTGCCTGGTCTGTGGGCTGCTCAGAAACAGCTTGGACATGGTGTGTTCTACTTGTGGTGCTGGAAGGGGCTGCAGGGCTGGGGGCACATGTATGTAGGGGCTCTGCTGGCTGTGTCAGCAAACCGTGGCAGGCACAAGTGCCCTTGAACCAGCAGAGCCCCAAGCTGCTCCCAGGGCAAAGCCTTTCCACCCCAGGGGGCTCATGGCCCTGCAGCCCACCCAGGCTTGACACTGCAGTCCCGGGTAAAGTGGAGCCCAAGGAGTTGCTTCCAGCAGGATCAGGCAGGAATTTCTGTGCCCAGCCCTGCAGGGATGTGATGGCGCAAGGCTGATGTGGCTGGAAGGCAGAAGTGGCAGAGGGAGTAGGCAGGGCCGGCCGGGGAAGATGGTTGTGGTGGGGATGGAGAGGGGTTGCAGGCTCTCACCCCCAGCCCAGCCTCTCTGCAGCCCCCCAAAGCTGGAGCGGAGGGGGCTCAGCAGCCGCTGTTCCTGCGCACGAAGGCGTGTCCCCGCACGGAATGCTGCATCTCCACGAAAGCCAGGTCCCCCACTGTCACCCCGCAGGGACCCAGCGCCTCGAAGCCACACTTCTGGTAGAAGGGCACGAGGAAATCCTCGCACATGAGCAGGGCACGGCGGGCGAAGGGCAGGCAGCGCAGGTACTGCAGGTACCGCCACATCAGGATGGAGCCCTTGCCCTGCTGCCGGAAGGTGCGGTGCACAGCCAGCACGTGGATGTGCACGGCCGTGCCCTGGGGCTTGTGCAGGGTCAGCGCTGCCTGTCGGGGGGGGGAACGGGGGTTAGTGGGACCATCCTGCTTGTGTCTGGTTCCCAATGGGATTGGGAACCATCCCATTTGTCCATGTCCTCCCCAAATGGAGAAGGGTTCTGGTGCCAACCCATTTCACCTCCCCCCCGTCGTCTGCGGAGGGTTTGTAATTTTAAAATGAGTGTTGAGGGGAATTTTCTTGGCAGATTTTTTTAACAGTGTTGTTCAAATCAATGAATAAGAAAGTTCGTTTCCACCAGAGCAGCCCTATAGCAGTTAGTCCTGGGAGAAGACTTGGTGAGTAGCCTTGGGACCCCGGGAAGCTTCTCAGTCTGTTATACACTGCCTCTCTCAGTGTATAAGGGGGAAGGAACAGGGTCTTACCTGGCTGAGCCTCTCCTGATCCCAGAGGGAGCCAATGATGAATGCCACGAGCCGCCCTTCCTCAAACCAGCCAAGGGAGAGCTCTGGGCACAGGTTCAGGAAGTGACGGATCTCATCCAGGTGGAGGGGACAGTCCCCGGAGACGGATATAAAGGCTGGATGGAGGGGGACAATGGTGAGCACAGTGAGGGGGACCAGAAAACCTCCCAGCACTGATGTAGGGGAGAGAAGGCAGGGTGTGATGGGGAGACATGGTATGTGTCCTGCTGCCTGCTAGGCTTAAAGGACTTCTAAGGGACATGGATGGTTCCAGGGAGCACCTCTGCTCCTCGAGACAGTCTCCCATGTGCCAGTGACCAGCTCCCTCCTCTCATGGCTAATTCCAGAGCCCAGCAGTGAGTGCTGAGTTGAACTCCTGGCACCTCCCCAGCTGCCCTTTACACTTGGAGAGGAGGGAGAAATGGGCCGGGTGAGTCTGGGTGAGGGATGCTGGGGTGACAGGGATGGAGGGAAATTTTCAGGGAGTGCATCTCAAAGTGCCCCTGCGCAATAGGAGGAGGCAGCACCGTCCTTCCGCCCCCTTCTCTCCTATCCTGCCCTCTGGCTCTCACGGGAGTGTTTTGGGAGAGCTGCTCCCCACTCACCTGGGGCATCGCCCCCCACCATCCCCACCCTCGACTGAGCCGAGGCCGTAGCTCTCCAGCTCATTCACCACAGCTCCCCCACCTCATTAGGGAGCCCGTGGTGGCGGAGCCACAAGTTACAGCCACTGCATCCCTCCCACACGGGCACACCTGGCAGGGTTTACCTCCACAGCGAGCCCCCAAGGAGCACAAGGACCCGGTGAAGGGAAGGGATGGGTCATGCCCAGCCTGCCCCGGGCACCCTGATACCTTCTCGCTCGATCTCGAACACGCTCACGGCATCCTCGGGGCTGAGGCATCGGAACTCGCTGGCGGGCAGCGTGTGCCGGCGCTGGCCCCGGGGAGAGCTGCGGGGCGACCTCAGGTGAACGGGCTTCAGGAAAGGCAAGGCGCTGAGCATCCTCCTCCCGCTGCTGCCCGGCTTCCCACCGCTCCGCTGGGGCAGGCTCTGCCCGCGGCCAGACCCGACGGCAAGGCACGCTGCGCTCCCGGCGAGCTCCTCCAGCGCTTCCAGCTGCCGGAGGTACCTGCTGAGCACAGACAGGGTTAGGCTGCCTGTCCCGCTTTTCCTTTGCATCTATGTGTGTGTGTGTATACGGTAAATACCCGCCCGCAGTGACCCTGTCTGCCCTGGCTGCGAGCTGGGAATGGGAGGCTGGCACCAGCGGTGGGCTGAACAAACGCCAGGGAGCAGGGGTACCAAAACCCGGTGATCCGGGTGGTGGGGTGGAGCAGGGAGAGGGGACAGGGCTGATAGAGCTGGAGCAGGTGTGGGGCTGAGCGTCCTGCCCAGCACCTCCCAGTCTGTGGCAGCATCAAGCAGGAGAGCCATGGGGCAAGTCCAGCTGCTGCCCTGGGCTCAGGCAGGGTGGGATGTGGCTGCAGGAATCCAAGAGGCTGCAAAAATAAGCATCTCTGTGTGAAAGTTTCCTGTGATGCTGTCGTGTTTGTGGTGCAGCACAGCTGTGCCTGAGAGAGGTCAGGGCCAGGACACTGAGGGTGCCCCGAGGTGCCCTGGCATGGACACACATGAGGCAGCCAGAGCCACCTCCTTGAGGCAGCGTGACCTGACGGGATCTACACCCTTCTCCAGCTCACTCAGCAGGTGAGTGACACAGCTTAACCTCTGTCGGGCTCTTAGGTCATGCCCATGCTCACAGATGTGGGTCCACGGGAGGACAGGGGTGCCTGAGGCTGCATCCCTTGACCTCGATCAGAGCCTGGAGCTTCAATCTGCCTCTGCTTTCACGTGTGAGTGAACCAAGTTAATAAACCCAGGGAGAACCACAAACTGAGTGAATAACTTTACTAAGCGCATGCATCTCACAGGCAGAAATAGTGGGACCAGCTCCCAGACCCATCCATCCATCCCTGCTCAGTCCAATATTCAAGCAATTTGCAGCAAAGCCAGAGCAAAGCCAAGTCATTTTTGATTATTGTTTCAGAGGTGCTGGCTTTCCCTGCTAATTATAGGCTTGCCTCCAGCTAATAGGATTTATGGAAACAAAAGAATTACCAGCACAAACATTGTGCAGGGCAGAACTGGCGCAAGCTGGGAATTTTCCATCCTAAAATGCCAAGGGCTGGGTGCTTGAAATGTCAGTCTTATCCAGTCTGACATGAGACAACACGGTGTTGGGATTTATTTTCAATGAATTGCTGTTTTGGCAGTGCATATCTATCTAAGGGATCAGATCCATCAGGGAGAGGGGGTTTCCTTGGCAGGGGAATTATTTAGCATTCCCAATGCTCATTTTAGTAACCAAAGACTGACTGAACTGGTGCTGGAAATGTGTGATTCATGCCCCTGCAGGAGGCAAGTAAAAGGGGTGAGCTGGAAGGGAGAGTAGGGTACTGGGGAGGGTGGGTTGTAGTGTTTGTAGAGCTTATTATCAAATCTTCTGGAACTCTTCATCTTGCTAATTGGATTAGGGTCTCATCTACATGGATAAATCCCAGAGCAGGCAAGAGGGGTAGGCTGAGGGCACCTAGAAAATGCAACAGTGGTTTGATCCTGGGTGGTGCTGAGTGCCTGGGGCAAGGTCTGGAGATGCTGCTGGCTCAGGCAGGGGATAGTTTTGCAGGGATGGCAGGGCAGAGAGGTCAGCTAAGTATGGCCTCGGGCAGGGCTGGCATTTCAGCTGCTGTGGGAATTATGGAGCTGCATTTTGGAATGTTTTGGGTTGGAAGGGACCGTTAAAGGCCTGCAATGAGAAGGGACAACTTTCACTAGACCAGTTCCTCAGGGGTGTTTGCTTGCCCACAGCTACCACTCAATGCTCACTGTACAAGAGCAAGACTTTATCCCAGAGCATATGAAGGCTGGAAACAACTGAATCATGGAAAGTCTCTACAGGGACATTCACCGAGCTATTTCTAGAAATTTCTTGAGACCCCAAGTAGCAACAGCCTGAAGCATTAGTTGGTGATGGGGAAAGGCTGCTACTTGGCTCGTTTTCCCTGTATTTTTCCCTCTCCAGCTCTTACTCCTGGCAACCCAGGTTATACAGCTGGAGGGCTGATATATTTGTGTTTGGTGTTTTGGAAATGAATTTCTTGCTCTGCTTCTCATCTGCCTGCAGATGCAAAGGTCTTCTGGGGAGCAGGGGAATACATAGAACCTACAGAGCACAGAGGAACCAGCCATGCTCCCCATCCCCAGAGACAACCCCAGGCCCTGCACAGCCATGGGAGAACCAGCACTGCTCTTACACTGAGGAGCATCCAACCTGTAGATGTGAGGAGAACTCACCCCAGGTCACCGAGTAAGTGAACAGCAGAGTGATGAGGAAAATTCTCTCTCCCTGGCTCGAGGCATCTGTCTTCCAATGCTCCAACACAGCCTCCTGTATTTGTTCAAGTCACTCATATCCCAGGCTGAATTTTGTGCTGTAACTTCTTGCCAGTGCTGTCTGAGACGAGCCCACATTTGTGTGTTGCAGCAGCAAACAAGAAGCTTGCTCTGTAAATTTCTCCCTCACCTCTTGTTTTTGTGCATCAGAGATCAGACCATCTGCATGGTCCTGAGAGATGCTCACGTGTAAATAAACAGGCAGGTCTGCAGTGCCCCCTGACAGCATCCTTTATTAAGTTATAAATGTCTGATTGTGTTTGAAGCTGGATTTTTTTAAATTAGTTGATAATTAGGAGCAATCCACCCAGTTTTGAGGTCAAATATTCTGTGAAAAAGAGCTTGAGTTTTTCCCACACCCAGAACACAGAGGGTTTCATTGAGAAGAGTCCCTAAAGGGGGGTTTTGGTAGCATGTGTTGGAAGCCTAGGGATGGGACATGGGATGAGAGTCACACCCTTCCCTACACCAAAATCACTTCTCAGCAAGCTAAGCTCCATGCAGCAATCTCTCTCTTCTCTGGGACAATTCCCCACATCTTGGGATACTGGGGCAAGTCACAAGGGGCCACCAGCTGTCCCCAAGGCTGTCAGTGCCACAGGGATGTGACAGAAATGGGGGTGCTTACCGAACGGGGACCCCACGCTGCTCCTCTGCCCGCCTGGCTCCGGTGGTGCCGCCTCACTGCTGGCAGGACAGCAGGATCTGGGGGTTTGCCTCCCCTCCTCTGGCTGCCGCATCCTCCGCAGCCCCTGCTTATATATTTGTTATTTATGGAGCACGTGATGACATCCTAAGGAGTTTATAACTCCGATGAAAGACAGGGAGAGGTGAGAGGCTTTAAGGTGACAGGACAGCCAAAGGATCCCATTAGGCTTTTTTTTTTTTTTTTCCCCTGGCGTGACTGGCTGCAGACAGATAAAGCATTTAGCTGATTGCTCTGCTGGCTGGGCAGGGAGAGCAGGGGACTTAGCCAGGAAAGAAGAGCAGTGTCCTGTGCCTGATCCAGACCTCTCCAACAGCATAGGGAGCCAGTAGGAAGCTGAAGGCAGCCTTGCCCAGAGTGGAGGAGCTGTCTTTGTGGCAAGGATGGGAAAGCTGCTGGTTGTGCCAGGTGTGATCATCTCTTGGGCTTGAACAGTGGGGAGTTTCTCAGGGGAATCAGCTGGCTCCTTGTAGGATGGGGTGAGTCAGACATAAGGTTTCTTCCCCAAGGAGCTTACTCCAAAAACCAAGCATCTCTCCCCCCTGCAACGCTCGGTCCCTGGGAGCTGTTACATAAGAATCTGAACAGGCAGAACAGGCAATATTTGTCCCCATCAGGACACACGTGATAAAAGGGGGATTATCCCAGGCGTGAGCATAATGTTGGAATCATCATTATCATCATGAACCAGATGCAGCCCTGAAAGAAGCCTGGAGCACGAGGCAGAGCTGGCTTTGCTCGGCTGGAGACATTTCCAGGGCAGCTCAGGACCTGCTTTAGTTTCCAGCCATGGGCAAAGTGACCTGGAGCTATGCCCTTATCTCTCTCTTTTAAGTTTTATTTGTGGAATCAAAACAGAAATATGACCCACCAGCTTTCTGCTCTTCAGAAATGGCATTTCAGAGCAGCTCTCAGCCATTAAAAGAGCCCGGCAGAGCAGAGGCTGGCCCGTGGCTGGAATAGTTAAGCAGGGATGCTGCATTCCACAGTTTTACTTGGGTCTGTCTCTTCCTGCTCCCACACAGCTGCAGAGGGTCAACAACTCCATTAAATGAGAGCCACAGCAGTGTAGCGAGATTTACATATTCAGCAGCTCTCTCAGCATCTTCAAAGAGCCCCGAGCTGTCACTGCGGCCCCGCAGCCGGGCTGGTCCCTCTGTTGGAGTACCCACTCAGGAAGACAGCAATTATCTCCGGGGAGGATTTGCAGCGAGGGGCGACGTGTGGGAGGCGGATGAATCACGACTCGCCCCCCTGCCCTGGCAGCGCCTGGCGATGAAGCCGCGCACAGGATGCTCAGCTGCCTCCATCCCGGCCGTGCCCCGTTATCCCGCTGCTCAGCAGCATTAAGCTGCTTTGGGCGGCTGCAGCCCCGGCTTTCAGGGGCAGGGTCTGCCGTCTCAGGGGATACAGATGGCATCGGGATCCTCCCCTGTGTGACGCCGTCAGAGAGGTCTCTCTCCCAGACTCACGTAACTGCGTAATTCCTATGCTGGACACTGTTTACATCCCTGTTTAACACCTTCCCCTGGCTTAGCCATGGGGACCTACATTTCCAAGAGGGCGATGCTCTTCTGGCAATGGCCTAACAGGGATGGCAGCAGGGATCTGCAGCTTGGCATCACTACAAGGTCAGTTGTGGGCTCTGATTTCACTCTCCCTGGTCTCCTGCCTTTTCATCACTTGTGCTGGTGCTCACTGTTGCTGTAACTTCCCAGCAGGATGCAACTCTTTGGACATAGTCAGTATTCTCAGCACTTGCGAGGCTGCCTACCTGCTGCTTTTATCCCACAGCGTTCCCTCTCATGTTGTCAAAAGTGGTTTTAATTCACCAGCAGGTCCTGAGAAGCCAGTGTGCCTCCAGCCTCTGTGCTGGAGCAGGACATTCCATGTAACTCAGGAACCTGCAAGTTGCTGCTCTTCTAGAAAAGCAACACAGGGCTCCTATGTAGGGTGGCCAGCCCGCAGCCCCAGGCTCTAAATTGGCCCTAGAGGGGCTGGTTCTGCTCTGTGCTCTGAAATGTTTGGCTTAGACCTGCAGTAGATAAACACCAGCCTTCACAGGGCTGGTGTATCTTGTTACTCCTCTCCACGGGCCTTTCGGGAAGAACAACAAACAAGTTTGATGGAGTTTCACCCATGTCTGCTTGGCCATGACAACCCCAGCCAAAAGCAGGAGATGGGGGGCTGGAACCTCTTTTATCCCCTCCCAGAAGCACAGCACTGGTGGTAATTAACCTTCTCTCCTTCTCTCTGCAGGGCTGGGGTTGACAACTAGGTCATGGCCACTCCTGACACAGTCCCTGTGAGGAAGGAGGATGGGGTTCACCAGGGGCTGCAGGAGCTGCTCTGGGAGGAGAGGGCTGGGCAGGTGAGAAGGGGCTTGGCAGAGGCAGCCCAGACCTCCAAGCAGTTTAGATCCAGTTCAGACTTTGGGAAGAGGGAATCTACTGATTGTTATTTCTCCTGCTTCTTACAGGAACTCTCCTGCTCTTGGTCCAGCTCCAGCCCTGGCACACAGCTGCTGAGAGACAGGGTGACCTCTGGAGATGGGGATCAGATGCCACCTATGGGGAAGAAAAATCCTGGAGAGCAAGGCTGAGCATGGACCAGCTCAGGAGATTTGTAAGGTCTTGATCTCAGGGAAGAGATTGAGAGGAGGGAGCAGAGGAGTATCCCACTCACATCGACCTTAAGGACCATCTAGTTGCAACCCTATTACCGTGGGCAGGGACACCTTCCACTAGACAAGGTTGCTCCAACCTGGTCTCAAATAGGGCACTAGGCACTGACAGGACCTTATTTCCAGGGGAATGGCATTCCCTGCCCTCCCAGCCTCTGGACATTGACTGGATGCGCTAAGACAGGATGAAGGATTGCCATATGCTGCATCACTGGGTAGTGTTTCTTTTCCCTGATGTGATCAGGACTCAGCTATCCCTGTGACCCAGCGAGCTCTGTGCTGAAGCACCTTTCCTGAAGCTACCAGCTCTTCCCGCAGGGAATGTACAAGGACTTTGTGCATCCGGGAAGCAGCAAAAGGACTAAAATATTGGAAGGATTGGCCAAGGAGGGGTTGTGGAGCAGCGCAGAGGAGGGTTGAGGGCTCGCCTGCCCCTGAGTGCGGAGCCCCCCACCCCGCTGGGGCTTGGAGCGGAGCTGCTGCCCTTGGGGACCCACGGGCAGTGCCACCCGCTCCCCACGCCAGCCCCGGAGCCGCCGGGAGGCGACAGCCCACGAGGTGGCACCAGAGCCCCGCCGCAGCCCGGTACCGGCACCGGGAGAGCATCCTGGCACCCTCCGGGAATCCCCGGGGGACATCCCGGCAGCCAGTGGTCATCCCAGTACCCTGTGGGCATCCCAGAACCTGGCTGACATCCCCACCACCCCAGCAGACATCCTAGTACCCTGCTGGTATCCTCGGCAACTGCCAGGCATCCTGCTATCCCGTGGGTATCTCCAGTGCCTGGCAGGCACCCCAGCACCCTGAGGGCATCCAGGTGCCCTGCAGGCATCCCAACATCTGGCCCTTAAAGCCTGAAAGGCCTGTGCAAAAATGCCCTGTGAGGGATGCATCCAGTGCCAGCTGAGTCGCAAGGAGGAGGGACAAGGCTTGCTTTTCACCAGTATCTCTACAGGCAGACAATGGGTATCCTGGGTATCCCGGCATTCTGTGGCCATCCCAGCATCTGCTGGGCATCTTGGCACCTTCCTGGCATTCTAACACCCTCTGGGCACCAGTATCTCAACAGGGAGACACTGGTGGTCTAACCTACCTGCTATAAAGTAGTTAGGTCACACGGGCATTTTGCTTCCAGGGAGCATGTTCTCCCACAGAATGAAAGCCATCACTTTTCAAGATGGCCTAAATAGCAAGAATTGTCCCTAAACTGGGTGGCAGGTTGCTTGACATGTGTCACTTTGCAGACATCTTGAGTGTTTTGCTGGGTGGTGTGACTTGCAGAGGTCCCTCAGTGGAGGGCCTGGTATGTCTAATGGGAGATGCTCTTTTTGACATCCAGGCACTGGAAAACTCAAAGCCTGTTGTAGCAGCCCAGGCCCTGGGCTGTTGTGTCCTGGAAAAGCAGTAAGTCCTCCTTCAGTGCCACTTCCTGATGAAAGCACATCAGAGCTCCAGCTGGGATCACAGAACAAAAACACACCGAGCTCAACTCCCGCTAACGAGCAAAGAGCCCTGACTTGTCCCTATTATAATCCCCCTGCCGTGAGCCCAGCCACTTGTGTAATGTGATTGTTTGCCTGGCTATTTGTGGCTACCTGAAACCCCACCACTGCTCTTTCAGCACGTAATTGCCCTGAAGAGGGACAGATTCCATTTCCACACACGATTGTGCCCATTACATGTATCTATATTTTATTAGTGGCTGTTGCAATGTACATTAGGGAGATGATGAGGAGCATCGCTGTGCTGGATAAAGCTCTGCTTTGAAACCTCCAGAAGAACATGGCGCCAGCTTAAATGGAACAAAAGGGCACCTTCTCCCTCTCCAAAGGCCTGATTCTGCTCCTACAAAGGCACAATTCTCCCTGGCTACAGAGAGAGAGGGGTCAGTAACTAATCCACAGCTCCATGGCTCTGGGGAGACGTGCCATGCTCCTCTCTCCAGCACATCAAGAGGGTGAAATCCTCGTGCCAGAGGCACTTATGTTCTCAGCAAGTGCTGAGTGCTGCCTTTCAACCCTCCACCTTGTCCACTTCACAGAGGTCAGGGCTTGTGGACACAGGTCTGTATTCCCAGAAGCACATCCCTGGAAACAGCTAT
This sequence comes from Xenops minutus, assembly GCA_035221455.1. Classification (NCBI taxonomy): domain Eukaryota; kingdom Metazoa; phylum Chordata; class Aves; order Passeriformes; family Furnariidae; genus Xenops; species Xenops minutus. The sequence goes on along the minus strand of JAWWEE010000041.1, from coordinate 7,335,909 downwards.
AAAACCACCGAATGGATATTGAAACTGCTTTTCTCAAGGGTATTCCACTATTTTCCCACCCAATGATCCCTTTTAGCTCTATTCTGTTCCTTATCCCTGGGGCTGAAGCCAAGAAATGCTCCAGCAAGGAATCACACCAACACGCTGCCCTTCTCATTAAAATGATGCTGTAAGGAGTGACTAAATGCTGGTGTGGCTGGCCTGTGGCAAGGCAGGTGCTGGAGTGCTTCACTGTCTGCAGATCCCTGATTTGGAGGCAGGACAGGGATAGTTTGTACTTCATCATCACTTAGAGCATCCTCCTGTCCTGCTACCCACACCTCGAGATAGCCGAGGAGCCAGGCAGAGCTCCCAGTGCATCCCACACCAACACACCACCTGTCTGCCCCAGCCTCTTCCCAGCTGCTTCCCAGGGGTTTAGGACCCTTTGCAAGGCTGGAAAATCCCAGCAGGCCTGAGGAGAGTGTTCCAGAATTTCAGAGCTGAGAACGGGCAGACCTTTGTTCTGGCTGCTTTTCCTAAAAGGACAGACCTTGGGAGGGGAACTGATAGGCAGCTGGTCGGTCCAGCCAAGGCAGAGCAGTCTGGCATTGTTGGGAGGGAGAGGGCAAGAGGGAAGTCACTGCTCTGCTGCTCCTGGGAGCTTGCCTGCAACAGAACAAGTAGGGCTGAGGATTTGAGGAATTTTCTTAATACTCCAGCCAGCACTGCACCAGCAGGGAGATCTAGAGAGCAAAGTGACAGGATATGTTGGGGTGAAGGACAGGCAGTGAAGTCTATTTCAGATTCCTTTAGTTCTTCATCTGCCAGAGCAGTGAGACTGGCTCAAAATTTTTATTTACAAAATCTCTGCAGACAGGGGAGAAAATATTCAGTGAAGCAAATATTCTGCTCATTTGCACACCCTAATGAGGGCTTCTAGGAGTCATAAAAAGCAAGACCAGGCTTTGATGTTGAATGGAGAGCAGTTCCCAGCTAAGAGCAGTGCCCAGCACCAGGACGGACCCCCACCTGTGCTGAGGGAGATGGATGAAGCTGTGCAGCTGCTCATCACTGGGGAGTGGGAGACAACACAGTGCAGCCCCCCATCAGTGGGGCCAGGGGTCGATGCACTGCAGCACCCCAGCCCCTGGGAGCGATGCACAGCAGAGCTCCCCCCATCACTGGGGATGATGCAGTGGAGTCCCCCATGTCTGGGGATCAGGGGATGATGCAGTAGAGCCCCCCATGTCTGAAGATCAGGGGATGATGCAGTAGAGCCCCCCATCTCTGGGGATCAGGAGATGATGCAGTGTAGCCCCCCATCCCTGGGGATCAGGGGATGATGCAGTGGAGCCCCCCATCCCTGGGGATCAGGGGATGATGCAGTAGAATCCCCCATCCCTGGGGATCAGGGGATGGTGCAGTGGCGCGG